>JBAJHW010000005.1:196577015-197139515 GCA_037013535.1 Intellagama lesueurii | reverse complement strand
ATCTATCTATCTATCTATCTATCTATCTATCATCTATCTATCTATCTATCTATCTATCTATCCATCCATCCATCCATCCATCCATCCATCCATCCATCCATCCATCCATCTATCTATCTATCTATCTATCTATCTATCTATCTATCTATCTATCTATCTCTCTATCTGTGTCATCATTCCTGAGCCACTATCTATCTATCTATCTATCTATCTATCTATCTATCTATCTATCTATCTCTCTATCTGTGTCATCATTCCTGAGCCACTATCTATCTATCTATCTATCTATCTATCTATCTATCTATCTATCTATCTATCTATCTATCTCTCTATCTGTGTCATCATTCCTGAGCCACTATCTATCTATCATCTATCTATCTATCTATCTATCTATCTATCTATCTATCTATCTATCTATCTATCTATCTATCTCTCTATCTGTGTCATCATTCCTGAGCCACTATCTATCTATCTATCTATCTATCTATCTATCTATCTATCATCTATCTATCTATCTATCTATCTATCTATCTATCTATCTATCTATCTATCTATCTATCTGTGTCATCATTCCTGAGCCACTATCTATCTATCTATCTATCTATCTATCTATCTATCTATCTATCTATCTATCTATCTATCTCTCTATCTGTGTCATCATTCCTGAGCCACTATCTATCTATCATCTATCTATCTATCTATCTATCTATCTATCTATCTATCTATCTATCTATCTATCTATCTCTCTATCTGTGTCATCATTCCTGAGCCACTATCTATCTATCTATCTATCTATCTATCTATCTATCTATCTATCTATCTATCTATCATCTATCTATCTATCTATCTATCTATCTATCTATCTATCTATCTATCTCTCTATCTGTGTCATCATTCCTGAGCCACTATCTATCTATCTATCTATCTATCTATCTATCTATCTATCTATCTATCTATCTCTCTATCTGTGTCATCATTCCTGAGCCACTATCTATCTATCTATCTATCTATCTATCTATCTATCTATCTATCTATCTATCTATCTCTCTATCTGTGTCATCATTCCTGAGCCACTATCTATCTATCTATCTATCTATCTATCTATCTATCTATCTATCTATCTATCTATCTATCTATCTATCATCTATCTATCTATCTATCTATCTATCTATCTATCTATCTATCTATCTCTCTATCTGTGTCATCATTCCTGAGCCACTATCTATCTATCTATCTATCTATCTATCTATCTATCTATCTATCTATCTATCTATCTATCTATCTATCTATCTATCTATCTCTCTATCTGTGTCATCATTCCTGAGCCACTATCTATCTATCTATCTATCTATCTATCTATCTATCTATCTATCTATCTATCTATCTATCTATCTATCTGTGTCATCATTCCTGAGCCACTATCTATCTATCTATCTATCTATCTATCTATCTATCTATCTATCATCTATCTATCTATCTATCTATCTATCTATCCATCCATCCATCCATCCATCCATCCATCCATCCATCCATCCATCTATCTATCTATCTATCTATCTATCTATCTATCTATCTATCTATCTATCTACCTATCTATCATAGGTGTCTGCCCAGGCTCTGAATCCTGACACCCTCAGAGGCACATTTTGGGTCTTTTTGATGCCAGGCACTAGAGCATCCTTCTTGATATAGCTAGACAGGGTCCCCTTTTGCCATCAAGCAAACAGTAATTTTTTTTTTATGTTGGGAAACTTTTAGCAAATGACTGGCTCTTGAAGAAAGACCTTGTAGATGCTGTGCTTTTTTAAAAAAAAAAAAAACAACTTTAAAACTGCTTTTCATTCCATAGTGTTTTAGTATTACTGATTTAATGACATGACAACTTTTCAGATGTCTTTACCTGTGTTTGTTTTCATCTATTTTTATCTGTATCTGTTCTAATTTTGTTGGGAGCCACCTCGGGAAGAGAGGTAGGATATAAATCAATGAAGCCAAGTAACAACAAACGAATATGTAAAATCTGATGAGGGCTTGCCTGTTAGGAGGGCCCTCTGAGGACAGGTAATCCCATCAGCAGACAAACAGGGGCTAGCGGCTTGATTCTTACCTTCACTAGGAAGTTTCCGTCTTTCTCCTGGCTGACCATGACCACCGAATCATGAAGCTTTTCATCAAAGTGGACATGGCTGGAAGACCCTTCCACCGCTTGGGTCGGGGCAAAGCGGACACCCCCCGCTTTGGGCTTGGTGCCTACAGAAGGAGCAGCAAGGAGAAGCACGGATTAGCAACCACTGGCAAAAGTCACATCACAAAGAGCCTCGAAATGGAGACACCAGGCAGACCAAGGGCTCGGACCCAGGAGCCGAAGGTTAGGCTGACCAAGCAGACCATTCGGAACGGTTTAGTCAACGCCGGATGGGATTTGCAATCCATAAGATCCAGGAAATGTTTGTGACCCCTTAGAAACGGCCAGGATTTATTTAGCATAACCTCTCATGGTGGCACTGCTGAAAAGCTTATGGCATACAAAACGTCTTAGCAAGTAAGGTGCTCCAGCACAGCAGCTGAAATCCAGTAGTAAGTGGCATCTAGAGTAGGCCCACTGAATGCATGGAACTTAGAGATGAGTTGACTCAGCATGTCCCCACTCGTCCAATGGGCCTACTCTAGTTGCCACTTACTACTGGATTTCCGGCCCAAAACAAATGGCCAGTCCCAAAGAGAGGAGACGCACGGAGTCGACTGCTGAACCGGGAGCCAACGCCTTTGTCAACTCCATGGATCCCAAGAGTTCACGCTCGTTGAGACTGCTGCTCAGAGTCAAGATTTTGTTGGTTTTCCTGTAAATAGAGGTGGGCCCCAGGTAGCCTCGGGAGCCCATACGTGGCCTTCCAGAACCCCAGCGACGACAGAAAATCCAAAAAGTTGCCCCAAACACAATGACATAAGAAAGGTAAATAATCAGAACAGAAGCTTTCCTTTAAAGCAATATGTTTCTTAGCATGATTCGGGGTTGACTGGCATCCTGGAGTGACCCAGTGCAGAGTGTGGAACTACCGAAGGGGAAATAATTACTCCGGAGACTGGGGGAATGTTTATGGTATTCTAGGAAATCCATTTACAGGCAAACACCTGAACCCGTCTGATTTGGGCTGCTAAGCAGGGCTGGAACGGGCAAGGACTTGGAGGGGAGACCACCAGCGACTCCAAAGCATCTCCCTCCAGAGATAAGAAAGAAACCTTGGGGGGAGCCCATGACTCCCTCCCAGTTACAGCTGACAAAGTGGGGTAGAGGGTTCAACATTCAACTCAGTTTTAAGGCAGCTCCCTAAGTCCCTGTTCCAACGGGACTCAGGGAGAGGAGTTCTCGTGTCTCGCTTTATGTTCTGGGCAGCCTTGGCTGGAAAATCTGATGTGGCCTTGCTTGCACCAGGAGCTAACCAATGGGGGGAAAAAGGAGAAAGATGACTCCTTTACTCTTATCACTTGTTTCAAGCCCCCCCCCCCCCCCCCGCAATAGAAATCTCTTGGCTGTTAGGGACCAAGCAGCCAGAACAAAAGACGGCAAGGGAGCTTAAGACTCAAAAGCCTTTCATCGCCATAGCTATCATCGGGCACCAGCTGCAGCTCCAGGGAACGAGGAGGCCAAGAGAGCGGCTGGCACGCGGCGATAAGGCTGGTGCCCAGGAGATGATGGAAGGGGAAGAGAAGAAGATCACAAACCCCAGAGCCCCCGCCCTGTCCCGCTGGGGAGGCAAAGGCGGGACAGATGGAATCACGCCTCCCGGACACCAAATCTCAGCGCCGATAGGAAAAGTCTTGAATTGCAGAAGGAAATTTTTAAGGGGAGGTAAGGCAGCTTTCCCCAACCAGGCAGCCTCCAGATGCGTTACACTCCAACTCCCATCAGCCTGCAGCAAGCATATGGATTATGGGAAGGAGGATTGTGGGAACTGTAGTCCCACCTATTAAAGGCATCAAGGCAGGGAAGAAAGGCTGCCAGGTCAGCTACATTGACATGCCTGTGAGTTTCGAAACATCATCGTTAAAAGTTTAGACACCGTGTAATGGAGCTCGTATTTTAGTGTTAACACCTTAAATTGAACACGTTACGGTATTTCCAAACTCTGACCGAGAGTTTGTGTGGAACTCTCCTCTTCGCCCTGCAAGGAAGCCACCGGTTGCTGGGGGGGGGGGGGGGGAGACGCGCGTTTCCTGGGGCTATTAGCCAAGCAGAGCCCGGCCAAGAAATCCACCCGTGGCGCATGCTTTTGCTTTGCCTTTGTTTAGTGTCAACAACACCGTCATGCTCAAGAGCAAGAGAGAGCTTGGCGTGAAATCTGGCTCCAGGTGCAAGCCAGCCTTTCAGGCTTGACTGCCCGCCCGACACCACCCACACCTAGCTGCAAAACAAGGGAGGAGAATCCCGAAGAGTTGACAGCCTGCTCTTCCTGAAAACACCCCATGGTGAGCTTGATGCTTTCAGGGACTGACACGAAGCAGCAGAAAACGGCAGATTAATTGGCCTATTTGGCGCCCCCCCCCCCTCCACGTAGGGCCAGACTCGTTCTGTTGGATTCACTGCTCTCGCCTGGAGATGCATTGTGTCAGCCCCGAAGCCTTCTCAACTGCTTTTCTGAGAGGCAGAAGGGGGCCCCTTTGTAGCTTGGTGGCCAGGAGAAAACCCTGTACACAGAAGGCTGTATACTTTCGTCCCTCGCACCTCCCATTAAAAAAATCATCTTGGGCCACAAGAAGCTCTTTGGAGAGTTGCTGCCAACCTGAGCAGGCAGTACTGGCTCCGAGCAACCCACAGCCTGGCTTCCTCTAAAGCAGTCCAGGTCTTCCCACCATGCAAGCCAGAAACGCTGAGACCTTGGTTTAAATCTCTCTCAGACCTCCCCGTTGGGCTGGACAACAACTCCCACCGTCTCTGTGCTGGCTGGGAAGGATGGCAGCTGTAGTCCAACACACCCAGGGGATGCCAAAGGTGTGCTGGTTCCTTTAGCCTCCCCTGCATTAGAAATATGAATTACGGGCCTGAGTCATCCCAGCAGGTGGGGTTCAAAATCTCCTGTCTCGAAGACAGCCGGAGGGAACCACCGTGGCCCTCTCAGGTATTGTTGGACTACATCTCCCATCAGCGCCAGCTGGCGCAGCCCCTGGGAGTCACAGTCAGACAATATCCGGAGGGCTGCTCTCCCCCTTTCTCCAGTTACGGGATAAATCTAATGTAGTTCGCTCCATCCACATTAGATCCACTGAATGAATGGAACTTGGCACATGCACACTTGCACGAGTCCCGTGGATTCAAGAGGGTCCCTCGAGGGAGGGGTTAACTGCAGTGAGCCCTGACAGTTTAGATGGACTGAATTTTCTCATTGTGCCTCAGCCTCGGTGAGAGAGATGGCCTCGGAAGGAAGGGAAGCTCATTTCAGGAGCCTGCCGCGCGTCTCCCTGCAATGCCACTGCTGCGGCTGCGGCTGCTGCCGCTGCCCCCACCCCACCCCACCCTTTTTTTTCCTCACAGCTGCTGCATGTCAGAAGCAGACTTCCCTGCCTCATCCCCAACCCGACAGAGGAAAGCACCTCCTGCAGCCCGGCCCGTCGCTCTCCGAAAAGGAAAGGCGCCCAGTTCGGGCCAGCTGGGTTCCTCTTGTACCTGGTCGGCCCAGAGAGCGTGGCACAGGGCCACGGGCTTTGCCCAGGTAAGCCAGGAAGCAAGACCCAGAGAGAGAGAGACGGAGAGACCTGCACAGCTGTCCATGAGCTATTTTTGCTCAGAGAGCTCTTTGCTTCCATGAACTTTGGCTCTAGCACGGCCTGGCTCAAAGTTTGAAAAGAGTTATTTTTTCAGACTGCACCTCCTGGAACCTCCTTGCCAACACGGCCACACTGTGACAAGGATTCTGGGAGTTGTAGTCTAAAACAGTACCTTTTCTAAGCCTTCGTCTGGCAGGAGAAACTCCAGGAGCCTAGAGGTCTCCTCTGGGCCCCCTGTTTTCACTTCTAGGGTTATTTCTCGGAAGACAAGCAGAGACACCTGCTTCCACTTAGGGAGATCACGCCATCTTCTTCCCTTCAAAAGGCAGCCTTCCGGCTCCAAACCCAGCAGCCCCAGCCGGCATAATCAAAGAGGGAGGTAACCGCATTACCCCAACAGTTCTCGGGGTTCTCGGGAGGTGGGGGGGGAACCTTGGTGACCTTCATTCACTCCCCATTCAAGGTGGAATTTGCTACACACTCAGGCAGGAAGCAGTGACTGAATTCGAGCAACACCGAGCGCAGAAGGTGGGCGTCTCCAACCCCACCCCGTCTCTGGTTTCTGTAGGGTGGTGATCCCGCAACCTCAGTTACCTGTCCCAAATCCTTTAAAATACAGAGGCAGCCCACTGGTTTCTTTCTTTGCTCCCTTCCCTGGAGGGGGACAAAAAAACCATTAAAGAAAAAAAAGGAGGAAGGCCTCCTCCTGATGATTCGGACACCCAGCGTCCAGTTTCGGAGCCAAGGCGCTTCGTGACGCTGGACATGGACTTCCACTCCCTGCTAGTCTTCCTGGGGGGTGGGGTGGGGGAGCACTGTTGTCTATTGCAGCTTTGCAAGGGACTGGTCCTCAAGGCTGTCTGAGATGCCCTTTCAATTGCAGGAAACCGATCCGAGATCCGGCCTGCCTGGCCGAAAGACAGCCGAGACGGGTCTGTGACATCTGGATTTCCTGCATCCGCGCCTGTCGTGCTGCAGGGCTGCCTCCAAGGGCTCGGATCTGGACTTTCCCAAGCTGTGAGCAGCACCAGGGTTGGCAGGGGGTGATGAGAGCCATAGCCCCACACCTCCAGGGGGGCAGCAGGTGGAGGGGTTTGGCTCCCGTCCTTTCTTCAAGGCTTGACTGCAAGCTCTCTATTGTCCTGCCAGGACCCTTTTAAAAAGTCATTCAGTCAAACAGACATAAAACCTGCACCCCCTTCCTAAAATTAAAAGGTGAAACTTGAATACAGGGGCAGACAGAAGAGGCCAGGCAAGGTTCCACAGTTCAGTTTCTGTATGTTTTGTGAGCTCACCCATGACATGCCTTCATCCCAAAGAACAGGTCTGCCGAGTTCAACCAAGCTAAGATCTACTTCTTTAAAAAAAAACCCACCTGCCACTTTGCTCCTTTTTGCCCCAGAATGTGGTAAGAACCCGCTTGTGGTACCCGAAAAAAAACCCAAACAAAATAAAATCAGGCCGTGTGCCTCTGTCTAGCCAAAGGGAGCCGTCCCAGCCACGAAGGGGATCCACCCCACGGACGAAGGCTGCGTCTCTTTAGGACGGCTGGACACCGGGACCAACCAACAGGGGAGGCGCTTCCACCTCTGCAGCGGCCCAGATGTGTCCCGTCCGCCCCCACCCCCCCATGTCTAGTGACTACAGAGTTGTCATCTAAAACCTCGGAGGCGGGGTGTACCAAACGGGAGACGTCTGTGTTAGGGATATCCCGAGTCTACTCTGGCCACAGGTAGAGGACTGGTCAAGAGAGCAGGATGCCCCCCTGCCAGATGCATCAGGACGGTTCTCCCATTTAAACCAGGATCGTTCGGGAGGAGACGAGCTCTGAATACGCAGCCTGCTGTCTCTGGAGCAGACCTGCAGAAGACGCAGGAGTCCAGATGCAAGGGAACGCTCCCTTCCCTCCAGCCAGCACGCACCCAACCTGCCACCGACTGAGGTTCCAGCACAACCGTCCACCACTCACCCTTGTTTGCGGTAGCCATCCGGGGGGCCCCAAGAGTTGTCCTGGCTCTGCAGCCTCCAACTTCAGCCTGATCAGCGAGAGGCCATCCTCAAGGGAGATGCAGCAGGAGGAGGAGGAGGAGGAGGAAGAAGTGGAGGAGGAGAAGCAGCCGCCGCCTCTCTCTAAAAACAAGGAGGAGGAGGAGACGGGGAGCAAAGAAGCAAGAAAGAAATGAGCCACAATAATCCCCAGATCAGTCAAAGAAGACTCTGCAGGGTGGGGGAACCTTTGGTCCGATCCGGGCTCCAGAGGTTCCCCCTGGGTCCTAAGAGCCGACAGATCTGAACCCCCGGCAACTCTTTCCCCACCGGAGCCAAAGAGGACCAGTTTTGTTAAACATTTTCAGTGAAATGCAGTTTCTGCCCTGCAGAAGGGGAGGCTTATTGTGCGGCAAGGGGGTGACAGTGGACTGCGGACACTTTTGAGATTCAGCAGACAGTTCTCTTGCGCAGGTAGGTTTGTTTGTTGTTTGTTTAACTTGTATACCACACCAATGAGCACTGCTCTGGGTGGTTTAACTCCGAAAGGAAGCAAACCTAACAACAAACAACAAAATCTTAAGTAATATTACTAAATACTAACACCACATACGGACAAATAAGGCGGTTCGTACCTAAAACCAGAACACCAAGCAAGGGCAAATAAGGGGCATGATGATGGTCAAATCCGTGAAACATTAAGAGAGGATGCTCTCCATGGCAGGATCAGAAATAGCCTTGCTTTGAGCATCCTCTTAAAAACAGTTCAGCCAGGTCTCTTTCCGTTGGTGGCTGATTGGGGGGGGGGGGGGGATATTTATAAAGACATGCTTAGACAATTGTAATAGAGATTGTGCTCCCCCCCTTCCAAAAACAAAACAAAAAACCAACAACCCTCCACCAGTTCCCAGGCTGTTCTAAACACGACAATAGCCCAATATCTAGCACATGCAGACCACAGCAGAGCGCCAGAATGCCCACCTGCTGTTTATCATTTTCCACTGACCGGAGAGAGAGAGAGAGAGAGGAGAGAGACCATGCTTCACCAGGTTAGCTATCGTTGTCAACACGGTATAGAACTGAAGTCTGGACTTCACCGAGACAGGTTAACCTCTCTCTCTGGGACAGAGCCAGAGCATGCTGCTTTGGTGCACTACAAGTCCCAAAATCCTCCCCAGCATGATCATAGGCTGTGTAGTCCCTCCCCTCCCCCCCCCCCAAAAAAAACAACTACTTGCCCAGGCTCTGCTCGACCACCCCTGGGTGATGTCTCCCCACATATGTTCAAACTCAACACATCCCTCCCCCTCAGCAAAGGGTGCAGAAGTGGTAAGATCTGTGTTGGTTGGACTACAACTCCCAGACTAACAACCATGCTGCCTGGAGAATTCTGGGAGTTGTAGTGCAAAATATTACAAATTCACACCTGGCTACCATGAGGTCTGGCAGGATGGGATTAGTTCTGAGTTTATTCTGCTTATTTATATTGTCCTTGTAGGAACAAAGGTAAGTTTAGATGCTGTACTAGGCAGGAGAAAAATCAGTGCAATCTTTAGATCCCCTGATATAATCTGCTCATCTTGAAATAGCATCTTTCCATTATCAGCCTTTATTTTTAATTGGGAAACAAAGGTAATTTTCCAAATGCATGTTTTATGAGTAAAGGGAAGAAGGCTGAAGTCAGTTCCTGTGATTCTGTCTCTTACTTGCCTCAAAGCTGCCTACATGAGAAAAGGAAGTTTTTATACCCCGACAGAGGAGTCTGGAGGCACCCCACACCACATACTGGGAAAAAACGTGATCCTACCATGTTTGGGGCCTTAACCAGGAATTACAGATTGGCTGTAAAGCCCAGCGGGGCGGTTTCCAAGCAAACCTTTCCACCCCTTCTCTTTTATCAAGAAGCCATTGTCTCAGCACTGAAAACTTACACAAAAGGATGATGTAGCCCAAGTGGCCAGAGGCAGGAAAAGTTCCTCTTACGAAGCTGGTTAATTACGTGCTGTCCACTTGGAACCGACTTACAGCGACCCTATAATAGGGCTCTCAAGGTGAGATATTTAAGAAGTGGTTTTACCAGCTCCACTCCACCATGGCTGAGTGGGGATTTGAACCCAGGCCCTTCTGTGTCCTAGTCCATCACACTCTCGTCTACACCACACTGGGTATCTGTTTTAGGAAGCCACACCCCCCCCCAGTTCCTCCAGCCAGCACGTGCTGGTTCTGGGACTTGGAAAAGTTACTTTTCTTGACTGTAACTCCCCCAAGTAACTTTTCCAAACCCAGCACACAGCCAAATGTTTCTGTTAAAGAAATGCACAGAAAATGTTCTCTCGGGGTGCAGATCTGTTCTGCAATGCCAACCACCCAACAGATTTTCAAGAGGACATTTGAGAACTGAAACCTGTTCACACCCATTCTACCTTTGCTTTGGTTTCAAAAACAAGCCAGAAACCATCAAAAAGGTATGTTTTGCCTCAAAATGCCCCCTTCTGTACCAAAGCAAAGCATTTAAACATAACACTCAATACTTCTGCCACCGAATTAAAACAAAATGCGCACTAGCGGAGTTGCTAAAGCAAACCAGATCTTGCCATTGCATGTGCACGGGAAGGGCGGATTAAAATCAATGATTTTTTTAAAAAGTCAAATTGATTTAAATCACAATTTAAATTGCCAAAAAAAATCTGAGTTTTTTTAAAATTTAAATTCAAATCCACCCTGTGCACTGGGATAAACCTCTGCACCAGGGCGAACGGCTGGGCAGCTCAGATTTGATTGTACTGCAACGCAAGCACGCTCTTGCTCAAAAGCCTGAACTTACACAGAGAGTACTAAGGGGAAGGGAGCAGTGATCTATTTACAGATTCTTAAAAACAAAGCCAATAGCAAACGTTTTAATAATTCTGCTCTTTGCATCTGAAGCATGCTTTTTCAGGGATCAGTAATGTGCAACACCCCCCCCCCCCCCAAACACTGTTTGACTGCAGCACTAGCCATCATCCCTAATGGTGTGGGATCCCGGGGATCCTGTTCTCCAAGATGATCCAGGTAGCCCCAGCTGCCCACCCCAGATGGATGGGCTTAGGAGGGCCAGAGGGGGATGGAGCCGGGTTACGCCCCACCTGAGTTATATCCAAGGCCAGAACCAGGGGTGGGGGGGGTGGGGGGTTCTGAACAGGTCAGAACCCTTTTCTGGTTCAAGGTGCCCTCTGGGAGGGGGGGGACCAGTTTCTACAGCTCTGACTACCATAAAACCCCACACGTAGCCAATCTCATCTGATTGTGGAAGCTAAGCTGGGTCGGGACCAGTGAGTACCCCATCGGGGAAACCCCAAGGGAACACACCAGGGCGCTAGGAAAGAGTCCAACCGGGAAACCTTGGAGAGCCATGGCTGGCAGTCAGAGCGGGCAATATAGAGCTAGATGGGTCAACAGCCTGACTTGGCACGAGGCAGCTTCCGGTCTTCCTAACGGACTGCAGAGATTTGAGGAAAGGCAGCTGAACCATTCTAAACCAGGCCCGATATTATTCATTCATTTATTTCATCATTACTGGAGGAAACAGCCTTTTACGGCATGCAAGGCGGGGAAGTTCTCCAGGCCTTTATTAGGAAGCAAATCCTATCCGCTCCTTCTCCTGGAGTGAAATAAGACCAAAGCGTCACGTAGCACCTTAACAATCAGCGTGCTTCTACGGGTGGCAGCCGGAGAGGATGCAAACCCATTTCAGTTTGGTCGCTGCAGAGGCTTCTTGCCAAGACAGAATGCTTCCCCCCCCCCCCCCCGTGTCCCCGAGGTCTGCAACACGCCTCCTGAAACTTAAAAGGAAAAGCCGGCACGATTTGACATGGGGGGAGGGGGGAGGACTGGTGCCCCAACGGATCACCCTCCCCAAACCCTGCCACATCTCCCTTGCATTCTTCTGGAGCTGCGTGCGAGACGCCCGGAGAAACAAGAGTCTCCAGGCAAAAGAGACATTTTTTCACTGGCAAGAATTTATAGCTGGCCAAGTTCTTCAGATTCCAGATCAGACTTTTCCAAAATGTCACATAGCTTCAAAAGCTTGGGTTGGGGGGGGGGGAGAGCAGGGGATGCGAACCGAACTGTACAGAACAAGAGTCCCTCTGACCCAGAAAGAGGCCATTTAAAGACAATTAATGGGCTGGCACAATGTGAACGAGGCCAGCTGCTCATTCTCTCTTCCCCCCCCCCCAACATGCTCCAATTTCCCACCTCGCTTTCACTTTAGGAGCAAACTCGGTCCATGAACTGAGAAAAGCTAACCGTGCAAAGCAGCGTGAACTGAACTGATTTGCCCAGTTCTGGAAAGTGGGGGTGGGAATCCTTTCCTTATGGGATTTCTGGCACATTAAAAATGAAGAGGAGGGAGGGGGAAGGGGTTGCTCTGTTTGCATGTAAAGCCGAAAGGCAACTTACCATGGAAAACGGAAGTGAGCCAAAGAAACTGGGCACAAGAGGAGCCAGGGAAAAGCTCCTGTGACACCCAACCATGGTTTCTCAGCACCCGGGCTGCAGGGGAAGCCGCCCTGCAAACCAGCGATGCAAACCATAGGAGTCGGATTCTTCATCCTTGCTCGTTTAGGTTGCTCTGCTGGATTTTCTCATCCAGGTTTCCGTCGTTTTTGCAAAGGGACTGTGGAAAACTGGTGTCGCTTACACACTCAGTAAGCACAGACTGGCTAGCCAATGGTTTAAAAAAATGTACAAACAGCTCCTGAGAAGCTTCTAAGCCTTAAAAGTCAAGGCAAAACAGCCTCAAACTTTGTTATTTTCCACAGTTTGCATTATTTATGTTAAAAAGTGAACTGCACAGAAATGTTATTTGCACAATTTTTCACAATTAGCAGGGGGAGGGGGAAGTAGTTCTCCTGCGGAGAACTCTACACCTGAAGCCCCTCGCCTTCTTGCAAGCGGCAAAGGGAATAATTCTGCATTTCCTTGTCCTCATGTGTAAGAACGAGACCAATGAGGCCTTATAACCCCAAGTGCCTTTTTCTATTCTGCACTGCTACAGTATTTGGTTTATTTCACACACCAAGTACAAAAATGTATGCCTTTTTGGCTGGCTTAAAAAGAACACACACACACGAGGCCTGGGAAAGTTACTTTTTTAACCTATGGCTCCTAAACTCCCTTGGCCAGCATGTCAAAGAGTTACAGGGCCACAAAGCTGCAGGGCAGAAAAGAAACTTTCACCCAGTCTGAAAATAAAAGGTGTTGCCGTTCGGTGGGTTTGGGAACATGTGCAAAGGCCAGCGGCAGGACTTTTTATTTTCATCCTTGGGGTGACGCCATTCCAAGGCGCAACCGGTGCCTTGAAGGGGACATGCACTAAGATGGAATTTTGCCACACTCACTCCTGCCCCCAAAATAGACAATTTTTTGCACCTTTCTGTGAGGCTGTAGCTTGCCCAGCGGCAACCCAGGGGTCGCTGGGGGCAGGCTGGGTTCCCCCACCTCTGGGTTGCCGCCTGGGCCCCTAAACTCTTTGCAGCCCCATAGGTTGGCAAGCCAGCCCTCGGAGGGAGGGAGGGAGGCTAGCAAGAAGGAGTGTGGGGAGCAGACAGAGATTATCCCTGAGAGGTGGGGCCACCCCCCCCCACCCCCAGGGAGGCTGCTGCCAGAGGCAAAAGTGGTCTGGGTGCCTGAGGCCGAGAATCCTGCAAACTCCCATTTCTCCTCCTTGGTCAAACAAATGCAATAGCTAACAATTAACTGCCTGTTCACACACATTCAGTATTTGCTCCTTTGCCACCTCTTAGAGCAGGATCAGCCCCGGGAGCTGAGCAATGGTTGCATTGCCAGCGTCCAAAGTATGCAAGAAAACAATCCAGCACACCTGAAACCACACACACACACACACCCCTCCCAGCCATTACAAGCTGACAGCTAAGCGCCCACGGAGGGTGTCTTAGCAAGACCTCCATCTCACGCCTTCCCCCCCAAACACACACACACACACACACACACACACACACAGAGGAGGAGGAGCCCGACAGCTCACTTTCACCTCCTCTGCCTCCTACCCCCCAGTTGTAATCTCTGCACCAAACAGCAGCAGAAATGGTGCGTAATGAGCCCCACTTAGTCAAAGATGTCATTACCGAGCGCTTTCAGCCTTTCCGCTCTCCCGCGCTTCCCAGCCCCCGTCCCATTGTTAAAAACAGGTACGGGAGTTGAGCTAGCATTACAGCTCACAAGAAAGAGAGTGGGGTTTTTTTTTAGGGGAGGGGGGAACACCAGGAAGACACGCAAATGCATTTTAAAGAATGGGGCCCCACGTGGGGCGAAGTGAGAAATTCATTCTCGTTCTCGTCTGATTCTAAAACTAGGGACGAGCCAGTGAAGCAAAATGGATGGAAATCGGGGAACACAGAAAGCAGTCTTTCTGTGCATGGGGTGTCGGTAATCTATACAACTCACTGCCACAAGACGGGTTGAGGATTAATGGTCTCGGCGACTCTTAACAGGGCCTAGGCAATTCAGAGGAGCCACCAGTCAGCAAAAGAGGGGGGAAACCACAGGAATTTTTACCCCCACTGGATGGGGTCTTTTTGTGAGAAGCCAGAACCCTGGCCAAATCTTCTGAACCAGCAGGGTTCCTCTGTACATGCCCCAAAGCTTGGGAAAACACTGATACAAGCTGACTGCCATTTCCAGAATCTCCGGCCGGTGTCGCCCGTGGCTTTTCCAATCTCTGCTACGTACAGACCAAGTTCCGATAAGATATTGCAAACCTGATCCTCTCTCTCCCGACTTCCCTGGAAAAGAGGTAATGCATGGGTCAATCAGGCCCTCTCGATGGTGGATCAAACTGGGGTTCAGATTCCAAAGTAAACCTATCTCTTGAAGTGTACATATTAAATCCCTCTCCTTGAGGGTACCTCGTCAAGGGGAGTGACGAAGAAAGAGGTGCTGGAACTGTACTTTGCAGCTGGATTATCCCCTGAGTCCACGCATCCCATGTAGACAATCCCAAAGGAAAGTCAACGTGCACCGGTTTCTCTTTCCAGACATCGCTGCTGAACACGGTGGACCGGGGGGGGGGGGGTAGGACCCCTCTTGCACACGGTCCCTTGGTGCAATGCACCACCCAAGTGAGGTCAACTTTAATTCAAACATTCCACTCTTCTCTCTACAGATCTACAACATAGATTTAAAAACTAGATGTCAATATAAAATTCAATTAATTATGGTTTTAAATCAGTAAGTAAATAGATGACCAAATTAAAAAACACACACAAACTGTAAAGTAACAGCTGAAAAGCCACTCGAAAGCAACAAAAAGTAAAAAACGAGGCCATCCTTAAGGAGGTTTTCCCTCATCGGTTCTTCATCCGTGGTCAAATGCCTGCCCAAACGAAGAGGGCTTCGCCTGCCAGTGGAAGGGCAGTAGGGAGAGACCAGATGGGTCTCCCATGGAAGGAAGCCCAAAAACTTGGGAACCACCACCAAGGCGGCCATGGGCGGGGCAGACAGATTGACAGGAGATGACGAACAGCCTGCCACTCACAGGCCACGACGCTCAGCACGATGGCCCAAAACTCCGTCAAAGGTCACTTCTCACTCTTGTCTAAGACATGCATCAAGCAAAGGGCCTCCCTTGATCTTTTTGGCCGTATTGAAAGAGTGCAGGTGAATGGGCCCTTGTTATCCTCAAGAGAGGGTGCGGGAGGGGCCCGTTCCAGGCCGAGAGCTGTTCCATACCTTGATCCATGATCTGGATGAAGGAACAGAGAGGACACTCATCAGATTTGCAGATGACACCACATTGAAACAGGGAGGTATTCTCTCAGAAGAGAGAATCAGGATTGAAGATTTTACCGTCACTGACCAAAGATAACAAGATGAGCTTCTGCAGGCAACCCATGTGGAGTTCTACATTGAGGCAGGTGTAAAAAAAAAAAAAAGTCCAGATACACAAATATAGGACAGGTGACCCCTGGCTTGCCAGCTTCAGCTGCGGATTCTGTCTTGGCATGGGACAGAAGCTGGAGGGTCCCGTCAGGCTCCATTCCCGGTCTATAATTCTATAGTATTCTGAGCCCAAGGTCAGCCCGGGGAAGCACCACCAGCGCTCACCACGTTGGTCCATGCGCTTGTAGTCTCAAGAATAGACTACTGTAATGCTCTCTACATGGGGCTTCCTTTGAGACTGATGCGGAAGCTTCAAATGGCCCAGAACACGGCAGCCAAGCTATTAACAGGGGTGAAAAGATGCCACCCTATATCCCCCACCCTGGCCACCTTACACTGGCTACCTATCCACTTCCGCATCGATTTCAAGGTGCTAACCATTACATACAAAGTCCTAAATGGTTTAGGCCCTCGATACCTGGCAGAGTGCCTTCTTCCGCCTAGTTCTGCCCGTATCGGGCCTTCTCAGCAGTGGCCCCTCGTCTCTGGAACAACTTACCTGCAGAGATCCACCTGGCCCCCTCGCTGAGGGCCTTTAAGACCCATCTGAAGACATGGCTATACAGGCAGGCCTTCCCTACAGCCATCACCTAGCCTTTTTTTCTTTTTTTTCCATCTTGGATTTTGGTGTTAATTTGGGTTGTATCTTTAGTTCATTTATACCTTCTTAGTTTATTTTTTTATATTTTGTGTAAACCGCCCAGAGTAGACACGTTCTAGATGGGCGGTCTATAAGTTAAATAAATAAATAAATAAATAAATAAATAAATAATCAGAAATGGTGCTTGAGGGGGGGAAAGATGGATTCTAACATCCAAAAGTCAGTTTAAGGCACTTAAAAAAGAAGAAGAATAGAGAAACAGGGGTTCCTTTTTTTTGCAGAGAAGAAAAACAATAGATGCATTAGTGCTGGATGGAGAAAGAATGACTGCTTGCGGAAAAACAAACACAGAGAAAGGCTTGTGTTTACGAAGAGTCTTATGGGATTAGCAAGCAAAGGAAAGGATTAAGGAGTAGGAAACCGCAGGAAAGGCAGATCAGAGACTACAACCCCAGTCTTCAGGCACACACTTACCTGGAAGTGGATCCCTTCACGGCCACCCCCTCCTGCAGCAGCACAAACGGGAATTGGGGACGCAGATCCCTGTCCTACTTTTGCTCAGCAGGGATCAAGTCCCACTGAATAACACGGGCCTGACTT
This sequence comes from Intellagama lesueurii, assembly GCA_037013535.1. Lineage (NCBI taxonomy): Eukaryota > Metazoa > Chordata > Lepidosauria > Squamata > Agamidae > Intellagama > Intellagama lesueurii. Next base: position 197,122,624 of record JBAJHW010000005.1, on the reverse strand, counting down.
CTGAGCAAAGACACATGGCACTGGGCTGCAACTCAGCTAGCTACTGATTCCAAAGATGCTTCCCCCATCTCATCGGGAGAAATTGAAGTCATTGGGGGGGGGGGGGCCTGGAGAACAACCACCCATCACCCAAGACAAGAGATGCCACCCGTCGGGCTGGTTAGAGTCCCAATTCTACCAAGGTGGGTGGTGCCTCCTGGCAGAGCCCGTTCCTACCAACCAGACTAGTCAACTGTCACTGACTATCAAACAGGCTTTCCTCCCCTGCCAAGAAAAAATGATGGAGGCCACCCCATAAGGCTTCCTCCTCTGCCAAGGCAACAGAGCCAATGGCAAGCAAGGTTGGGCATTGGGGTTTTCAGCTCCAGTGCTTGGGGAACCCTCGCTCCCAGAATCCCACTCACTGCCAGGGCTGCCAGGTTGGCAAAGATTCTTCGAATTATGGAATTTTAAAAAGGAACTTCTCGAAAGCGCTGCTTTTAGGCCCGGATCGCCTGCTGTTGCAGCTCCACTTTTAAGAGAAAAAGGCTACAGTACGACTTTATTTCCTGGCCAAGGAGGCACTTCGGGAACTGCGTGGATCCTAATTCTGTAAGATCAGGTGCTAACCTTGGCCAGAATCCTATTGGTGTTTGCACAGCTTGCCACCGCTAATTGCAGCTAATTGTAGAGAGGCTGGGGCACACCTTGGTTATGCAGTCAGGCACATGTCCAGGAGACCTCTGGTGGCCCATGATGTCCAAACCAACCAGGCATAAACACCTCCAGCTCTACCTAAGCGGTAGACAAACCTAGTAAAGCTGCTGCTTGCTGCTGCAGGAAATAATCTCTCTTCCACAAGGGCCTGCAGCTGCCTGCAAACCCAAAAAAACCTCCCCCGGATAGAATGCCTCCTCTTTTTTTAGCAGGCGAGAAAGACTATCCTAGCTTGGCATCATTTCAGGAATATAAACAGCCTTCAGTCTATGGGGGTGAGGGAACGGAGACTATTAGTTCAGCAGGAGGACACAGACTTGAAGTGCGGAACGGCTGCGGGTACAGGCCAGTTCTGAAAACGCCGGATACGTGGGCTAGCAGAGGCCTCCGCCCGTGTGCACATTTCTGGAGAGCTTCAGCCGGGACATAGCGATACAGAGCCGGATGGACACACGGTTCCATTCCGGCGCCCCCCTTTGTACCTTATAAAGACCAAACAGGCCCCTCGGGGAAAAGAAGCGCCCGTAGATGTGATTGTAAGGCACTTGCTTTGTGCATGCATGCAGAACGATCAAGATGCAGGAAGAACTTCTGCCCTCCACGGAAAAGCTCTAATATTGAGGAGCCCTTTAGCTTAGAGGGAGAGAAGACAACATCTGGAGCCCAACCACATCTGGAGTGCCACAAATTGCTTGGCCCCCATTTACGCCACCTGTTGCACCTTTGGCACGCTCCACAAGCCCAGTCTATGACCCACCTCGGTGGCATCAAAGCTCGCTGGACAAGACGGGGCACAAGGCACTGCCAACACCCTTGCCCGGAGGAAAGCGCAGCGGGGTGCAACATGAGCCGCCGGCCTCCCGTCTCACAGTCGGCCAGCGCCCCACAAAGCCGGAAGAAGCCTGCCTGGACTGAGCAATTTCAAGCCATCTGGGGAGGAAAGCGCGATAAACAGCGGGAAGAACCACGGCCATGATCCCGTAAGGCGTCACATTTGGCGGAAAGCAGGGGGAAGTGCTGAGGAAGGCGGTTGGGCTTTTAAAGAGCGCCTGCTCTCACAGAGGCGGCCTCGGCACATAGCCTTCCCTGTGTCGCAAAGTGTGGCAGGAGAGCTCTTTGTATGTACCCATGTGCCTGCACGTACACACCTAGACGCGCGCAGGAACAGGCATAAGGGAGGCGCTGGTCTCTCAGGGGAAAAGGGGGGTGCCGCTCCCCGAAGCCTGGGCCACTTCCAGCCAGCCCACTCACCACACACCAGTGGTTTATGGAGGGGCAGTGCGGTATAGCAGATGCAGTGTTGGACTCGCACTCAGGAGACCTGGGTTCAAATCCCGGCTCAGGTATGGAAAGTCACACATGGAAAGTCATTGATTTACTGGTCACACACACACTGAGTGTGCACGCACGTGTGTGTGTGTGTGTGTGACCAGTCAATCAATGAACCAATGGGTTCAAATTACGAAAACGAAGAGTCTGACTTCTCCTTATGAACAGCGTCCTGAAACTATGAGCTGCTCAAGAATGGGATGGAGTACCTGGGAAAGGGTGGATTCTCCTTCTTCAGAGGTTTGAAAGAGAGATTTTTATGGCCATCGATTCTTGCACTTGTAGGGGTTTAGATTGGAGGACTCTTGGGGGTCCCTAAGATCCAGAGGGCAGAAAGTGATAAAGCTGAACTACTCAAAAGAAAAGAAAACCAAAAACTTCTGAGAGAATCGGAATCGGCATCGAACCCAGGTAAATAAAAGGAAGGATTATTAATTTACCTCGGAACGATCTACAGACTTCAACAGTGCCAAGCTAAAATGGATTCCCTCTTATTTACCTTCATCTCAGAAAATATTTATTTTATTTATTTTTTTTATTCGATTTTTATCCCGCCCTTTTAGACAGAGTCTACTCAGGGCGGGTTCCATAAAACATTAAATATAAAACACTTGAACAATTACAATTAAAATAAAACAATTTAAAACAATAATATTAATAATACTCAAGATAGAGAAAAAACAGAAATTATAATAAAATAAAGTCAAATATTGACAGGAGGGAAGGCCTGCCTGAAGAGCCAAGTTTTTAATTGGCTCTTTAAAACACCCAGCGAGGGAGCCAGGCGGATCTCTGATGGAAGGCTATTCCAGAGCCGAGGGGCCACTGCCGAGAAGGGCCCGGTTTCTTGTTCTTTCTCTCCGGGCCTCCCTCGGCATTTGGCCCCTCATCCGTCCCTCCTGGCTATGACGGGGTGATTTGGGTAGATCTAGGTGGGAGGAGGCGATCTGCCAGGTATCAAGGTCCTAAACCGTTTAGGGCTTTATACGTCATCATCAACACTTTGAAATCAATGCGGAAACGAATGGGCAGCCAATGCAAGGCAGCCAGAGTGGGACAGATATCCGTATCATATATCAGCAATATTTGGATTTCACTTACACTGCAAGTATCACATTAACTTGTCAATGAATAATGCTTGTTGTTTCTGTCTGTTAGGTGTAAAACTCCACACCCGTGCAATGCATTGTGTCGTTCTGAAAACACTGGCACAACACACCAGTTTCTCAAAAAAAAAAAAAAAAGGGGGGGGGAACCAAATTCATGCTACTGAACACGTACCAGAGCATTCACTGTAAGGGAAGAAGTGGGAGACTGTTCTGCTTGGGGACTATAACTCCCAGGATCCCCCAGCCAGCATTCTGGGAGTTGTAGTCCAAAGCAGTGCATTTTCCAAGCTCAGCTGAAGCGCTGCAGGAAAGGGGCTTTACAGAGCAATAGTAGCCAAGGGGCAGGTCCCTGCCCCAATGAGCCTGCAATCTAGATTTTGCATTTAAGGGTAGAAAAAAAGCAAAAAGCAGCAGTGTTTCTCAACAAAATCTCCGAAGTGGGTTTCAGATGTGTCCGAGACACACACACACACACATACATACACAATTGCTTCACCATAGCAACCATCTGGCGCGCACACCTCCTCCTCTCACCCTCGGGCTTGAGAACAGAATCACAACTTCACACTCTTATAATGAGGCAACACACGGAGGTTTAGCTCCCCACATATGAGGAACACATGCTCATACATCTGGAAAAGTCAAGACACTGAGAGACGAAGCCTCTCGCCAAGCAGGCCGGGGAGGGGGGGCGCGCGTCAAGGAATGAGGGCTACAGCACACAACGATGAATCCCCAAGCAAGATGGCGGTGCTGGACTGACCCTAGCAAGGCAGACCAAAGCCTACGGTGGTCTTGACCTGCTCCGGTTCTCTGCCAGCATCTCCGTCGGGAAAGGAGGCTAATTTACTTCTCAACTCCCTTGCAAGATCTCCTGGAAAGATTCCTCTCTTTTTTCCCCATTTAGTAGCATCTTGGTGAACAAGCTCCCCTCCTCATGAAACGCCATGTTTTAAACTGGCTGCAACTGGAGACTGGAAAGAAGGCGAGAAACGGTCAATAAACCTCTTTACTGCCTGCCTCCACTCTTGACAAAAAGGCCGTTACAGATCACTGAGAAATGCCTATTTATATATTTATTTATTCCAGCTTGGGAATTCATGAAAAATGTCTTGCATGCGCCGTACACATACCTCTGGCCATGTTTAAACACGCCAGCCTAAATCAGCAATGTGGGTGTCATTAGAATCTGATCCAGCGTGTTTGCCTTCTATTGGAAAACAAAATGAAACAGGAAGCAAAGTCAAAGGCATATTCTGTGTGAAGGTGTTCGGTTTTTTTCCCCAACAGTGAAAAAAATATGTGAAATGGTATTTGACAACTCAATGGAGCCAGAGGTTGGGAGTTTGATTCCCCACTCCTGCAAGCAGAGCCAGCCTGTATGGCCTTGGGCAAGCTGCACACAGTCCCCAGGGTGGCTCCAGAAGAAGGGAACAGGAAACCACGTCTGAGTTACTCTCTAGCTGGGAAACCCTGAAAAAAGGGGGTCACTGTCAGAACTGACGTGATGGCACATGGTTATTATTATTAGAACCCATAAATAAAACTCACATAATGTGGTTCCAAGCTCACAATCCAACAAACTGAAAGCTTATTGTGAAATCATTTTTATTGGAACAGCTGTAAACGTCTTAGGAATGGCGGCTTAACACCATGTACCTCTTGGCATTACTTATGTTCCAAAGGGGAGGGGGGCACAGAAGGCTTTGAAAACGGCTCACATTCGAGTGTGGCCCCAAAGCTAAGCTTACAAGATGATAATCTCATATCCAATTACCCAGAAATAAGCACGGCTGAAATCAACAGGTCCTGCTTCTGAATCAGTGTGCAGAAGCCAGCACCACATATGCGCATGATACAGACATGCGCATCTCCTTAGGGAGTCACGGGGGGAGGGGGGCAATCACAACTTTGAAATCTGCCTAATTTGACTGGGGTTTTATCCACTACGTGACTGGTTCATTTTTCATGAACCAGTACTTTATTGAGTCAATCCATTTTATGCCCCGTCTTCCTCCATTCCTGCTGCCCTCAGCTTTTCCCAGTATTACTGTCTTTCTCTGGGAGTCTTGGGTTCTCCCGGTGTGCTCAAAGTGATACATCATTTCCTTAATGTGTGCATTTGTTTTATCCAATGTATATTTTCCCCTCCACTGAAGACAGCATGTCTGTGTATACAGACATGAAAACTCGCTAGCGGGTTGCAGTGGTAACACCGCTCCGCACCAGGAAAAACGTGTCAGGATTGCCACATGTTGGAGGCAACATGATGCCACATGACATTTGGGATTTGCATCCCAACAGCATCCTGGTGGGCTAATATACGCCTTGCCCCTCCCACCTTCCTGCATTTACATGGGTCAGACTAGATGACCATTGAGAAACCTTGCAGAATTACAGTTCCGACTATTCAAGAGGAAGTCGCACTGGCTGAAATCCTGTTGCTTGATACAGTAAGTCACAACTAGAGTAAGCCCCTTTGAATCAATGGAATTTATAGAGGTGTTGACTCACAAGCCCCTACTGATTCAGTGGGCCTACTCTAGTGTCACATTACTCTAAGCAACAGGATTTTAGCCGCTGAGTTCCACAGAGCTTACTGGGAAAACTATGGGGATGTTTTCTCATTTGTGTGCATGCCGATGTGCTCCCGGCAGCAGTTGTGGTTTCCTTCATCTCCACTTCAGCCTCACCACAGCACCAACCCAGTAAGGTAGGTCGGGCTGAGAAAGAGGGAGAGTGACCAGCTCAAGTTGACCTACTAAATTTCATTGCTTAGATTACTGGGGATTAGAACCTGCATCTCCCGAATCCTAATCCAGCACTCCAACGTCTTCACCACACTGGATTACAGATTTAACCCAGAGAAGCCACAAAGGGTTTATCACATGACTCCACGGAGAAGGCAGGCCTCTGTAGAGGAGGGGACCGGATGCTCCGGGCAAAGAATGGGAAACAAGAGGTGTACATGGTGCTTGGGGGGGGGGGGGGCAGGCGGTGAGAGGAGGAGGAGGAGGGAGGGACTGGAGATCATTTACGACCTCCCTCTCTTGTGACATCAGGACTGAGGAGGCTCCACATTCAGGACACAGAGCGCAGCAAGTCTTCCACGGGTTGCACAGCCGATTTTAGAAGCGGGGGCAGCAACAATCATCCTGTTGCATCGAAGCAAACAAGATTCTTGCAGTATCCAAGAGCTGAACCCGGCCGTCTTTGAGCTGAGCCTTTTTTGGTTGTAGACTGCAGGCCAATTCTGTATGCAAAAGCATAAGCCAAGTGGGGTCTGGTAGCCATCTGCTCTCTTTGGCACCAAAAATGGAAAAGGGTTAGAAGCCTTTCAGTTCAGACTCCTGTTTTCATCTTTTGGGGAGGAGAGGGGTTCAAAAGAAGTAAAAGCAAGGCAGACACACAGAGATGTTCTGCAAGGCTGCTTGGGAGTCTGGTCGCCCCAAGGCTGGGCTCCCGATCAGGTGACAAAACGGAGCCCAACTGGGTCTGATGAAGAAGAAAATGTTTGTCTTTCTGACGACAGCTCTCAGAATCCCCAACCAGCAGAGCACGGCTGGCAGTGGAATTCTGGGGGTCGCAGTCCCAAGACCCGAAGCCTTGCCCCCCTCTCCTCTAACACAGCTGGGCTCTTCTTACGCCACAAGCAGGGGACCACCGGATCCTAGAACTGTTGAGTTGGAAGGGGTCAACAAGGCCATTGAGACCAACTCCCCTGCTCAAGGCAGGAATGACCTCCCTCTCAGGGCCAACTCTGGGTCAAGAACGCAACCAGCAGGCTGCACACTCAGGACACAGACCGCAGTAAGTCCCCCCCCCCCCATGGGATGCTGGACCCTTCTTAAGGCACCGAGAAAGGGAGCAAAGTACCATCATGGACACTAAGCGGCTTCCCGTCCTTTCTGGTACCACACCACCGTCTGATGCTGGAGATGCAAATCCTATGCAGGAGACAGGGCTAGCACCCGGCCAGCTCCAAAGGAAAAGAGGAAGACATGGATCAACAGGCAAATGTTGATACCAGGTGCAGCGATCATGTCAAGAGCGCTGAGAGAGTTCTCTCACTAGCACCACTGAGATACAAAACAGGAGGAAAGGTGTGTGTGGGGGGTGGAGATCAGCTCCAAGGAGGAGAAGCCTTTCTGTTTCTCGCCCGCAAGAGGAAAGTGGATGGTTTTTTGCAATGTCTTTTAATGGTCTTTGGAGTTAAGAAGGCCTCTTCATCACGCACTCATTCATTCATTCATTCCTCATCATCTGTCGCCCACGGGAAGAAAAAAAGCAACCCAAACCTAATAGGTACATCAATATCTGCCTACTCAGGTAACAAAAATGACTCAACAGAGGTAACGAAAAGGATGAAAACGATGAAATTTTGTTAGTTCAAATGACTAAACTAGGGCTGCCATGCTTTGGGTACATCATGAGAAGACTCGAAAGGATACTGATACTGGGGGAAATGGAAGGCAACAGGAAAAGAGGAAGACTGAATACGAGATGGATTGACTCTGCAATGGAAGCCACAGGTTTGAGTCTACAACAGCTGAGCAGGGCTGTTGAGGACGGGACATTTTGGAGATCACCCATTCACAGGGTTGCCACAAATCAGAATCAACTCAACAGTAGACTCAGGTCACATTCTGTGCATAGAATGAAGAGTGCTAAAAGATCCTCTTCTGATTTTAGCACAACAGACTAACACAGCTACCCACCCCTCTCATAACCTGTACACTTCACCCATGCTTAGCTGTAGACACACAGATTAGCTGGCTAGAGCATGACTTCAAAAAAACAGCCAACATGTTTGAACAAAGGTACCCAGAAAGACCTTGGGAATGAACACTGCACTCTCTGATCATGGCTTTCCGGTCTTTTCAAGTTGATGGCCTGACACACAGAACGCGGAGATAACGGGAAGTTTTGAAACACAATCGGGGAACGGGAAAGGGGCGTCCAGCCATGTGAACAACATCGTAAAACAGGTCTGGCCTGCAGCCCAAACTGATATCTATGACCCCACGCATGTCGCTACAAACCTCTGAGGAATGCACAGAAAAATTACATGGAAAAGGGAGCTATCCCAATGAGCAGGGCATGGGAGAGTCCTTCTGCAGGTGAATCCCACAGCACGTAAGAGACGGATTTTCCAAATACAGAGAAGGAATCATCCCACCTGACAGGCCAAATGCCAGGGCATCGCTCCTGCTTTCCGAGGAAAGGAGAAAGCGATATAGACAGGACAGAGAACACGGCAGCCGTGAAGGGAAACGAGATTGGACAGATCCCCAGAAAATGGGGAGGGGGGAAATCAGGGTGAGAGAATCCTGGAACCACAACGGATGTGTTGAAATGGGCAGCTGGAGAAGGGAAGGGGGGGGGGGGGAACAGAAGGGACAGAAAATGGTAGCAAACCCAATGCATCCTGAATAGCAGGTGCATCAGATCACAGGCTTATTTGGTCCAGCATCCTCTTCTCCATCCCTCCCCCCGGAAGGCTGCAACTGGGACCGGCATGCAACAGCTTTCTCTCAGGTCGCCCCACAGCAGATGGTGTTACGCAGCAGGCTTTGTAAGCCACCCTGGGAGTGGCTTGTAATCTCCACGAATGTGTCTATCTAGTCCAGAGGTTCCCAAGCTTGGGTCCCCAGATGTTCTTGGATTGCAACTAGAGATGGGCACGAACCAGTTTGTCTCGGTTCATCCCAGTTCGTAAAGGCGAACCACAGGGGCTGCTGCTCCCCTTCCCCGCCTCCTAGCAGATCAAGCCACTCCCCAGGCCCGGCTCCCTTGCTTTTCCCACCTCCTCGGCTCATCTCCCAGTCAGGAGCAAGAGCACAGCCTTCTGTGCCCCGCCCTTTTCTCTGAGTGGCAGATCAGCCAAGAGGGCGGGGCCAGAGAAGCCTGAGCTCTTGCCGGGACTGGCAGATCCGTTGAGGAGGGGCAGAAAGCTGGCACGCCGAGCCTGGCGAGTGGCTGATTGAGCCAGAGGAAGCAAGGAGGGGGAGAAGCAGCAGCTGTGCTGCCACCTGTACGAACCAGTACAAACTGATTTGTGCCCATCTCTAATCGCAACTCCCAGAAGCCCTTGCCAGCACAGTTAGTGGTGAAGACATCTGGACATTTTAGTCCGAGAACGTCTGGGAACCCAACCACTGATCTAGTCCAACAAAGGCATCTAAGTTGACAATGACCAGGGCCTCTTGTGGCAGTAAGTTCCACAGCGCCATTATTTCCTTTCCTCTTTCCTGACTCTTTCACCACTCACAACAGCATTAAGAGACTCAGAGATAAAGACGGCCTTAACTAAGACAAGGTGCTTGATTTTTCCCCAACAGTTTCACAGCAAAGTCCAAAAAGGTGTGCCTCCCAATCAATGTTTACATGATTTCATCAGTAAACCAAACTTGGTTAGCAAAAGGTTCCTCCTCCAGTTGGGCTGAATGGAGCTCTGCTTTTACGCCTCACCAAGTTCAATGGTATAATGGCAATCAACCTCAGCTGAGGACCTTCTAATGTTTTCCATCTTAGAAGTATCTGCTATACGATACTGGGAATAGATGGAAATCTAATAGAACTATTTCAAGAAGCCGCAGAGACTAAATCCATCAAAAGCCTAACAGGAATAAGCCACAATACACGGAAGCAAAACTATCACCCACAAGCATTCAGTATACTTTCCAATCTGAAACAAAGATGACACCAAAGACTGCAGGAACGGTAGGACCACTGCACTAATTTCTCACTCCAAAGTGATGCACAAGATTTCGGAACAAAGACTTCTACCATATATGGAATGAGAAATACCAGGTGTTCAAGCTGGATTGTGAACAGGAAGAGACACCAGAGATCGTATTGCAAATATATATTGGCTACCAACAGATAGACAGTACCAAGAAATTTCAGAAGAAACACACTTTGTGCTTTATTAATGGGTCATGAAAATCCAGACCATTCTAAAAGAAATAGGTGTGCCAGAATATTTGGTTTTCCTGATCCATAACCTATATTCCAGGTAAGAAGCTAATGTTAGAACAGGATATGGGAAAAGAGAATGGTTTCCAGTAGGCAAAGAGATCAGACGAGAGTTCATTTTATCCCCCCGTTTCTTCAATCTATAATGCAGAACACATCATACCAAAAACTGGATTAGATTTGGTTGAAGAAGGAGTGAAAATTAGTGAGAGGAACATCAGTTTTATATATGCATATGAAACCTTATTACTGGTAGAAAATAATAGCTTGAAATAGCTACTGATGAAGGTTTTGCTCTTTGGTTTTTAACCAAGATTACGCAACATTAAAAAGGCAAAATTTACAGTTACAAAAGAATTGTATGACTCTAACATTAACAATGAAGAAACAGAATTTGTTACAGATTTTCAGTTACCTGTTCAAAGGGAGACGGCAGCCAAAAAAATCAGGAGACAGAGATTTGGAAAGGCAGCTATGAAGGAATTAGAAAAGATCCTTAACAGTAAGAATACGTCACAGGACATCAAGACCAAAACTATCCATTCTACATTATTCTACATGATTATGTACAGATGTGAAAGCTAGACGTTGGGAAGAGGGATGGATTAATTTAAAATGTGTTACTGGGTGCTATGGGCTGGCAGGAAGAAAAATAAATAGGTTCTATATTAAATCAGACCCAAACAATATGCACTTGAAGGCACAACTGTTGTTCTTTGGACATGCCATGGGAAGTATCAATGGAAACGACAATCTCGCTGGGAAAATTTCAATGCAGTAAGAAAAAAGAAAGACTGAACAGAAGATGGATTGACTCAAAAAAAGAAGGCATGACCTTGAGTTTGCAAGACCTGAGCAGGGGCTGCTAATAGTAAGACATTTTCGGAGGTCAAAGTTTTAATAGGATCACTGTAAGGGTGCAACTACACAAGCAAGAAAAATGTGAATTCACTCACAAATAATTCCAATTAACTGACCACACGGGGAAGAGGAGCAAACTAACTAAGCAGCCTTGTTTGCTGCTCATTAAGGTAGCTCTCCTGTAGCCCTTCTGATTTTCAGGAGACACGGCTACAGGAAAACCACCTTAATAAGCTGTAAACAAGGGCTGAATAGCAATTTCCTCATCTCTCTCTCCCTCTCTGTGTGTGTGCACACACACGTATGTGTGTCTAAGTGCCGAAGCACAGGAGCACTGGCACCTAGCTGTTTGTTGTTGTTGTTTTTAAAAAGGAATAAATTATTCTGCCTGGAAGGGATTGGTGGAGAGGGAAGTCTGGCTGGATCACAATTTTCTGTGCTGGTTCAAGCAATCACACCATCTGAGACAATGCAAATAGATCTAGTTTGTTTTGTTTTAAATAGAAGCCCCAGCTGCTGAGGAAGAAACTACAGATTTGGGAGTGAAAACTCTGGGCTGATTTCACTATGTGGTTAAAAGGAAAAAAAAAGTGAATCACACCATCTCAATCCTGTAGTAATTCCCACATAATATGTCAATGTAGTTGTGTTGCACCCTAAGTTAAAAATGACCTGACAGCATATAAAACACCCTGCCTATAAACCCATGCCATGTATAAATGGTGCAAAGTCCACATGCAGGCATGAGTGTGCAGTAATCCAATCATGCATGCAACCTGTTGAAGCAGACAGCACACAGTGCACAGATCACTAGGAACAAAAAATACAGGCAGGTTTATTGCAGTTTCTCAGAGCATGCATGCCATGTGGGGCGTGTCAAACTGGACTTGTCAGGTAGAAACACAAAGGCTTCTAGCAGCCCCTTAGAGACGACGACCACAGATCTGATTCCTTTTTCCACCTTGGGCGGCAGCAGATGCAGACTGTGGATCGTGCGAGTTGCAGCCCATTGTATCTGGAGGGCACCTGATTCAAGAAACCAGGTTGCCTTGAAATTATTTGGCAAAAGTCTTCTAGAACAACAGCTTTGTTACAAGGGGAATTAGGGAGTGTTCAGGAGAAGAGGCCTCGCCTCGTCCTCCAGCAGTCCCATGAACCCACTGCACTAGCAGGTCAGAAACGCATCAAAACACCCGACCTCACCCTGCCACTTCTTTGCAGTTCCTGGCTTCTCCACACAGCTGAGAACCACAAAGAACAAGCTCTCGCCAGCTTCCTTCCCGTGCCTTTGTGAGAGAGAGCTCACAGCTTTGAGGATATTTTGCTGTTTCATCCGAATTGGGAGTGGGGGGGGGGGGGGGGGAGGCAGGACCTACTTTGTTGACTAGAGTTCTACCAAACACGGAGAAGGAAAGGACTCTGAACTTGGGGATCTGTTCTGAGGACCAGAGAGGACCAGTGCTCAGTTCTTCCACACACACATCTAACATTCTTCATTTCAGAAGTATAATTTCATACACACGATCCTTTTATTAGTGCAATAATTCCTATTACATTCCGAATTGCGGATATGAGGAGTCCAGTGCCAGCCTATACCAAATCACCCTACATCTAACATAAGACCCTCTTCTACTTTTCATCCGACTAGCTTTTATACTGATGTAATGTATTGAATTAAAAAAAAACACATTTGCATAATGTTTACCTAAAGTTCCACTGCCTTTTGAATTAGCGAGAACAGTTACAGTTAACAAAGGCAATCAGTCACTGTTAAGAAAAAAGGCTAATGTTCATCCCTCTCTCTGCTGTCTAGGTAATTTTCTTTTTCTTAAGAAAAGCCATTGATCGAGGCGGGGAAAAATAATCAGCAGGGCAGACAGGTTCCCCCCCCCCCCCCTGCTGCTGTGCGGTAACAACAGAACCAAAACAGCAGCAAAGAGAAAGCCGTGTGTCCTTGATTCTCAACCTGAGGAAAGAGCCGGGAGAGCAAATGGTGGGAGAGGAGAGGAAAGGCTGCCCATTCCTGCTTTTCTCTGTTTCTGATCCTGACGAAAAGTTGCACGCGCGCACACACCCCGGTAATGAATAAAGTGTGTGGTGGGGTGTCCTGTGCAGAACCCCACTACCAAGAGAAAACGCACCAAGACTCAAACCAGCAGATTCCAAATACGACACAACGGCTTTCAACTAAGCATTAGGAAGAACTTCCTGAGAGTAAGCGCTGTTTGGGTGTGGGGCAGACCGGCTCGGAAGGGGGCAGGCTCTCCTCTGTTGGGGGCATTTAAGCACAAGTTACGTCGCCTTTTCTTTGTCTGTTTATTTATTTATTTTTAAATATGGTGACCACACCCTTTCTCCTTTAAAAGGACCCAAGGCAGCTTACATCCCTGAAAGACAATATTTAAAGCTAAAACCATTAAGTATACAAATACTGAAAAAGATCAAACAAACACCACTCTGATAAATGGGAAACGCAAGTAGTACTAAAAACCCAGTCAATGCAGTAATGCATAACAATCCATCTGAAAAACCACACACAGGTACCGTGTTTCCCCAAAAAATAAGACAGGGTCTTATATTAATTTCTGCTCCAAAAATGCATTAGGGCTTATTTCCAGGGGATGTTTTATTTGTTTCATGTACAACAATCTACATTTATTCAAATACAGTCATGTCATCTTCTTCTGGTTGCTGCACAAGGGTGGAGGGCGGGGTTTCACTTAACTGGGGCTTATTTTTGGGGTAGGGCTTATATGACGAGCATCCTGAAAAAAATCATACTAGGGCTTCTTTTCATGTGAGGTCTTATTTTCTGGAAAACAGGTAGCTGGTTTACTGAGGGAAGACTTGCCTGAAGGGAAAGGTCTTTGCCTGCTTGCGGAAAGAGAGCAAAGTTGGGACCAGCCTGGCCTCCTGTGGCAAGGAGTTCCAGAGTCTCAAGGAGCAGCTACAGAGCAGAAGGCCCTCTCCTGCCTTGGTGTAGGGCTAGGCTAGATAACCCTTGAGTCTGTTTCAACTCCACTAGTCTATGAACAGGACCAAGGACAGGAAGGGGCAAGTCCGTAGTGGTCCCCAACCTTGGGCCTCCAGATGTTCTTGGACTTCAACTCCCAGAAATCCTGGCCAGCAGAAGTGGTGGTGAAGGCTTCTGGGAGTTGTAGTCCAACACCAGCAACCGAGGCCAAACGGCACCATCACTGGAGAGCAAACAGGCTTAAGCACAAACAGGACTCCCTCCCCTCTTGGGCCCCACATAGACTAGGAACAAAGAGGCTGTTGACCACATAAGGCATCCTCATATAGGGTCAAAGTGGGGAAAAGACAATCCACACAGGAGAAAAGGAGGTGAAGAAGACAGGGATGCGGGGGCGAGGGAGAGAGAAGATGAAGAGATGCAAACAGATACGAACTGAGTCGGTCCCCCAGCCAAGAGGACACTTTTCTTAGACCGACTGCATAACGATGGGGGGGTGAGATTTTTAACAACGGAGGAAATAAGGGCAGAAGAGCTACAGGCAATACTTGGGGGCAGCTCTTTACGGATGGGGCCCTGGAGCCCTTCTGGATATTTGCAAGCTCCCTCCCCTCCCTTTCAGTGGCCCATTGTTTGATCTGGCCATCACTCTGTCAATCCGCTCCCTTCTAATTTGTGTGGCGCTCCTCCGGCCGCTAGAATGGAAGCTGAGAAAAGCATCTGTGCTTCCAGGAGAAGCGTTTTCGTCTCCCCTTCTCCATTCCTTTGATTGATTTATCGTCAGAATTGGACAGCCTCAGGGTCCCACAGGACTCTGATTGGCAAGGGTAAATAAAAGAGATTGAAGAAAGTGGTCATGCTGGAGAAGAGACCGAGGCTAGCACAAGCTGTGAGTGGAATGAAGCTATTGCTCCATGAGGAGTAAAAGGGGAAAATTAAGGGGGAAAGGATAAGTAAGTCACACACTGTACAGCCACATCGTAGAAGCCACGCATGGATCAGAACAGGGCAGAAGATAAACACGTGTGGACGCAAGGAAGCAGCTCGGGAGTGTTTCCGAGCCAGAAGGAAACAGTTCCTCAAGCAGTTTGGAAGGAAGGGGCTGGCGATCAGAGCCGGCCAGGGCAGCTCACAGACGTCCAACGGGGGCCACCCAAAACACAACACCTGGCACGCAGGATGCAGGTGCTCCCGAAAGGAGGCAGGCGGGCCACCCTCAGATTTCCGAAGGGTTTTCCCCTCGGTTCCCACAGCCCCAAAGGGCCAGGCTGCATGGACTCAGACAAACAAGAAAGAGGGGTTCTGACCCCATGTGAGGAGGCTCCTGGAGGTAAGAGCTGTTCAACAAGGGAGCAGCCCAACTTCCTCAGAAGCTGGTGGAGACTCTCCTTCCTTGGGAGAGCTTAAGCCCAGGTTGGACGGCCTCACCCGAGGATGCTTTGGGGTGGATTCCCTGAATTGGCAAGGGGTCAGACTGGAGGGCTCTCGTGACCTTTTGTGCAGCCCAGGGGCATCTGAACACATTGGGCAGCAAACACCCCGTCGTAGAGGCCGCCGGGCAGGCTTCGGGTAAAGAGGCCTACTTTTTTTCTCCTGCCCCACACAAGGGTCGGGGCGGAGAAAAACAAGCTGGGGTCCGTGTCTTTGCATAGGGGTGGTGAGGTTTAGGAGAACGACAATCAGCCCAGGAGAAAAGGAGAAGACAACGCAAGGAGGGGTGAAAGAGTTAAAGTTTTTTTTCCCCTTACAACCAGCAATACCCACCCACCCCCTATGTGTACACCATCCGTGCAATGGGAAAAACAAGCAGAAGGGCTGGGACAACCGAACAGCCATCCCACTCCTGTCTTTTCATCCAGGTCACACTCCCCTGGACCAACCCTAGATCTGGGTGTAGGAAGGATGAGTTTTCATCCATTAAGGTAAATTTGGGGCTACCCTGCCAGCCCTCCCTCTTGCCTGTCTCCTTATCCAAGGCGGGAAGGTCAGGGCCCTGCCTCCCTGGCCCTCCTGGTGGGGGCCTGCCTGGTGGCTTCTATCAAAATAGGTGTCCTTTCACATGTTTATGGGCGAATATTCACTTTTGCCCCAGGCTCTGCCCGTCAGCCCTGCCTCCACCCACCTGGGCTGCGCCCTCCATCTCATGGGTGAGGCATCACCCCACGGACAGTGAGAATTTCGAGTGCACAAAAATTCACTGCTGAAAGGGTGCAAATCCACCCATTGGTATTTGCTGCCCAAACAGCACGGACCCGCCCACCCCAAGAGGCCACGCTACCTACAGCCACTCTTCCCCGGCTAGGAGGAAACCTCAAACAGGCAGGCTCAGCACCGAATCAGGATGGACCCGGTACATGCAGAGACACACACACACACACCCGGCACGGTGCTCCCCATTCCTCTGTCCTCTCAGCAACGGGGCTGTTCTCAAGGGGCCCGAGCGTCAGGAACAGAGCCGTGGGATCCACGGCGGGTCACAGGTCTGCAGGACGTCAGCTGCCACGGGGCGCCGGGGAGGAGAGGCAAGGAAGAAAGGGCGAGCATCTGAGCACAAGAGACAGAGAGCCCAAAGGCAGCGGGACGAGATGCGCAGCAGCGCTCCTAAAAGCTCCGTAACAAAAGGCTCTGTGGTCCCCTGAAGACTAATCGGTTTACAGCCAGAGAAGCTTAGGGAACCTCGTACCACACGCTAAGCCTGCTTGTCTTGTGAAAACTACCCTGACGTGGCCACCACATGGCTTGACCGTCAGCGACGTGGCTTTATTGTCCTGTTCTTTACTCCCCTTGTCCCTGTCAACCTGTGCTTTGATGTGTGTGTGTGTGTGTGTGTGTGTGTGTGTGTGTGTGTGTGTGTGTGTGTGTGTGTGTGTGTGTGTGTGTGTGTGTGTGTGTGTGTGTGTGTGTGTGTGTGTGTGTGTGTGTGTGTGTGTGTGTGTGTGTATAGATATAGATAGGTCAGTGTCACCGAAGCGACCAACATGAATTTGACCCAACTCCGGGAGGCAGTGGAAGACAGGAGGGCCTGGCGTGCTCTGGTCCATGGGGTCATGAAGCGTCGGACACGACTTAACAACAAAATATAGATAGATAGATAGATAGATAGATAGATAGATAGATAGATAGATAGATAGATAGATAGATAGATAGATAGGTTTGTGTGTGTGTGTGCGCGTGTGGATAGATAGATAGACAGACAGACAGACAGATAGATATAGAGATAGATATATCTATATCTATACACACACACATATAGATAGATCTACTATTATTATTTACATGCACATCCTATCCTGGCTGCCCCTCCCCTCCCATACTGGAACCCCTCCCTCCGGGGGCATCCCCGGAGCCCTTCCTCCTCCTCCTCCTCCTCCTCCCAACCGCCCTGTGAAGTAGGACCGTTTGAGCCAGACGAGCTGGACCAAGGTCCCACGCCGAGATGCCCGGTCAAGCGGGGATTTGAACCCAGATCTCCTAAAGTGCAAGCCCCCGCGCCCCTAAGCCCTGCACCCCACGGGGAGCCCAAGGGGTCTCCGCCCGGGCGTTCCTCCTTCCTCCCCCCCCCCCCGGTCCATCGTGCCACTGCAATCTCCTCGGGGCGAAGGACTCGCTTTTTAAACCACTGCAAGAGTGACTCCATCATCATCATCATCATCATCATCATTATTATTGCTGTTAGCGTTGCCATCGCTGACTGTGCGGAAGGAAAGACGACCCACCACTCACCGCCCCGCCGCCGCCGCCGCTCGCTCGCTCGCTCGCCGCCCGGGCTTTTGCAACCTCCGGCGCCCAACCAGCCGCCCCGCCCTAGACGCTCCGCCCCCTTCGCTGCCATTGGCCCTTGTGACAGAGGGGCGGGCGCCTCCCTCTCCCGCCAGCCTTTCCGATTGGCCGAAAGCGCCTCCCGCCGGGGCAGCGGGGAGGGAGGAGTCGGGGGCCGGAGGCGGGGCCTCTGGGGATGACGCGCCAGGAGGAAAAGGAGAGGCGAGGCGAAGCCTTGGGAAGGGGCGTGGCCCAGCCCTGAGGCTCAGCCAATAGGGGGCGGCGGGGGCGGAGGGAAATTGGCAAGGAGGCGGAGCGCGCGGGAGTTTTGCAAGAGCGGAGCGGAGCCAGCCTGGAGGGAAGTTATTCCCGGGGAGCCACTCGTCGTTTTAGCCCCGTCCTTCCACCAGAGCTGTCGAAGGTGCTGAACCTCTCGCTAAGAACAACATAAAATAAAATAAAAATGAGTTCAAGGCCTTTTAAAGTTCGGAGTAAAACCTGGAGCGGGTTCTCCTTCGCCATCCACGCCCATGCTCCCTAAGACCAGGATCAGCGCTGGCCTTCCGCTCCGATGGGTGGGAAAGGAGCGCAGAAATTAAGGAGGAAACCTATGCAGAGAAGGCAGACCAAGGAGCAGGAGGGTGGTGCTCCCGAAACTGAGGATGGCAAGACTACAAATCCCAGAAACCACTGATGCAGCTTCCTTCTTCTTTGCCTTGGGTTCTTTTTTAAGGAGAAAGGTGGGATAAAAATATTTCAAATAGATAAATTAAATTTTAAAATCTTCTTCCTCTTCTTCTTTTGCACATTAACATCAGACAGTTGTAAAGAGTTGGTCCATATGAATGCAATGTTGGTGTCTGCAGGTGCGGGTCTGTGGGCTGAAAGATCCAAAATCCTGCCTGGGGAATTCTTAGGAAATTCTGATAGTTTGAATACAGACAAAACCCCTGAATGGCATTTCACCACCTGAGATTTCCTATACCCGTAAGTTCTATAGTGGAGCAGGAATTTCCTGGGTTCCCAGTCACACTTTATCCATTGCACCATACTGGCTCTCCATCAAAGAGAGTAAAAAGTCTAGAGCTTTTTGTAAAAAAGGAAGGAACCTTCCCAAGATACAGGAAACAGCCTTGACCTGCAGCCTAGAGGGGACTCCCAGTAGACCTCCCCCCCCCCCCAAAGGAGACTCTCTCCAAGAACCAGAGTGCCCTTCACTGCTTGGCCACTACTTGCCACATCACCAACATGCCAGGGTGATGCGCAGGCCAACCTGGCCTGCCTGTTTTCAAAGCTCCAAAGCAGCAGGAGAGGAGGAGGATGCTCCCGCATCTCGCCAGCAACATCTCCACCAATCCTTCCTCCCAGCCTCTTCCCTCTACCCTGTTATGTTTCGGAATGAAGCCAAAGGCTGTTGGCAAAGGGCAAAAATGAAGATGGTGGAGGAAGCAGACAGGAAGCCAGTGGCTAGCGTGTTTCCTTGCTGCCTCAGAACATTTAGAGGGACAGACGTGGTCTTCAGGCAGACATCTGGCTCCACCACATGGGGTGCATCTCACCCACACCCACATTCCATTTTGCAATTTATATCTTATCTTTCTCCCATACTGGGATCCAGAGCAGCTCACAACAAAGCCATTCTATGAAGCATAACGTTACTGACTTAAAAACCATTTGAAACGTATCCATTTAAAAGAAAATGAGGTCCAATGGCACAATATGTCTCAAAGCCCTTTCCTTATAAACATAAACAGTTGCAGAAAGCCAGAGTATAAAGGGTCCGAAGCTCACTGTTAGAGGAAGCCCACTGAATCCATGACAGGCTGGTAAATTAACACGTGGGTGACCTTTATTGATTCAATGGGTCTCTTCTAGTTAGAGTTGGGGAATGCATTTGCACCATCGGTTTTGCCTACTAGTCAAAGGACAGCAAGAAAGGGAGGCAGCCTAGTCTATCAGAGCCTGAGACAAGCCACTGAGAAGGCCCTCTCCCGGGACACCCTAAAACCTCTCCCCAAAGAGAGTGGGACTAATGGCTTTCCCTGAAAATCCCAAAGACTGAGGATGGTTTGTAGGGGAAGACGTGGTCATTCAAAAGGCCTGGACTTAAGACCATGTCAAGCCATGGCGGAAATCCTCTTGCTTAACCTACGTAGGAAGTCACAACTACAGCAGGCTCACTGAATCAGTGGGTATTTAGGGCACCAATTCTGTAAGCTCCATTGATTCAATGGGCCTACTCAAGTTGCCACTTGCTAAGCTGAGCAACAGAATTTCAGCCATTGTGTCTTATTTCTGTACTCCATTTATTTCCTTCTGCTAAGTCGTTCAGCACGGGCTCTGCTGTCTGCTGGAAAACCAGAAGACCGTGTTCCATGGATGCAGTGTGTGAGGAAATAGAAGGAAATTGGGACTTGTAGTCATGCAAAGATGGAGTCTGTTAGGTTCTGTGTAAGATGGGTTTGAAAGCACTGAAATGTTCTCGTGAGATTGTTGTTCATGTATGTGACAGATGGATGGTGGATGTCGTGGAATGTGAGGGAAAGAGGTTTGTCTTTTAGAAGAAAGGGGGGGAGAAAGAGCCCAGCTTCTCTAGATGCTAATATGTAGAGAGAGCAAAGATGATTACTTAGCTTAGTTCTAGTTGTTCTTATTTTACCTAAGAATAGTGAACTTATTTAATCATGGTAACTGCTGGATAGGCTTAAAGCTTTATGCCTTTTAATGCTACAACTGTATTCTAATGAAACTACTTTATTTTCTTAATAAAACAATTATTCTCAACTGAAGGACTTGTCTCTTGAACAGCAGGATTGCACCTAAATCCAGAGGAGGAGGAGGAGGTCACTCATTGTTACTATAATATTGAGAGGTCCTACCTGGCCAGTCTGTTGTGCTGTCTAAGGAAGCACACAGTCAATGGTTTATTGCGTGGAAAGCAAGCAAGCGTTCTTTTAAGGTCGAGCTTGTCCATGGAGCAAAGGGCTATGCACTTCTGAGGCTTAAAGGACCTAACTCAGGTACTAAAAGTGGTAGTTTTGCATCCAAAGTGACTCCTCGCGCCAGATCATTATCTCTTTAGGGAGAGGTGATTGTGACACAGTGGAACAAAAAGACTCCCTAGCAAATGGTCATGAGTGTCGTTTTGTGTCTAAAACTGGCTTTTATTCCAGCTGGGATAGAAAGGTGTCAAACAGAGGACCTCCAGGCAAAACAGGCAAAGTCGCTAAGTGCCCTCTGGACTCCATTAAACCATCTGCGTGCTGGGATCAACAGCTGTCGGCTGCTGTTGTTGAAAGATTAATGGTGTAGCAGGAACAGCAGGGTGAGAAAGGGGAAAAACATACACCTGGGAAGGTTCGTGGGCTGCAATTCAGAAAAGTAGTGCCCACACGAGTAACTTGGTATTGAGCATAGTTCTAAACTTCCTGTCAAGATAGGGGCGAAGATGTGCGATCCACCTCAGCAGGTAAAAAGCAGCCACACCTGAGTTCTGGTTCTCCTTTGAGAGGGCTGGGTCCAGCAGCACACCCAGATTATGCACCTGATCCCTCAGGGGAAGTGTGACCCCATTAAGACCAGGCAGAGTACCACCGAGTCCATCAGGGGTCTCTCCTGACAGCAGGACCTCCGTCTGATCTGGATACAGTTTCAACCTCTTAGCCCTTGCCCAATCCATAACTGTGGCCAGGCAACCTCCAGGGTCCAGACAGCTTCCACTGCTGAGGAGGAGAGACAGAGTTGCGTGTCGTCAGCATATTGATGACAGAAAACTCCAAAACTCTGAATGATCCAGAAGCTAAAAGGTTCCTCAAGGCAGAAACCAACTCCTTGCTGTTTGTTACCCAAGGTTTTCCTTGCAAGGTCTCAATACAACCAGTGGAGGTTGGCGACCGATTCCACAGGGACCTTGAAGCTACTCTTTGAGTTTTTAAAGTGTGAACTTTAAAGGTGCTCTCCAGGGTGCTGAACTTATTTGGGGGGGGGGGGAGTAGTTCCCAGGACCTTGGATAGCTGTTATAAAGCTCAAACTAAAACTCAGAGCGCATTTGCTAGCCCCATGAATGATGGTTAGTGGTCATCTGCCCAAACAATGGGGCCAACCCCAGTTTCTCCGCAGTACTGTGCATGTCTCCAACACCCCATTCTGGTCAGTCAGCCCTCTTACTTTCAGCAGGAGAATGGCCTTTGACAACCACCTGATCTACCCCTGTAACCCTGGGACATTCTGCCCACAAATCTGGCACAGCACTGGAGGATGGGGTGAGTTGGCCACCACAGCTTGCCTTGCACTGGATGCTGTGGCCCCTCAGATGGCAGATGTTCAGCACAGAAGGCAGCCCCAGGCCACTGAAGAATTTGAACAGGGCATGTCAGTTGTTAGGGGTGAATGTGAAAAAGACATTCAGACAAAACCAAACTTTCTGTCTTAGCCATAAACTATTTGCTCGCTCTAATAAACAAAGATCCTAGGAGATTACAGGCTTCAAAAACTCTTTATCTGGGACATATATGGTTTTGTCTAGAAGTTGGAATGAAAACAGAGAGAGCTCTATATTTGGGAACTCTTTAGTGATGGCTATTGGAAAAGTATTTTCCTTGCTAATGTTTCAAAAGCAACATTTTACTAGCCTCTTAATTGAATGTTGATTACAATGAAGTAGCAAAACTTTGTTACTTATCTGATTCATCTTGCCGTTTAGTTGTGGAAAGTACACCCTGGTGCCAGCTGCTCACTTGTGTTCTGATTATATAAGAAAGCAGAAACAGAAGAGAGAAGGAGATAGCAGGATTTTTTAACAAGAATGTAATCAGTCATGTTCCAGTAATGGTCAAGTTGTTTTGACTCCAAAACTTGGTAGACTAGAACACAGTGCTTAGTTGAATGATGGAGTTTTCTACCACCAGCTGCTGACTAAGATGACATGAAAGGAGGATTACACAAATTCATGGAAGGGAAGCTAACTAGTGGCTACCAGTCCTGATCGGTGCCTATAGCAGTCAGAACCCTATGGCTGCTTCTAAAGGAAATCATACCTGTCTTGGCAGTAAGTTGCATGTGCATGCCACTGGTTAGCAAGACATACTCAAGCAGAAATGAGGAATAAGATATGAGCCTAAATGCCTCCAAATTTCCTTAAAATGTGGAAAGCAAAGTAAAGCAAAGTGTGCTGCTTATATACAACCCCCATAACAGCTAAAACACTATCTGGTGGTTTACAACATAATTATGCAAACAACACTTTGCCCTCCAACACACACACACACACCCGTAAGCTGAGTACTCGATTTACCAACCACGGAAGGCTGGAAGGCTGAGTGAACCTTAAACCAGCTACTTGAGCCTGTCAGATTGAATTCAGGTGATGAGCAGAATTTTAACAGAAATACTGCAGTTTAACCACTGTGCCCTGCACTTACCGTGTTTTTCTGTTTGCAAGATGCTCCCATGTATAACACGCCCCCCCCCCCCCATTTTGACCCTTTTGATCCCGAGTGCCAAAATCAGCGGGCACCCTTCCGGGCCGGCGTGTCCTCCAGAGGGCGGCCAGGGGATGCCTTTTCCCCCCTCCCCAAATATAGCACTTCACCCGGGCTTCCTGCATTGCACTGCGCTCCGCCCCGCTTGCTCGCTCTCCTGTGGCACCAGAGTCGCAGTCAATGGGCAGCAGCGATTTTGCGCCAAGGGGCGGCCAGGAGCAGCTTCTCCTTCACCTCTGCCTCTTCCTGCTGTTGTCGCCACCTGATCACCGCCTCCAGCGCCACTCATGGGCTCCCTTCGGGCGGGGGACAAGGCAGCGGGCTTTGCTCGAGCTGAGCCCTGGCAGCAACTGGCGCCGCGCTCTGCACCGGGCTGGCATGGGCAGCAGCATTGGCATGGCTCACGTGCCCACAGAGAGGGCTCAGCATGCCAGCTGTGGCACAGAGGTTCAGCTTACTTCTGTGTATAAGACGACCCTCGATTTTTACACTAACTATTTTTGGAAAGTAAAGGTAAGGGTTTTAGGAAAAAGTAGCATCTTATACATGGAAAAATACGGTATTTCCTGCTTGCAGGCTTCCCCTAGCTTAGTGTCTTCTGCAAAATGCTTCTCAGCCGTTGATCCTCTACAAGGCTTGACCACCAACACACACCATTGGCCTTGCTGTCTTGGGCCTCTGGAGGGTAAAGTCCAAGTTGTCTCCAGCTGTAAAAGAAGGGTAAGGAGCTCACTGGACGAGTCCCACTCGACAAGCATCTCTTGAGGGTAGCAGTGTATTCTGGGATAGGAGGGAGGCGACCCCTAATATAAAGGTGTGCCCCTGATCGCTTGCAGTGTCACAGATCAGGCACTGCCAAGCTCAAGCTCTTTGCTCCTTTGCTTTTGAAGAACACACGTCAGAAGGCAAACTAAGAAAGGGCTTGCGTCCACACAGACCAGGGGAAAAGGCAGCAGTATCTCGAGATTCAAGCTGTTATCTCTCTGACGTCGCTTCGTGCTGCAGACTGATAAATGTTCTGGTGGTGGCTATAATGAGGTTCCCATGACAACTGGGACTTCAAAAGGTTGTGCTTTGGTTGGGCCATTTAAACATTCCTGGGAGCTTGGGTTCTCTTTCCAACTTCTCTCTCATTTAATCATCCTAGGTAAATGCACCATTTCGGATTTGCCTTCTGGGTGGAACACCGGGGGTGGCAGCCTGTGCAAGGCTCTGCATAGCCAGGGAACACTTATGTCCGTCCAAACAAATGGAAATAAAATAAATTAGCTAGAGGACTGGGGTGCAGGATATATGGGTAAGCGAGAAAGCCTTGCGGCCTTTTGAAACAGGACAAGGTGTTGCAGGGGTCATCTGAGAAGTTCAGCCTTGATCCCTCTACGTACCTGACCTTATGGATACTTCACATGAGAGCCAATACTAGAGTTAATACTAGGCCAAACGGGGTAAACCAGGAAGTTCCCAATCAGAGGTCTGTGTGTGGACCCTTGATAGGAAGTCTGGCTAGCTGGCTAGCTGAACTCTTGGCCAGCTCAGTGCCTTAAGGCACCTGGCTGCGGAGCCAGAGGTTGGGAGTTTGATTCATCCAGTATGCCTCCCGGACAGGGTTTGGACTTGATGACTCATGAGGTCCTTGCAGTTCTCAGGTTATTATTATTATTATTATTATTATTATTATTATTATTATTATTATTATTATTATTATTATTATTATTATTATTATTATTATTATTATTCCCACAAAGAAAACTGCCCTAATAGACCAGGAGTTAGATGAAGTGCATGGAATGAATGGAAGAAAATGATGAGACATTAAGGGGTTATTGTAGGGCAGGAACATTACGTTCTGCGGTGGGGGACATCCCAGGCGCACATGATCAAGGCCTGCTTACATCCCTCGTACGGACACACCAAACCATCAAGGAATGCATGTCATCATCTCCCACTGTAAAGCTGTTTACCACTACAGTGTTTATCTCATGGTGCAGATAAGCCAGAAGGCTAGCTTGGGCTAGAACTACCTGCTCAAATAAATAAGTAAACGAACCTGGCGAGGAAGCTTTATTGAAGAACAGAAATGTACAAAGGCAAATTTGGGTGTCCCATGGACAGCTGCCTGCCTCTAGCCTTGGCACAGCTTGGGTTTTATTCTTGGGTCAGTCATCATCTTCATTCCATGGCGGAACAGCTTTGCTCTGCAGATAAGAAGCCAGTGTGGCTGGTTTCCTTTGCTGACTGTATCTGAAGCAATGTGGGTTTCACATGATTACAAACAACATTGTGATTGCCCACCAGGCTTCGCCAGCCTGGTGCCCTCCCATTGCCACCTGGGGTAAAGGACATTATGGGTACAGTGTAGATGCAGAGCAACAGATTAGAAAAGGCTGTAGCTACCCCAGTACAAAGAGTTGGTGGCAGCCAGTTTTTGCTTGTAGAAGGGGTTGTTAAATTCAACACCAACACACATAAGAAGTAATCTGAAGCAATAGAGAAGAAGAGACAGATAGATAATCAGGCAGATTTAGGTATCTTTTCCCACTGGCCTCCTCCATCTTTGCCGAGATATAGATTGCTACTCTCAGGCTCCCTTCCTCCCTCCTCCTTCTTCCAAGTTCAGTTCTTGTGCTAGTTGTTCTCCTTTGTCAGAAGCGGCAGCAAACCCCAACACACCGGCTTGGAGGTTCTGTAATTAAGTTAGGAAGCTTTCTTTCTGTACCCCCCTGAATGGATTTCTTTCTTGAAATGGTAAGTTGTGCGTTTCCCTCACCACTTAATGGCCCAACTGCCAGTTTATTGAGAAGTTACTCCTGTTTGATATTCACATACTCATTGGTAAGCCACTACACTTTGCCAGCATAAGAATTAAAGACTCCTAGGGAATGGGCAGGTCCCCCAGGAGGAAAACTCTAGAGGAAACCCTACTGCCCTTCTCCCTATTGTAGTTTGTCATGAGTCGTGGTTTTTCATAATGGAGGAGCATTTTGCCGTGTGAGTACTCACCTGCCTTGCACATGGAAGGGTCATCATAACCCAACCACCGATTGACCGCAGTGGAAACACAGTCCTGTGAAACCTTTCTTTCTGCCTCTTCTTCCCCCTCCCCAGGAGACCAAAATGCCATTTAGGGGCAACACGGGATGTCTTTAGCTCTGCAGCTGTCAGCCACAAGACATGCAACAAGAGCAGTTTTTGCATAAAATGGGACTGGGCCCCTTGTCAAAAGTTGTGACCTCTATTTGCTGCCTCCTCCCTCGCAAGGCACAGGGATGCGATTTCAGCCAGCCACCCTGGCCCTCCATCTGTTCCCCACCTTCGCTGGCCCCATTCCCCGTGGAGAAACGTTGCTATCTCACGGAAGCATCCAAGAGCGATCTGCTTCTCCCAAGCCCCAGAGGTCTCTGGAGCCTCATCAGCCCCTCTCATCTGCTAATGGACGGGAGGTCGATGCTGGTCAGCAGCCCAGAGAGGTCCCCTTAGTTTTCAGTCTTGGTCCTCTGCTTTTTCTGCCAAAGTATGGTCCTCCTTTGTCTTCATGCACACAAGAAGGGAGAGAGGGTGGATTTCACCAACCTGCCACCCCAGGGGCTCACAAGACCACAGGACCTAAAACATGGGGCAAGATGATGTGACGCAGTGCAGCCGTCCTCAGCCCAGCCCCCTCCAGAGTTGCAGGACTACATCTCCCATATTCCCCAGCCTGCCAGATGTGCTGGCTGGGTGTTGTAGGAGTTGCAGTCCACCCTATTTGGAAAGCGTTAGGCTGAGGAAGAGTCAAGCACATGGAGTCTAGGGCTCTGAGCGTTGCAAGGGCAGAGGGCAAGAATCCCCTTCAGGCAAAGGTGCTGTTCAGCAAAACCCCAAACCGAGTGTAGAGAATTCTGTATCACATCCCCATGGCTGCTTTCTTTCAGGGCAAAGTCAAAGGACGCTGATTGCAGCCATTCAATTAATTAGGTCAAAAATGCAAGTCATTGCCAGCAGCATTTGGCTTACCAAAAATAGATATGGTTATATTCCCAGGGGCAAAAAAAAAAAAAAAAAAAAAGAAAAGAAAAAAAAAGAACATGTGTGTTGGGGGGGGGGGGATCTTTTACTTTGCAGTAAATTAAAAAATGCACACACCTTGATTGTCAAGTATCAGAGAATGAAAATACAGGGAAGGGGAGAATATGCTACTGAGATAATCTTGGAACAACAAATACTTAACAAATGCTAAACCCGTGCCTCAATTATTGGTCAAGAAGACTGAGGAGTGGGAAAATGGAATAGAAACATAGTGGGTCAAAAGGTGTGGTTTCTGTTAATGAAACCCAGAAGACTCACTCCCCAGACTCTACAAAGAAGTTCAGTTCAATGGCAACTGTCTTTCCAGCCTTCTAAATACCAATTGTTGCAGGGGGGAGGGTTACACAAAAGCAGGCTAATTTCCTCCGTCCTCTCAAGGACAGGAATGGAATTAAAACCAGTGCGGGTCCGTGACAACAGGTCTCTAGAAGTGATGTACGCCATGAAATCTAGGTTTTTTGTTGTGAAAGCTCAGGCTTTCTTTACATTTGAGAGGGAAAGAGACAAGATTTTTTTTTCCCCTTCCCAGGTCAACAGTGAACGGCACTGAAAAGCAATAACTAGTCTGTGTGATCTGGTCCCTGTTGCCTTGTTTTCCTGGTCAAGGAGGCAGACCTTCATTTTTTCCGCTCATCCAGGATTTCCTTGTTGGGCTTGAGAACAGCGTGGCAAGCCTTCCCCCAGTTGGAATCCTCAACTCCAGGTCCCAGAATCCCCAGCCGGCTCTGCTATGCTGGAGGCTATGGGAACCGGCATCGCCACATCTGGAGAGGAGGCCGGGCTTTGCCCTTTAAATAACTGCAAAATGTTATTAATGGTATGAAGCTGTTTTCCCTTCAACCCCCCCCCCCCCGACCCCATGACCTGCTTCTTCCTCCATCATCATGGTCTCTTGAGCCCCTTTAAGACCCGTGTGGGCTTACAGGCATTGGTAACGGGTCACCCTCGGAGTCATGCTTCTCTTTCCGGGGGACTTGAAGCCTCACGTGGTCCTAGGTTCCAGGGGGTGGGAACTTGACCTTGAGGGAAGTGCTCTCCAGTTTGGCCCCAGGAATGGACGAACGGGCATGCATTGCGTGATTCAGAAACAGGCACGATTCCATAGGGTCAGGGAGAGAAAGTTCAACCAGTGAGCTGAAAGCATGCACCACAAACACAGGAACTAAGGGAATTCCACTCTTTATATCTTCCCCAGAGGAAAAGAGAGTAAGGGGAGGATCCTTTCTTATTTGGTTCTCTGACTGCCCCGGTCATCGCAGACAAACCATCCAAAGAGGGCCCAACTTTGCTGGAGAACATCAACTGCACAACCCATGCACCCGCTCTGTGTCAGTCTTCCCTAACCTTCCACCTATCAAACGTGTCAGAGTGCAGGTCCCATCAACCCCAGTCCCTCACAGCCAAGCACACAAGGTGGAGATGATGGAACGGTGACCCACCCACATCTGGAGGATGCCAGCTTGGGAGTGGCTGGTGTACAAGCTCCTGCATCTTCCGTGTCTTCATCTCACCTATGCAGGATGCCACCGCTGAAGGATCTCTACCAAAGAATCTGCTTTTTGAGTTACTTGGTCCCTGTGGATTCCCAATCCCAAGCTCTGCCACCCAAACTCCGAACTGGAAGGCAAGCAATAGAGGTTTGGATTCTTCCCCAAATGATTGCAGAGAGGATCTCTTTGCTACCAACCCAATACAACTGTCACACATCAGTCCTGCCCTCCGCAAGGAACATCTTGTTGAATTGTGCAACAGGATGGAAAGCTCTGAAGGTGGTATTGCAACCAGCCTGTTGTTTCTGGGACAGGTGTGCCAAAGAACAGGGGATGAGCAACCCCAAGACCTGCCAAATGTTCCATCATCCCCCAATCTGGATCAGAGCATCTCAAGAGCAGAGCAGGTGTGGCCAGTTTAACTGGACAAAAGACCTCATATTTCTAAGGGCTCCAGCAGTGAGCGTGAGAGATGGAGGGAGAATCGTTACAGTGCGTCAGACCTACACCCACCAAGTTCATTGACTGGACGAGGGGCAAGCAACAGAGATCCTACACGCGGCCACCGGACCCCTGCAGACAACCCTTCAGAACTGCCACTGTTCTATTGAAAAGAATTCTGGTAAATAAGAAGAACATTTTTGGTTCAAAAAGTCTCCTGATGCCCTCGAAGGGGGAAATTCGACATGTTTTGAGCAGCCAACAGCATGCTTAATGCAATTTTTGCGCCCCGCCCCCAATGACACTAGAGGAAGTAAGAATTTTAATTTTTTTGCAGATGTAGGGGGTCACGGGCACAGCCCTCCAAGGTCCAGCCTGAGGAGAGGCACTGCACGGAGCTGCTTCTATTTTATTCCAAGTTTGATATGCAGAAAGTTGCCCCTCCTTCACAAGTGCCAAGCCTGACTTGATTTTTTGATTCTCTCATCTGCAATGTGACATTCGCTGCTGAGGGAACACAATGTTGGTCTCCTCAGAGCAACTTCGGTCTGCCTCGAATGTCTTCCAGCTGGTTTCCTAGAGGCAGAGACTCTGGAGGGGAAGAGGAGGGAGAGAAACTGATGGGACTGGGTATTTCTTTAAAAAAAACAAGCACGCACAAACTCTTTCTTAATAGCTTTAATTTTTATGATGTGCAGTTTCATACCAAAAAGAGAGAGAACCTCATCAGCGTTACTCAGAGTGCTAGGAAAGGCATTGCCTTGTCGCACAATCGGTAATGTACATTACAATTTAGAGGGGAAAAGCAAGCGTAAGGCCTGGAAAACTAACTTTTAGAGCACAACTCCCAAAACACTCCAGTTAGTTTGGAAAGGATGATTTGAGTAGACATGATGACCAGCAAAGGTCTTGCTATTTCTTTTACCAAAAAAACAAAGCAAAACAATATTTTGGGGTTCTCACTGCAAGGGTGAGCCAAAGAAAAGAGAGGAAAGAGGAACAAAATATTGAATGCTGAACTAAGCACTAAATAGCCCGACAACAATGAAGCCACAAGATCACATGGGAACATGGGCTCGGCTCTGCTTACACCATGACCCAGCATTACCCAAATGCACCATTAGCATCGCCAGAACTGAAAAGAGATTGATTAAGAGCAACCCGTTGGCACGACGGCTCCAACGGAAGGGATCCACTCATCCATGCAATCATTTTGCATTTGCAGAAGCCAGCAAGAGGGAAAACATGGGCTCATTCCCCCTGTGTTGGGCTTACACTCCCACAACGCAGCTGCAGGGCCCCTTGTAAAGGGCTCACAGAAAATCCTGAGATTCATGTCAAACAGAGAGAAGGTTACACAAGCTACATAGGAGTAAGTCACATAACTATCCACCTGGCAACTTCAGAATCTTCCACAACAAAGCCCACGCTAAACTTTGTATGAATTCCCTATATTGTCTGTAAAGGCACAAAAGTGGGACTTGCAATAAAAAAAGGTCTACACGGGTCTGCAGGACAGGAACTGTAATCTCTAAGGCAGAGTATAAAAGACTCTATAGAAATATTATACAGAGGTATACCCTGGAAGTCTCTCTAGCTGCATCTAGCAAGCCACCAGAGATCATTACAGCTCAGCTAATTCTACTACAAGGGACAATTCAAAACTTCAGCAAAGTTTGCCTCTCTTTGCAATGAAAATTAATGGACACAGAAATCTATTCTGCCACTTCTTTTTATATCCTTGCATATGCTGAAATCTCATACCCTCCCCCCCACCAATTTTTTTTTTAAAACTTGATGATAAATCCCAGCTGATTTTCTCCAAACTCAAGATAAACTCTTCTTCTCTAAACCCGGTCCTGATTTCAAGGGGTGGAGGAGAAACAAAGGAATTACATATTGGCTTCCAATGCGCACCCACAGCTAGCCAACAGAACGGGGGGTTTGGGGGGCATCCACAGAGCACTCTTAAATGTATTCTGCCCCAGTGTCACAGATTTCCCCATAGTAGCTTGTGAACTGTACCCTGAGGAAAGCAATCTCTTTCCCCACCTGCACCATCCACAGCAGAAAAGCCAGGGGTCAGGGAATAACGGTTACATGGAAAATGCCAAATTCTCCCCCGCCCTGCCCCACTCCACCCCAGTGAGATGGCCACTGACGTACAGTATTCAGAGACAGGAGAGTTGGGATCACAGGATCCAAGCAGGGCCTGTAATGCTCCGGGAGCACCAGTCAGAAGGACTAGGAATAATTCTTCCAAAGTTAACAAGGTACAGCAACGAAGACTTCTCTTTGTTAAAATAAGGAATTGTTTGAATGTTCTTCTCAAGCAAAAAGCAGGCCTGTTATTTCAAACCCAGGCCTTGGAGGGCCACTGCAACTGAGCCATACCAGGCAAGAGCAGCCGTGCTAGCTTGGCATACGTTGGCCAACAGGCCAAACTCCACTTTGGCCCGTTGGTCTCCAAAGAGCAGTCACCACTAATGGACGCTGCTGTGGGGTGGATCTGTCCAGATGCAGAAATACCTAGGATAAATGCTGCTCAACCTCCCAACACCTCCGTATGGCTCATGAAACTCCCACGAGCATACGGGTAACGGGCTGCTCTCCTGTTTGTGGAAGTGTGCCTCTCCCAACCCCCCCCCCCGCCACCATAATGCAAGATCCAACGCAGCCCCTAAGCCAAACGGAGCTCCGTGTCTGCAGTCACTGGGTGCAAGCACACTCAGAACCCCTCTCCAAGCTACAGAAAGAGGAGACTGGAACCAGGTTGCCCCATCACTCCAAAGAGACACACATCTAGGGAGGCCCTCCCCAGAAGTACACCACCAGGCCCATCACAGGTGTCCAACACAGAGACCAGCCTCGCTCCTTGGAAGACAGGAGTGGCCACGGTCCAAGAGGACAGACTCACTTTCTAGCCTTCCAACCCAGCAGAGATGGCACCTGCCGACGGCTGAGCCTTAAACAGATGCTATGCCTTGCCTAATTTAGAAGAACACAACTAGGAGCGGGGTTTTTTTCTCACACTCCCTAGGCCCATGGGCCACCAAGGACCACCCAGGAAAAGAGAAGCGACTCCCACCGGAGCAATTTCTCCTGGGGGGGGGGTCTGCTCTGGGGAGACCATGCACAGATGTTACACGACAGGGTGTCTGCCTGATTCAGTCCGGGGGGGCTGGCTTCGGGTCTCTCCTGGATACCAGCCTCGGGTGCAGAATTCAACCAGGTCGAAATTTTTTTTTTCTCCCTGTGTCAGAACTGGGGCTTTAGCTAAACTGGGCCTCGGAGAGACATGGCTTATTCTTTAAAATGAGGATCCCTTGTCAGGGTTTTGACATCTCAGCGCCCCCCCCACCCCACCCCCGGGGAGCTTGGAGGCAGCTGCCTGCAGGGGAAGAGAGAGCTGCCTGGAGGAGGAGAAGGCCTGGCCATTTTGGCATCATCGTCTGGACTAGGGATTCAAAACTGGGAGGGAGCCTGAGTTAGACCCATTCATTTTTTCTTCTGCTCCGCCTGCTGAAGGCGCCGAGAGAGGTCATCGATCCGCACATTCTTCAGGTGCAGGAGGTGTTCCAGCCTGCGAATTTTCATCTGGAGGATCTAAGGCAAAGAAAGGCACACCGAGCAATGATTTGCTAAGGGGCACCAACCAGTTTGAGCTGCTCCAGGTGGAGAGGGGAAAGGGCACAGGGGAAGAAGTGAGGACCGTAAGGGTCCATCGTGGCAGGGAATCCATTACTGGTGTGTGGCAAGCAGCTTCTGATCCTGCCCTAACTAATTTTGTCTCAGAGTCAGGTCAAGAGCCAGAGATAGAGGCCACAGGAGCAGGGAACAGACTGTTTATGGAGCAGAATCCGACTGGAGATTTATGCCGGCGTAACTGTAATTGCATAACTCCTAAGGGCAATTTGCCACTAATTAAAGAGTTGCTGGTTACATTCCTAGTGGCACAGCAAATCGAAGGGCAGACGTGTGGCCAGGAATGCGAGCAGCAAGTTATTACTTAAGCAGCTGTTTGCCCTGTGATTTACAAGGCAGTTACATTTACATCACCATGAATTCATAGTAGGATTCCGGATCCTGTCTTCTAAAAATGCTCCCTTGGTCATGTAGCATGGCTTTCTCCCCACGTTTCTGTACCGTCTGGCACAGTGGTGGACAAGAAGGCCTTAACTCATGGTCTTGGACGAGTGTTGGCAATGCTAAGCCCCTGGAATCACCTGACTTGCCCACGTGGGGGCTAAAATATACAACTTTCCAATCCCCATGGAGGACGAGAGGCCAAAATGCTCAGTATTCTGCTGGAGAAGGCTGCTGAGAGGATTCTTGCTGACAGAAGAAGCCTTTGACCCAGAGAGGAAGAGGTGGCCCTCCAGATGCTGCTGGATGAGAACTCTTTATCAGCCCTGGCAGCGTGATGATGATGAAAAATGATTGGGGGTGTAGTTCAACAGGGTCTGGAGGGCCACACCTTCCCCCATCCCTTGCTTTGAGCAAAAGACCAGGCACTCTTTGGAAGATCACTCCCACTTCCATGGGCTAGAGATCCCCTAGAGATCCTGATTTTAGCTTCTTATTTAAAACCTTTGTGTGCTTGGTTCCCACCTGCTCAACCTGTTCATTTGCAAAAGGCACCAGTAGTTTCCCCTCCCAAAAAAGGGCCACCCTATATAAGCACCCTCCCCCGAACGGCTATCCTAGGAGGAAACAAGATGTGTCTGACACCAAGGCTGCAGGGTGACCAAACAGGGCAGCGTCCAAAGGTAAGCAGGGGTGGGGTGGGGGGGACAAACACGGCTGAGTCTCAGACAGAATGCGTGCAGCCCTCACCTGAATTGTCTCTTGGGATGCCAGCAGAGCTTGCTCCCGTTCAGCCAAGTGGAGGCGCAGATTGGCATCCGTCTGGAGAGGCATCATGTAGCTTGGCTGTCCCTTCACCCCCCCTGCAGAAGGAGCAACATTCTGGAGATCGCAACCCGGTCCCAAACGGATGCCTCTCCACTTCAACCCACCAACGCGTTCTGATTGCAAAGCCCTCCTCCCCTTCCTGTTCTTCCTCCCCAGCACCCACTATGCAGAAGCAGACCGATTCCAAACATGGACCATTGACTTCGCTACTAGGAGCCCCTGACGGACATCTCCTCTTCCATGAATTTGTCTGCCCCAGCCTTCCAAAATCTTAGCTGCACTGGGAGATTCTGGGAGTTGCAGCCCACCTCATCTGGAGAGCACGAAGCTGGGGGAGCACGGGTCTAAACCTTCTTCACAGATATTTTTCACAGTGCTGGATATCATAACTGCTTTCGGTACAGAATTCCATGTATTAATTATGGCTTGCATGAAGACATGGAATTCACCCTCCCGTACCCCAGGACCGTGACTACAGCCACAACAGGTCACCTTGCTCCGAGGACATACATGCCCGGCAACCCCAATTTCTCTCCTGGCTCCACCACCACCATCCCCTGGAGGGCTGGTCCCCAATCCATGACCTCTTCCCTCTTGTTTTGTCCTGCAGGCACGCTGTGCTTTCTTACATCATCCTTACCAAGGCCCTGTTCCAGAGTGAGCAAGGGGGATGCTATTGCTTCGCTCTAATGCTGCTGGGAAACCCACACCACCTGCCCCCCCACTTGCCAAGTGCCTTTGTTTCTTGGTCTTTCCCTCCAAACGCTTCCTGCCCCACCGTTAGCTCCTGGCCCCCCCAGTCCTTCCTTGGCTGGGAGGCTGTAGTGCGTGGTCTGAGTGGGGATCACTGGGGTGGATGAACCTCCACAGCACAGCACATGGGACTCAAACACTCGCAAACCTTAATTCAAACGGTTCCATAAAGGCTTGGGAGGCTTGAGACCCAGATTTTGGCAGCAAGGCCCCTGCCCTTCTTACTACCGGTTCTACAGCCGCTTATCAAGGGATGGCGCTCCTGGCCTGTCCTTAGCTTGTGCTGCAGCGCCCGCACGGCGGATGGCCTCAGGGGGGTAGTTGCAGCTGCCAATTCAACAAGGGTCCCAAGGCAGGAAGGACCAGGAGTGAGGTATCAGACACTGAGCATGTTCCTGTCCAGGGAGACGCTGCCTTGCACTCAAACATCTACGTGACTAATGAGCACCCGTGGGCTTTACACAGAGTAAACCCGTCCTGCCACCTAATTCAAAACTTACCTTTCAGATCCAAGGGGTTCCTGGTTATTCGTCCCAGTGCTGTTGGGTTTGGACTTGGAAGTGTGGACTACAAAAACAACAACAAGAAAACAGAGGGCAACATGAAGGAGATGTTCGTTGAACCTCCAATCCTACCTTTGGCAACTCATCATAAAGTGAGAATTGATCAGGGATTCAGGGCCTCCTTTATCCAGAGTTCTCCATTGGCTACGATTTATTTCCCCCACCAATTCAAATCCTCCTCCAGCAATGAGCGCGGGTGGGGTGGGGGCAATTCAATACTATTCCAGAGGTTCTTCTGTTGTGGAAACATGGGTTTGCATCCTCTATGGCCTCCCATTTTGCATTCATGTTTGAGATGGCAATGCCATCATGATGCAATTTTTAACTGGACAATTTGCACAGTGGCTATTTCTTCAGGATGTCACCCCTCTCTGGTGAGTCTTGAGCTATAACCTGTAAGAAGCTTTAGTTAGTATCAAAAACCCAAAAGGCTCCGCCTTCATCTCTGGGATTGGAGACTGGCTGGAGTGAAAAGCTTCCAGAGCCTTGCAGAAGAGCTATGAGATAGACAGACACTGGGTACAAATGCTTTCTACTTCCTGGACAAGGGTGAGAGAGAGAGAGAGAGAGAGAGAGAGAGAGAGAGAACTTTAGTTTAAAACAAAAGGTTATGGAAAAATTTATAACCCACCCCAAAAGCATTGAGATTCAGCTAGAGATCAATCCACACACACACAAAACATAAGAACGCACTAGTGAAATAAGAGTAAAGTTCACAACTTGTCTTCAGTTTTCATTGGGCGTTAAGATACAAAAGGGCTGCCTCAACACTCCCATATTTTGCAAACAGAAGAGGGAGGGTGATCTCTGTGTGTAAAACCTCTTCTTTGCTTCTTGCTTCAGCCATACATTTTTGCTTTAAACTAGAAGTTTCTCTCTGCGTCCCCCTCTCGGGAATTTCCCTGATTATGAGATGCAGGAATACCATGGCATTATTGCTGGGAACAGAAAGCCTGTCTTTACTCAGCAATTTAATGGAAAGGACATCTGCCTTTAGTAAACAACTTAATGGATGAGACTTTATAAAACTTAACTCTGCAAAAACAAACAGAGCAACATAAAACCTCAAATTCACTGTACAAAGTAGACTAACTTCTAGTTGGATCTCTCAGGAAGCCACCTCCATTTAGAAAGGAAGGGGAGTTGTTCTTTAAGCTTGTCTCTTAAAGAGAAAAGTTCTATATACACCAAGCTGTTACTCATAAATCTCAGGGGGGGGGGCATGAAGATGGTGGCAATGCTATTCAGAGTTTCCCCCAGCAAACATATTCCAGGATCACACACGTTCCACCAAGAATTAGTCCTACCCAGAGAAAGTCGAAAACCACATTTTTCTCTACATAATGGAGACCACTCATTGTCCGTTTGGGTCAAATGCACAAGTAGAGAGCAAACGCTCTCAAAGGGTGGCAGTGCTAAAGAGCAGAGCTGCAGCATCAATGAAAAACAGCCGCAGCCCAGAAAAAGGTTGCTACAGAGAAAAGAAAGCAGAGTATTGGCTGCTCATTTCCATGTGGGAGATAACATGGAAACCTGCCATCAGCCATAAGAGTATCATAGCGACAGCCACCACAAGACATCACAGGCCTCCACCTTCCCCTCAGGGTGGCCGGAACAGGCTTGGGTTCTAGCTACAGAATCTTTTCAAAAATTAAAACATGGAAGGAGGAGGTAGGCTGAGCACAGTTTGGGCTGCCCCATCTCAAAGAGAGCATCAATGTTCTGGAGAAAAGTGACCCAAAACATCATCGGGAGATAAAAGCACCTTCATTATGGCAAACATTGGGAACTTTTTAGCTTAGAAGAGAAAAGAGGATGGGGCGTCTCAACGCAAAAACACAGTGCAAAATTCTGAATGGTGTGGAGGGAAACTGAGCAGCGAGACAGTTGCGAAAGCCAGGAGGAACCCTGATCTCACTTGACTTATCGTTAGCTTGTGGTTTGGAGGAAGAAACAGGATTCGCCCTCTGCCCGCCGTAGAAACCACTGCCCCATGATGTGACCAAGGTCACAAGATGAAATGGCTTTAAAAATGGGTTAGAGGAACTGATGAAGTTTATGCTGTTATCTGCTTTGCAAACTACTCCAGGAGACGTTTTGGCTGAACGACAGAGTACAAACGCACAACATAAATAAAAAACAAATACTGTAATGGAAGTGAAGGAGGATACTCATACAGTTAATAGTCATTCACTTTATGGCGGCTAAATGGATCCCACCACCACCACCACAGTCAGAGGCAGTATTCCTTCTGAAGAGCAGAAAAGCCTAGAACAAAGATCGGAACCTAGCATTCATCTCCTGGTCGTGATTTTCTGAGAGGCCCGTTGCTAGCCTCTCTTCGGCGCTGGGCATCGAGACATCCAAACCATGAACCCAGGACCCATCCCACTGCAGGGGAACTCCCAAAACGTTCTGCTTGCTGGGCCTACCTGTATCCAAGTAGTCGCTCTCTTCCAGTGTTGAGCGCATTCCCAGCTCCTGTGTTGAGGGTTACATAAGAAAGTGTGTTTATATGTCAGATGGAACTGCTTTGTTACTCTTGGCTACTCGCTTCTTCCATGGAAAGTGCTCCCCCTTGTGCTTAATGCCATTAGATTGTCATCGCTGGCCTCAGAAAAGCCACCAGTGCCCTGCTTGGTTGCTGATTTGCTTCTGAGCAGGCACTCAGGTGGCTAGGAGACACGGGGACGGTGGCAGCCTTTTGGCAGGGCAGACGTTCTGCTGAGGCAGGGACAAGTGGAGAACAGCAAGGGAAACTGGCTTGGTAGCCTGGCTAGCCATTGAGAATCAAGTTCCGCATAGACAGGGGGCCACCATAGAATAACAGGCTTGCTGAGCTGGAAGGGACCCCAAGCGTCACAGAGTCCAACCACCCGATGAAGAAGGAAATCCACAGCCAAAGCATCACTTACAGGTGGCCATCTGCCATCCGTTTAGAAAGGCTCAATGAAGGAGGGAGAACCCACCACCCTCCAAGGCAATCCTTTCCACTGTCAGACACCTCTTACTGCCAAGAAGTTCTTCCCAGCATTTAGGCAAAATCTCCCCTCTTATAACTTGAACCCGTTACTTGGGATCGTACCATTAGCCTCTTCAGGAGACAGGAGACTTGGAAACGAACTTCATGATTTTTATTTGCTCCAGCAAAAAAAAAAAAAACCCCAGTATGTAAGCATTGTCTACGGTCCCTCAGAATTATTCCTATGCTTTCTGGGGGATCTCAAAAGTCTCTCTTGGAGGGTGGGGACAAGCTGGAGTGGGCTGACAGTGGAGGACGGAAAGCCAGAAAGTACCTCTCCATAGCAAAGAGCAGCTGAAGAGACCAAAGGAAAGCCAACTTAGGACTGCCAGATCACCTTTTCAAAAGCAGGGGTCCCTTTGAGGCTGTGCAGCTAACTCCGGGGACCTGAATTCTGAAGAGATGCCTCCAATCTGTGTTCAGGCTAACAATGAGAGAGCTGGAACACACTCCATACTTACAATGCGCACGCACGCACACACACACACACACACACAAACACACAGCCATCCCAAGACCTCCTGTGTTGAAAGCTTTCCTGATCAATGGCCAGTAAATCTCTGCTTGACTCAAAGGCAGGCAAAAAGTACTGCGGAGTGGGGGTTGCTGAGATCCCAGAATTCCCCAGCCAGTTTGGCCACCAGCCAGGCTTGCTGGGGGATTCTGGGAATCAAAATCTAAAATTCTTCTGAAGAAATGTGCATCTGATGGTTGTTGTAGGTTTTTCCGGGCTGTTTGGCCGTGTTCTGAAGGTTGTTCTTCCTAACGTTTCGCCAGTCTCTGTGGCCGGGCATCTTCAGAGGACAGGAGTCAGAGCACAGACAGAGTTCTGACTCCTGTCCTCTGAAGATGCCAGCCACAGAGATTGGCAAAATGTTAGGAAGAAAAACCTTCAGAACACGGCCAAACAGCCCGAAAAACCTACAACCATCGGATCCCGGCCGTGAAAGCCTTTGAGAATACAAATTTGCATCTGACGCATTGGGCTGCAGTCTGTGAAGGCTTATAACAGATAACATTTGCTAAAGGTGTTAGCAGGATTCTTTGCTGTTTGTAATCCAGGGGGGCAAAAAACTTTCCCAGCTTCGTCACGTCTCCCGCCTCCCTGGGTTATCTTGTCCCCATTTCCCCAGCTATGGCCAGCAACAGACATGGAAGACTTCAGCACTCAGGACAGCTCCCAGGCTCCACCTGGAGGTCTGGGTGACCCGACTTTAGCCAGGATGGATGAAACGGAACCTGAGCCACATGGTCCAGGAGTAAAGCCAAAGAGTTGGGAAATTCCTTTATTGGGTCAGCACAATATCAGGGACCAAGTGGTGGAGAAGTCTCCAGAATTCTTCATCAGGCTGGGCATTACAAAACTTGGCATGGAGGAAAAAGCAGGAACATCTTTAAAAATCACTGTGGACAGAAGTCCTAGGTATGGGGTCTCCAGCTGCTTAAGTCCCCAAAGAGAGACTGAAAGATTGAAGGCTCAGCTCAGATGACCTTGAGGGATGCAGACGCAATTGCCCACCTCCATCGCTGTAGATAAAGGGGCTGCATGGCATTGAGCGAGCCCTCCTTTGCACAGCCACGGAAGAATCCTTGCCCCTTTAAGAGCTTTGAAGATGGGGTAACATTTCCTTAGCACTGCAGTACAGAATGGGAGAAGTCACCTTTGCCCCTGCATGGCTGAAGGGTCAAAGACCCTCTCCTTACAGTAATAAGGACAACCCTTGCTTCTGAGACCCCACTTTTTGCCCTCTGCAATAGTCTTGTTCCAAACACAGAGAAGGGAGGGGTCACACAAGGTAACAGGCCAATAATGAGGACTTGCTTGGGGGAAAAATATTTATTTGAATGAAATCTATTCATGCAAATTATGAAAAATATGGATTTTAATAGATTTCTTCATTATTCACATTTGTGACTTTTTAAAAAATGTATTTATTTAGGGGGGGTCCTTTTTCGCTGCATCTTCCATCTTGTTCACCACCATTCTTTGACAAAAATAGAAGGTGGTTGTGGTAGAAGACAGGGCGACTAGGAGCCCTGCTAATGGTCACATATCTTCCCTCTATGGAAGCTGGCCCTTTCAGATTCTACAAGCCACAGTGTCCTGAAATCAACACAGTGGCTGAAATCCTGTTGTGCAGCTCTGCGTGCACAATGGCAAGGATATCATCACCGGGGGGAAATTGCCACTCATTAAAGGCAATTTTCAGATGCATGTGACTCGTATGCAATGTGAAGAAGTCACGCGCTCCCTCCAATGGCCAAAGGTAACCTTAATCAGTAGCAATTTGCTGATGATGATGTTATTGCCACCGGGCACACAGAGCAGCCCAACGAGCTTTTGGCATTATACTGGTGTGTTGCTGCTACCATTTAGAACAACAGACAATCCTTTTAAGTGGTGGGGTACTTGAAGAATGAGTAATGTCTGGCAATTCTAATCCCGCTCTGGGTGCGTGGCTTTCATTCAGGCTGAGCAAAAGGAGCCAAGCAGACTTCCAGGCAGGCAAAAGAAGAGAGGTGAAAGAGAATGGAACCTGGGGCAACGGAGTCGGAAAGGAGCAGAGGCTGCAGCAGCCTACAGGGGTTGGTGGACGGCCCTGAAAAGAAGCAGAAGGAAGACAGAGGGAGGGAGGCATGAAAAAAGTTCCAGCAACTTTGCTTCAACTTGTGGGCGGGTGTGGGTGTGTTTTCCTAAAAAAAAGGGCATGGGTGTACACCCCACTCCACCTAAATCCTGGAGCAGCTTTTACTGTTGTGGATCTAATGCTGGCTTGACCTCAAGCCCATGAGGTTGTTCTAGCTCTCCTTGATCATTCCTCTTCAATTAGTTCTGGATTATTCTCCAGTCTGCAGGAAGGGGCTCACATCTGAAAAAATATGCTATACAAAAGCAGCTCCCTGAACATAGAAGACTAAACTTTGGGGGAAAGGGTTCTAGATGAGCCTTCTTCCTAACAAGACATCTTTCAACATGGAAGGCATTGTTTAATGGTCATGCTCACATGGGTTAACATTTGCAGACTGAAACCATTTCTAAAGGGTAAGCTTATTGTACATTTTTGCATTGCAGCTAATTCTGATCCTAATCTCTATAAACTTCACCTTTATAATCTTTGCATATACACCTTCCAACTGAAGTAGCATTTCACGAATCTGATAAAGTAGCACACATTGCCTCCAAAAGCTTGTACTACGATAAAATTTGCGAGTCTTTAAGGTATCACAAGAGTCTTTGTTGCTTTTGCAGCTGGAAGAAAAATAGCACAGAGGCAGGTTGACCACTGGCACCCTTGGCTTGCAGGGGTGATAGAAGCTGGGTAGCCGGGTCCCCCGTCCCCTTGTAGAATGAAGGATGATGACCCCTTGCTGAACACAGCCACATGGGGCTCAACCTTGGTGGCTTGTTCTCCGCAATTCACACATCCAAAATGCAGTCGATTCCTTGCCAAATGTGGCTCCTGGCCACTTAGGAAAATCAATAGATGGATGAGGTAAATTTACAGGGGATATTTCAACACTCAATAAATAGCCTGGATCAGTTCTGCAAACCAAACTGCTAACTGACAGGGACGACTCTGTGCAGACAGCTCTTAGTTCAATAGGGTGGATCAGCATCTAGTTCATTTCAATTGCACTTTCCAAACAAAGCCAAATAATTTTAACACAGAAACAAGGAACAATTGTCAGAGTTTCCTTCTTTGGATACTGATTCCAGAATTTTAATGATGATAAATATGACAGACAGGCACAGCATATGTATCAAGCATGACGAACACTATTAACTGAATAGGGGTTGGTATTGTCTGTTTTGTGGAGGAAACCCTTAACGCGGCCATAGTGTTAGTATTAATGAAATGTTTGATTTCTTACAATGTATTATTGCAATCTCATATTGATCTGCATTTTTGGTGCTCTTTGGTGCTGTAAACTGTTTTGAGCATGCAGCATGGAAAGCAGCATATAAATTATAATGGAAGACAGCGATGGTGGAGGTGCTGTCTGGATTGAGCCTTTAGCAAAGGGCTGTTGGTGCTCGGCAGAAGGGTGCTGCCTCTTAGCCTCAGTTCACCTTGGGAAATGGGGATGGTAGGAACCTTTTGCAAGGCCTGCTTGTGCTGTGGAACAAAGAAATAGTACCACCCATCCCAAACTCTGGAGACACAGAGGTCTATAAACCTAAGCAAAGAAAAGAAACCAAGATTTTTAGATTTGCTTCATCAGCCTGAAGGGGCCAATCCAAAGCTTTTCGGACACAGCTCCTGGAATTCACCATGACACACTGGTAACACACTGATCATGATCAGCACAATCAGTGGCTTTTCCCAGGTGGTAGAATGACCACAAAAACTCCAACCCACTTGTCTAAGGGTAGCCAGACAAGTTCCTTTTTAAAAGCTCTGCTCTTTTCTGCTGACCTGATAGGAGTTTGAGGACATCTTGGCCTGCTTTTGCTTCTCCTCAATTTTCTGCCGCAGGGGGATCAACACCAGCTCCACCACCCCGGGAGAGCACTGGGCAATCTTCCGGACAATGTCTTCTGGGATAGAGAAGTTCAGTTTGCTCAGCACTTTCCTAGAAAAAGATTAAGGCCTGTAAGTAAAGCGCTCTGCCCAGGCAAGCTGGTACCTCCACAGAGCCCTCCCTGGACACCCAGGCCTTTGGACTGGGGCCCTTTGGGGGACAGGGCCCGGGAGCTTAGTATGCTGGCTTCCAGTGCTTTGATTCCTGGCCATGAATGGTTATCTATGGAGAGCTTATATAAAGTTTGGGGGATATTTTAACATGTACTAGATAAATTTGCTCAATTCTGGAGCAGAAAAGGATGAAATCCACACAGAGGTCCCCAAAGGAATATGTTTTTCACTATCTACATTCACCTAGCAGTTGCGAGATTCAATCATTATTTTTTACTCCGATCACAATCTCCCAACACTGGCAGATAAAATCCTAGCTAGAAAACCGTGCTCCTAGACGTTCTGTCTGTTAATTTACCAATGCTGAATTCCAAATCCCAGCCAAGGATACTGACCTGTTGAGGTGCCCCCAGTTGGAGAGCTTCTGCTGAGTAGAATTAGCTGGTGCATAATTGTGCATTTCCACCATTTTTGGAAAGTAAAACTTCACCATTTCAGCCACCAGAACTGGACAGACAACAAAAGATGGAAGTGGGAGCAATGACCGGCATTCACGAATCCCCCCCCCCCCCCGCTTACCCTGCTCCTCCTACCATATTTGCCATAGTTTAAATGGGGAGCAAAATCCTTGGGGCCACCCCATTCCCAAATTAAAAAGTAGGACAAGGGAGGCTTTTAAGTTAAAACAAAAACAGAAACACCCAATTTTTTTTAACAACACAAATGTGCCTCATATTAAAGGGCCAACACAGAACTGCTTTATTTATATTACCATAAGTAAGTCCTCTGTTTAATCTCTGTTACTGCATGTTGCTACCCAAACATTATTGTACTCCTTTATGGCGACTTTCATTATTTTCACTGTTATTTGTAGTTCATTAATATCTTGTAGAGAAATAAGGATTCATGTATATGCATAGTCATTTTTTACTGTAATGGTTCAGTGTGTTGGAAGGCAGCTTCACAAGCGCCTCCCTTTCTATGGTGTGATGCTGTGTTGTTGTGCAGTTCCCACAGAGAAGATTTTTGCCCAAGCAGTTTTGGCTTCCTGCCCTACAAGTCAC
Organism: Intellagama lesueurii; assembly: GCA_037013535.1. Lineage (NCBI taxonomy): Eukaryota > Metazoa > Chordata > Lepidosauria > Squamata > Agamidae > Intellagama > Intellagama lesueurii. The sequence continues at coordinate 197,078,488 of JBAJHW010000005.1, read as the reverse complement.
ACTTGCCACCACCAGATATTGCCTCTGTGGTTTGTGAACAGAACAGAAAGCTGAACCGTGGGGGCAGAGACCAATCCCTAGAGGTTTCCCGCCCGCTGGGCCACGACCATATCTGACAGATGCAGTCCTCTAAAGTCATAAAATAAAAGCTTCTGTTTTAATTCAAAAATTCCATTTTCCACATTTCTGAAAGAATACCAGGGCCCACACTTTGTTTATTCTTTTCGTAAAACATTGAGTATGTACATGATTTGTCTGCCGTTTGTTTGCCTCTCTTTTGCTGTCTGCATTTAGTTGCTTTAGTGTTTTGTTTTGTTTTTGCATGGCTTTATAAACAACCAAGTCCATATCACTTGGGTGATACATTAAGTCCCACCCGCAGAAAAAGATTGGATCCTTGTCATTCAGTCCTGTGATTCATATTTTCTGTGTTATAGATTGAGACAGAGCAGAGGCAGAAATTGCCAGGAATATAAACAGCAGGAAGATAAGAGGGTTTTAAAAAGAAGGAAGACAGGATTGAAGAAGAGTCTGGTGGATTTAGTGGGTACATGCTGAACTGGCTACAGGGTAGAGGTACTGAAAAAGACAAAGACAGAAGGAAGAGGATATAACAGTGCCCAATCCATCAATTTCTTTACTAGGCATAAGATTCTGTTGCCTTAAGCTGCTTCTCCCTACCACTCAACCAGGAAGGCCAGTCTGAATAAAATTGTTTTGCATAGTCACCCCATCTATTGCGAATGCACTAAATACGAGCTCTGTCTTGGAGTATAGGAATCAATCTTATGCCAGGTCAGCGGCTGATATGATCTGTTCTGGGAAAGACCTCCGCAGTGGAAAGATGGCAATTCTAAACTAAACCGATCACTTTCGGACAGTGGTGGTGCCAGAGCTCAAACCCTCTTCTTGATTTTGGGTGATGAGCCCTGTGGCTTCCTCTGGCTTGCAAATATTTTCCTGAAGTGAGCCCATTTGGCTGGGGTAGAAAAAACACTTTCCAGATAAAAAATTGCATTCAGTTCTCAGACGAACATCACTTTTTCTCAGCCTTATTGCTCTATGTGTAGCAAACACAAGGAGTGTATTTAGGTTCAACCAGGTAAAGAAGGGTGCACAAAATGATTCCTGCTATCTAGGCCACAACTCCTACGCTGAGGTGCCCTCAATGTACCTGAAGCATAACAGCTATTCAAAGCAGACAAGCAGGCAATAACATCTCTTTGTGGTTGGAGATAAGCAGGAAGATTTTAATAATTTAAGGTCTCCAATTTGTTCTTTAGGTTTTTAAATTTATTTTCTATATTTATATCCATCTTTTCATCTAAGGGCCTCAGTGTGGCCTATGTGGTGTTCCTCTTCCCCTTTTTATCTTTATAACAGTCCTTTATAACAGGTTGGGATAAGAAAAAGTCAGTAGCCCAAGGCCACCCAGGAGTCTTCATGACAAAATGAGGATTTGACCCTAGGTGTAGTCCAATACTGTAACATATTTTTTCTTTATTTTTCCTTTTCCTTTTTTGATATTTTTGGCTTTCTGTCACAACACAATCCCATGCACTCCCATAAGTTGGCCCTGATTACCAGCATTGCCGGGTAAATGACAGTCTTATGGCTCTCCTGGAAACCACAGAGTAGGTGGGAGGATCTGCCTAGAGCAGCCAAAACATTCCCCACTCCTTATTATTATTATTATTATTATTATTATTATTATTATTATTATTATTATTATTATTATTGGTATCATTTCCAATGCAGAGATGAGGACCTGTTTGGTAAGTCACACTAGCGGTTGCTCACACATGTACACCAGGTGGCAGTATGTACATGCTCAAACACACACAAAAAGGACTAATGCACCTTTAGCACAATTTCTACATAATTTTCCTCCATTACTGCATGCCCATAGTAGGAAAATTACTCCCCTCTTGATTTATTATTGGTACTTTTAACATGGGCTGTATTTTGCATGGGAACAATGAAAGGTTTCTGCAATGATGACCTTACTATCCTAAAATCCAGCCCAGAGGAGAAAGTAACCAAGAAAGTAGATGAAAAGCCCAACTGTGAAAAGTTAATTTTTGGACTACAACTCCCAGAATCCACCCATAGAGCCCTTTTCTGGGAATTTCTGTGGATTTTGTTTTAACTTTCCCAAGATCTCTTTCCCTCAAAAAAGAGGGATAGCTCAGCAGCTGAGGTCTCTGGCTGTGGAGTCAGAGGTTGGAAGTTCAATTGTTCCACTGGGCCTCCTTGATGGCCTGGACTCCAGGATAGGGTCCCTTCCAGCTCTGCAGTTCTAAGGCGATTATGATGGTGTGAAACATCCAAATTAGGGTTCAGTAATTTAGCTGGCTGGATAGCTCAGTGGTTGAGGTCTCTGGCTGCTGAGCCAGAGGTTGTGAGTTCGATTCCACCCTGGGCCTTCTTGACAGGGGCTGGACTTGATGATCCACAGGGTCCCTTCCAGTTCTACCATTCTAAGATTAAAACTGCTGGATAGCTCAGGGGCTTTAAGTCTCTGGCTGTGAAGCCAGACATTCAGAGTTCATTTCCCTGCTGTGCCATCTTGTCAGGGGCTGGACTCAATGATCCATAGGGTTTGTTCCAGCTCTGCAGTTCTAAGATGGTGGTGGTGATGATGAAGAAGAATAGCTAAAGGTGTGAAAAAGAGGAGTTCTTCCTTTTTTTCCGGGGGATTCAGCTTTCCTTCTGGAGGCAAATGGTGATACTTAGAAAGTGCCTTTCATGGCTGCCTTCCATGTGTCTGCTTAAGCATGTGTGTGTGTGTGTATGCATGCGCGCACATACACATGCATGCAAAATGCAACCCTGGGCCCACACTCAAAGTTTCTCCCTAGCCCTCCCCAAAGGCCAACTGCTGTTCCTACAAGCCTTCAAATGCACCACAGGCCCCCCCACCCACCCAGAGTGGTTTTAGAACCCCACAAACCTCAGTCATTTTTCCAAAACCAGACATCAGTGACCTCATGCTCATGCTTCTGCCTCCCCTCCCCATTTTTTTTGCTCCCACAGTTTGGGTGGCCCATACAAACCCTTCCCCATGGGTCAGACCCCCAGGCAGGGTGTTATGTAGTGAGTGTAGCAGTGGGAGCCGTTGTTGCCTGTGCTGTTGGGTTGTTGGCCAGCTGCAGGTAATTAGTGGGAGGGGGGGATTCCTTGGGAGAGCGTGGTATAAATGTGCCTGTGTGTTTTACTTGGAATCTTTGCCTTATCTGGTTGCCTGGAAAGGCTGAATAAAGACATGCTGATCTACGACTTGGAGTCATGAATCCAGTATTTAACACAGGGGCAAGAAATTCGCCCCTAAACCTACCGAAACTGCTCACCCCTGCGTTAAAAGCAGGGAAGCTTGGGTTTAAATCGAATTTTGTTAATGATTTAAAAACAAAATTGCTCCAAGAGTTATAACCTTTTGATTAAATCATTTTTTAAAAAAACGTAAACCCATTTAAATTTAAAGTTTCACTTCTTACCCCAGCCCCACCCCCCCAAAAGAGATTGGGAAGGGCCCCTTTTTGGACTACAGTTCCCAGAATCCCCCAGCCAGCTCTGCTCTGCTGGCTGGGGGATTCTGGGAACTGTAGTCCAAAAAGCCCCTTTTCCGAGCAGTGCGCCCCCCTCCACTTTTTCCTCCCCCTCCTCCTCCTCCCCCCCCCGCCCACCTCCATCACTGAAGTCGCGGGCGATGTTCCTCTTGGGGCGGGAGAGCGGGATGGCGTCCACCCAGCTGTAGAGGTCGTTGAGGGTCTCCTCGTCCAGCTCCCCGTGGGCCATGAGGCCGGTTGGGGGGCGAGGGTCGACCTTCCCCCTGGCTGTGCCCCTTTCTACTCGCCCCGCGCTTGCACAACCCCTCCGCTGCCCTCCCGGCCGGCCAGACTGGGCGCCGCCATTTTGTTTGCGTCCGTAGCCATGGCAACGGCCGCCCCTCCCAAAGCACGACGGGAGCGATCGCTCTGGCCCACCCGGGCAACCCAGGCCGCGCAGGGACGGTTGCTAGGCAACAGGAGCATCTCGCCCGGCCCTTAGCAACCGAGGCCCAGGGAGAGGCGCGGGTTGTAAGGGGCCCCACAGCCCCTTGGGAGGCGACCAGGGTGGCAACATGGTTTGCTCCCAGGCCCAAAGTGGCGTTGTGGTAGGTGGGCCTCCTTGCAGGTCTCAGCAGGAAAAGCTGCCAACAGACAGGGGAAAAAAATAAATAAAATTAACTACCCTCCTGACGAACTGCAGAAATCAGCACATCCACAGGAGCATCTGGCAGGTGCCTGGTCAAACCACTAAGGCATCTCTTCTGCAAAGGCTTCCCCTTTTCGCTGTTCCATCTGTATGCAGAACACATGGTACAGAAAGGCAGACTGAATTCAGAGCAAGGAGGAGTGAAAATGGGTGGAAGAAGCATCAATCATTGAAGATCGGCAGACGACACCAAAGCGGCAAGGATAGCAAACGGCTTCTGAAGAAAGTGCCACAACAGGACGGCAGTTAAACATTAAGAAAACAAAAATCATGACACTGACAATGAAGAAATTGAAATAGTGAAAGATTTTTGTCTACCTTGGTTCAACCCTCAATCCAAATGGGGGCTGCAGCCAAGAAATCAGAAGAAGACTGAGACTCGGAAGGGCAGCCATGAAGGAACTAGAAAGATCATCAAGTGTAAGGATTTGTCCCTGGAAATCAAGACCAAAATCATCCACACTGTTGGATTTTTAGTCATCATGTGTGGGCATGAAGGCTGGACAGTAAAGATAACTGAAAGGAATAAAACTGATTCGTTTCAAATGTGGCGCTGGAGGAGAGGACCCTGTGGACATCCTCGACGGCCAGAAAGACCAACAAGGGGGTCCTAGATCAAATCGAGCCTGAATTATCTCTGGAGTAAAAAATGTTGAAACTGAGCCAGTCCTACTTTGGGCACCTCCTGAGAAGGCAGGATTGTCCTGGAAAAGCCCATAATGCTGGGAAAGGTGGAAAGCAGCAGGAAAAAAAAGGAAGACCAAATATGAGATGGTTTGACTCTCTAAAGGAAACCACAGGTTAGGGTTTGCAAGAGCTGAGCAGGACTGTTGAGGACGGGGCCTTTTGGAGATCACTCGTTTTTCATACAGACCCCATAAGTAGGAGGCAACTTGACCCCTCATTAAATGTGCAATGGCATGGAGATGAATGTTATCACCTGCTAAGGTCTGCAGAACAAAGCTTTGTGAAAGTGAGCTGTCTGGAAAGTTGGCAACCTTAGCAATGATGGTTTCTGGAAGCTTGTCCGGTCTCCCCTCCACAGGGCCTTTGTCCCTTCAGCAACTGCGGTCTGGGCAGAAAGCTGTTAATATCCATCGTTCTTTCATAAATTCATTGAACATTTATGGTTCTGCTAAGCACTCTGTAAAGAAGGAAACAGGTTTCCTCTGAGGACGGCTTACAGAAAGAGTAGAAAGGAAGCACAGACAAACAGGGGAGGGAAGAGAAACATTTCCCCAATTAACCTTTTCCTAAGCCATGATGTGTGAAAGTTGGACTTGTTGAATTTCTGCCTCCCAGCTCCGTAAAAGCACAGGGCTGCTTGCCTCCCCCACCAAAAAAAGGTCATAAGTTTATTTACGCTGCTTGCTGAGCGAGAAACTTCATTGTGCAAATTACTGCCAGTTTGCAAAATACTGCAGCCTCCAAGAAAACCGGAATGCTGCACAAGTGGGACACTTCTGGTTGCAAAATCCTGCTGAGAAAGAAAAGCATTGCTGGTGTTGCACCACAGACAGAGGAGGTCTCTAGGTCCTGGGAACAGAATATTTATGAATTCTCCAGAACACCACCAGATGGCTGCCGAGGCCTCTTTAAAATACTGTATAAACATGGTTTGCCAATGTAGGGCCAGAAGGCTTATCACAGAGAGTCTGGGCAACACTGTTATTACACCTTGGCTACTGTTTTCAGTAGCTTCATCCTGAAGCTGAGGCTCCAATACTTTGGCCATCTCATGAGAAGAGAAGACTCCCTGGAAAAGACTCTGATGTTGGGAAAGTGTGAAGGCAAGAGGAGAAGGGGACGACAGAGGATGAGATGGTTGGACAGTGTCATCGAAGCAACCAACATGAATTTGACCCAACTTCGGGAGGCAGTGGAAGACAGGAGGGCCTGGCGTGCTCTGGTCCATGGGGTCACGAAGAGTCGGACACGACTAAACGACTAAACAAGGCCACTGTTTTCAGGGCTTCTGTGGCTTTAAGAGCAACCACCATGCAGGTGTTCAACAGATGTAGCTCTGCCCAACACTAGACCTCCCAGCTGGAAAGCTGCTGACATAGCTGGATTTTCAAAAACAATTTCCGATTTTAAGCAAGCAGAAAATTTAAAAAATGGCAACTCCCTGCAGAAACTTCCTATCTGCCCAATAATGTACCCCTCCCCTTCTCTGTTTTTTAATTAATTAATTATTTCTTGGCTTGGGTGCCTCTCCGATAATTTGGGTGGGGTGATACAAGAGACGTGTCTAAGAGATACGATGCTGGATCAGGACTTGGGGGATTTGAGTCAATCTTCTAACTTTGCAATAAAATTCATAGTGTGATCCTAGGCCAGTCAACTTTACCTTACCTACCTCGCAGGGCTGTTGTGAGAATCAAGTGGAGGGAAGAGCCCTGTACACAGCCCTGAAGTTATGAGAGTAAAGGCAGGATATAACACATCCCTGTGGTTGTGAGATGGATAAATAGGATGCAGCTGATTGCCTGTCTGTGAAGGGCGTGTGTGTATATATGTGAAAGAAAGATGTAATAATCTAGAGATAAGGAGTGTGTTTGCCTCTTGGGGTATGTGATTCTTGTTTGTGACTTGGGGGTGAATTTCCTGTTTGTGGGAATATATTTTGTGGAATACAGTATAAAATCACCTGTGGGTAATTTGAGGAAATTATTTAGTTTGCCATTTCATGAAATGGGTGAGCTTTTGGAAAGAGATCTATGGATTGAAAGTGGCTGCTGTTTTTTGGGGCCAAAACCAGCTCTGCTTGGCACTCAGGTTCTTGGTGAAGCTGTGTTTAAGTTTCACCCACCTGCTTTTCTCAGAAACAGGGAATACCTCTTGCTATAGGAGAAATAAGGCTATGCTCAACATTTAGCGCGCAAGAGAGCAATGTGTGGCCTTCCAGAAGTTAGACTGCAGATCCCATGAGCCAAAGCCAGCTTTGTCAGTGTTAAGAGAAGATGTGAACTTCCATCCAGCAGCATCTGGAAGGCATCCACTTAACAACCCCTAATCTAGAGAGTTTCCATTCCAAACGCCAGCTATGTGCAGGGGTTATTTGACAGCCTTGTTTTCCAGAGAGGCTTTTTCCCCCTGAGAAAAAAGGGAGGGAGGGAGGGAGGGAGGGAGGGAGGGAGGGAGGGAGGGAGGGAGGGAGGGTTCTAAGTCTTGAATTGAGTCCAGGTAATTGGGGGGGGGGACTGAATCTGAGTTGAGTCACCAGCGCAACTTAAGTCCGACTTGACAGGAAGTCCTGCAACTCAAATCCCCATCGCTGACAGATAGTACGCTGGGCTAGGTAAGGAGTAGTTGAATAAATAGATATACTTTTCACATGTCAAGAAATTAAAATTCTTGGAGGGAAAAGTATGCCACACTTACACCACCAAAAAAGTTTGTGGCAACATATGAACTCACAATCCAATAATTCTTTTGAGATCTAGACGTATTTATGCTACAAGTTTAAACCAGTTTCCAAATTGTGAAGGTGTTCTCGTCCCTTACCTAGGAACTCTCTGGGCACTCTCACTCATTGAGAAGGCAACAGATCTCTAATAAGAAGATTAAACAGTTTAAAGAAAAAACTCCACAAAGAAACCCAGAATGCTACAGTTCTCTGGGCAATGCAGCCATGACTATTAAACTGGTTTGAAACGAGATATGAATTTACACCCCGAATGTACATATAATGCCACTAGGATATCCCTCAGGCCAAAGCTGGATCAAACTACATTAATACTTCTTCCTGAGAAAGCATGCCAGATAGTTTTTTGCTTCTGAAGTGGCCAAGTTTTGATTATCTGGATTGTATTAATGTCACATGTGTGCACCAATAGTATTGTCCTTCAGGGTGTGGCTTGTGTTTTCATTATAACTTTACATCTATGGCTACAGCTTCATCTCAAACTAAGCACAGCTAGGCTGGTCTTTCTTATGGAGAATTCTGGGAATTCCCTTGTAAGCATGCTGGAAAAAAGTCAGGATGCAGATCTATGAACTAAACGTTGTTCTGTGTTGTCAAATCACCTCCAACTTATTGCAACCCTAGTAGGGTTTCCCATGTATGTGAGATGTTTAAGGAACAGTTTTAACATTGTCACCCTCAGTGCATTTTCATGGGTAAACAAGGACTCGAATCCTAGTCCAGAACTCTCCCCATGGCACCACACTGGCTCTTACAAACTAAGTACAGACTAAATTTGGGGCAACTGCCCAGTTGGTCTCAAGTGCTGTTTGCCCTGACCTGCTTGGGGCCAGTTTGGAAATCCTTCCTTATAACTAGTTTTGCTCCCCAACAACATGTGTATGAAGTGCCGCTGTTATGTTGCATCTGACCCGTAATAACTCTCATGGGGGTTTCAAGGTAGTTGAGATATTGAAGGCATGGTTTTACCAGTGCCACTCCTATCTCCCAGTGAGTTTTCAAGGAGGGATTTGATCCCAGGTCTCTGTGGATCCTAGTCAGTCACTCTGTCCACTCTACCACACTCAGTAGTTCCCTAAATTCGCCATAGATGCGAAACAAGCATCAGCTGCCTGCAGATTGTGGAATGGAGGCTCTAACTGAATTCATGTTGCCATCACCTTAAACTAACTCCGAGGAATGGGGGCAACCAAGGTCGATGGTAAGAGCTTTGATAAGAGAGCTTCTTGGCCGGCCTCTCTGTGTTTGCATAGGGGGTGTCAACCCAGCCACATTTCAGATTAGGATTTATCTGGGGTTAATGCCACCCACCTCCCAAGAGTTTCCTCCTTCCCTGTGGTATGCTGATAAGGTGCTGAAAGAGCGGTGGTTCTCCTTCAGTGGCTTTCCCCCAGCAGAACCAAAAAAAGTCCAGAAAAGATGGCATATATCTGGAACCCTGTTGGGGGTACATATGCAAGGGAGGTTATCAGAGAGGGGTTATTTGGAATGAGGGAGCCATGGGTAAGGAAACACTTGCACACACACACACATACTGCACTTTTCCTCTAAATATACACCTTCCTGGAGAGACCAAGCTGTGCTTCTTCAAAACTTAAACATTGTTCATTTTGCAAATTAAAAATGGTACAATTGTGGGCTGCATGTTAATTAGCCCACCACGATTGCATATCGGTGGGGGGGAGACTAGGTACATTCCCCCAAAGGGTGAGAGGTAAATGATGACAAAAAAAAATGATAAAGCAATCCTGCATCTGCTTGCTTGCTTGCACAAGCTGAGTTTTCAAAAACGACTGTTTTGACTTGGTACCCCAAAGTGAACAGCATTAAAGTTCAAGGCCTATATCAACCTTCTCCAACTCTGGGGCTGTCTGGAAGCTGACTTACAGTTCCCATTGGGCCCAACCAACATGTTGACTGGCCATGTTGGATGGGATGATGGAATGTGTAGTCTAGCCGATCTAGAAGGCTAGAAAGCAAGGAAGGTTGATCTTCTTAATAGGTGAGCTGCCATATGAGACCAACAGTATGTGGAGTTAGTTACTCTCTCTCTCACACACACACACACACAACTGAGAACACCAACTCTTCCAGGGTTCTAGCCTGGGTCTTGGACGGTTTTGAAGGGGGAGGGAAGCTGGGATGGTTCTCAGCAGCTTGAACCTGAGAACCTCTCCATGGAATGCACAAGCTCTGCCCGAAGGCTATGGAGGGGTGGGAAACGTCTCCCCCACCACCTCCAAGCTCTCATCTCAGCCATTTCACTGAACCCAGCCTTGTGATAGCAGGGGTGGCCAATGGGCTACTCTCAAGCATCCTCCATTGTAGTGCCCGCTCGGCAGGAGAAACACTCTCCCACAGAGCAGCCCCAAAAGTATTTCTGCAACATGAAGACTAAGCCATCTCTTTCAGTGGGAGCTTTTCCTCTGCTGGCCTCTGCTTTTTTGAGACACTGAAGACAGGGTTTGCCATGCTGGCTGGAGCATCCTGGGAGTTGTAGTCCAGAAAACATCTTTTAAGGTTTCCAAGCTGTGGTCTTGAAAAGACTTAAACGCAAACTGCTGTCCCTATCCACTGGAGGATGGAGATCTCAAAGACTAAAACGATGAGCTCACACTGAGTTTAATTCCCTTTAAATGCAAATATTCCATTTTTTTCTTTTCCCACTGTTGTTCCTTCATGTCATTTTAGGACCATGTTTAAATTTGTGATTCTTTGAAAATAAAGCCAAAGGAAAGGCACTTTTCTAACATCTTAAAACGTGTTCATAAGTCCTGAAAGCAATTGCAGGATCAAATTGTGCTTACATGAGTAAGTGCCCCAGCCTAAATCAAGTGATTTTGTTTAATAAGACAAACTTGAACAAAGGGAAAGAAAACAAGGAGATGCTCCAGTAAAGGCGTGACATGCTGCTCAGCCAGGAAGGCTATTTACACCAATCAGTGTGGAAGGAATGTAGCAGGATGGATTCAAATGCTATTTTACTGTATTTATCATTTATTTATTTATTAACCTTGCCTTTCTCCTACGAAAGGACCCAAGGCGGCATACATCGTTAAAACACAATGTTAAAGCTAAAAGAAATGAACTATTCAGATATTAAATGGATTAATATTATAGTAAGCATGTTTTGCTTACTTATATTATAGTAAACATGACTTTGACCCAACTCCGGGAGGCAGTGGAAGACAGGAGGGCCTGGCGTGCTCTGATCCATGGGGTCACGAAGAGTCGGACACGACTTAACGACTAAACAACAACAAAGCATGTTAGGTAAAGCATCACGAAAAGATTTAGAAGCAACGAAATGCAAACCATTTCCTTCTAAAATCTCTCTTAGACAATCTGTCCAAATGCTTCCTTACCATGGCACAGGGGGGGGAAAGGGCAGGGCTGTGAGGAGCCATGCTCATATAAAAGCACCCAGAGAAAGCGAGAGAAGGGAAACTGCTTTAAGCAAGAGAATGATGGGATTAGCATCTACCCAGTGCATTACTAGGAGTGCCGTTCCAGATGTAACAGGTTGGGGCTGAGGTGGCTGCAGGCCTCCAATGGGTGTGGCGCGTGCCGTGGAATGCCTTCCCTTCGCTGTAAGCCCTGGGGGGGACATGAGGAGACATGCCTTCCTCTCCTGCTGGAGGCTGGACTTCGCTCGTGGCCCTTTCAGCTTTGCATGTAGCACCTCTAAACAATGACCATGTGTTGGATCCAAACCAGTTTCCCGGCTTCTTCTCCTTTCCTGTACTTCTTTTCTCCTTCTTTTTTGTCTTAAATAATCAGCACCCACAATCTGCATTTCTCTTTTCTCATGACATGACTAAACTATTATAGTTTTCTCTGCATTCTATGTGTTTTATGGTTTCTTGGCCTTTGGTCTTCTCCTTAGTACCTCTTCACCGGTCATTCAGTCCAAGGAATTCTGAACTTTCTGTGTCAAATCCACATTTTATATACTTACCTACAGTATTCTGCATTAAAGTCCACAATTTCATAGAATCCTAGAATCATGGAGTTGGGAGGGGCCTCGAAGGTCATCGAGTCCAACCCCCTGCTCAAGACAGGAATCCCAATCAACGCAGCTCGGACAGAGGGTTGGTCCAATTTTCTCTTGAATGCTCTACAGTAGACCTGAGAACACACAGAACCATGTCATGCACAAGGTCAACACTTGTCTTACGTTCTTGCTGGACTCTGGATGCTGTCTCTTAAGCTGATCTGTGCCATTTCCATTTTGGCATTTACTGCATACATGTTTTTCTCCCTTATATTGGATACAACAAACTGCCGAGGTTACATATTTGGAAATATGTATGTAGGTGTTTTCTGTTGTCTGCGAAGAATGTGTTCTTGCAAATTCTTGCCATTCCAACAAGGCTTAGGAAACAGAGAATCTGCTCCTGAGAAACTGATTGTGACTGTAGTGCATCCGGGGCCTGTGTTCTTCTGACTTGGATAAAATTCAGAGCATATAAAGCTCAGCAAACAGTTGCACATCTGGAGACAACTTTACTGCCCCTTCCGCAACACTGAGAATACTGTATCTACAACAAGAATAGTACGGACAGAAACATATTTACCCTTCTTGTGTTACCCTGCCATGCTCCACAATATGTCCTTTTTTTTGTCTATGCAAAGTGTCACTCCTTTCTCCTTTGGGGGGGGGGTTTGTGTTGAAAATAGAGGGGGTTTCCAATGGAGCCCTGTGTCTTTCAAAGTCTTAGCAACTGCCTGCTTTGAGTCCTTCATCAATACCATAGACTTGATTAGTATATATGTATGTTAGTGGTGCTCTGCTTTTTGTGTGAAACCCATGGGAAGGCTACAGAAGAGGAAAGACTGCCTTTGTTTCTCAGGCTTTGCCCAGCTGTGTGGCTACTTAATATGCTTTCTAACTGGACGCACTACAGATTAAACCCCTGACCTGCAATATAGAAAACATGGCCACTAGCACTGAGCTGTAACTCATTACCTATGGGGTGTGTGTGTGACTTGTAGTGACCCTAACAGAGCTTTCAAGGTAAGTGGGATATTTAAGGAGTGGTTTTACCAGTTCCACTCCCCCAGTGAGTTTCCATGGCCAAGTGGGGATTCGAACCCTGTTCTCCAGAGTCCTAGTCCATCACTTTTTCCACTACACCACACTGGTAAATATATTTTATTTTATTTTTTTCAAGAAACTTGGTGCAATAGACGTGGTTCCCCACTTATCCTTGTGAGGTTGGTCAATCTGAGTCATAGTGATTCGTTGAAGATCACTCGGTGAGTATAATGGCCAAGCTGAACCCATGTCTCCTAGTCCCTGACCAAAACTCTGCCCCCTGTGCCGCACTGCTTCTTGCTGCAGCTGCTCCTCCTGTTCCCCCTTCACCACCCTTCTGAGGGTGTTTAGTCCCCATGGCTTCTCTGCATCCCATCTCTCCTCTTCCGCTGATTGAGTGGATGCCAAGATTCTTGCCGCTGAACCTTTCCTTTACAAAAATCCTGCCTATTTTTCTTTACGCTTCCTTGGATAGTGTTGTAACATGAAAGAGAATTTAGTGTGATTGTGGGCTTATCTTCTTTTCTTCATTCCTTTCCAGGTGGAGATTGCAACGAGATTCCTTCTGCCCAACAGCCCTTAAAGAAAAACAAAACTCTTGCCTTTCTCTAGCAAGAGGACACCAAAACGATCTGGCTCATTCATCATTCTGCTCTGCTTAATCCCATCATCTTCACCTCCCAAAAAGAATGGACAGCCTTCCTTTCAAAACCCCAACAGGAAAACCAATTTCCTGGCTTAGGAAGAGCTGAAAACAGGAGAGCAAGGGCAGGAATACCTGTTAGTGCAGGCGCTTGGTAAGAAAGCAATATTATTCTAGATCTGGAGCAGCAAGAGTCGGATGAGAGATAGACCTGTGTGCTATTTGGAAAGTCTGGAAGCTGTCGTTCAAAAAAAGTAACTTTTCCATGCTCTTGGTCGCTTTCTCCATTGTCAACTAAACACCGTGCAAGGAATGAATGTGGGTGGGAAACCCTGAAACCCTTTTCTTTCTAGAATCTGGTAAACAAAATTCTGGAAATAGTACAGCGGGATGCTCTTAGCCCCTTACTCTGGGAGACGCAAAGAAAATCAGTGATAACTCTGTTGGCACAAAACAATTTTAAAACTCCCTTGTGAAGTGACACTTTTGTAGACCACCCAGAAAAGGCACAAAAAGTGGGCAGAAGCAAGCAAAAAGCACAAGGGTTCAGGAACATTGTCACTTCGAGGTGTTGACAAAGATTATTTATGTCTTTATTTATTATTTCAGCTTATATACCATCCTATAGTGCACGTAGTCTTTGGGTGGTTCACACCACATTAAGATTCAAGTCCACATTTAATCCTTATCCATTCCTTTTTGGTATGAATATTTAGTATATTCTCGAAGGCTTTCACGGCCGGGATCCGATGGTTGTTGTGAGTTTTCCGGGCTGTTTGGCCAAGTTCTGGAGCTTTTTCTTCCTAACGTTTCGCCAGTCTCTGTGGCTGGCCTCTTCAGAGGACAGGAGTTAGAACTCTGTCTGTGTGTGTTTTTTTGCTTCGGAGTGTTTCCAGTCTCCGGGTCTGTCTGACCGTTTCCTCCCCGTAGAGGCGTTCAATGTATTCTCGAAGGCTTTCACAGCCAGGATCCGATGGTTGTTGTGAGTTCTGACTCCTGTCAGAACAACTCACAACAACCAATATTTAGTATCTCATGAAACAGACAATAACTTATCCCTTATGGGGCTTTGGACAAAATTTCTCTTCTACTTCTGGTCTCTCTTGAACAGGCAAGCTCTATCTTGTGTTTGTGCAACAGCAAAATAAAATGAGACAAAACTTCAAACTAAATATAACATATTTTTGAGATAAAAGTCAGAAGAATAAGAAATACCCGTCACAATGCAAAATGTTTTGGGGGTTTTCTCCCATTGATTTTCCTGTGCAGCAAACTCTGCAGCCACGTTTGGTCTATGGAAGAAGCCGTCAGGAAAAGGAGAGTGAATGAGCCTGTCCCCCGAGTGAACCAAACCAGGAGACAAATCCCTGCGTAGCTGCACCCCTACGCTCCCAGGATTGTGATCCTGCCCTCTCTCTGTACTCTGGGAGGTTTTAGCTCCAGCCAGACCACCAGCTCTCCTCTTCATCACAGAAACAGGACTGCTCTTCGATTTCTTGAATGAGCGAATGTTACAGCAGTTAAAAAAATAATAATAACCCATGTCAACTGTGTCTCCACCCTAGCTGCCAAGGAGGTGGCCCTGCCGTTAGAACTTTTGTTGTTGTTTAGTCATTAAGTCGTGTCCGACTCTTCATGACCCCATGGACCAGAGCACGCCAGGCCCTCCTGTTTTCCACTGCCTCCCGGAGTTTGGTCAAATTCAGGTTGGTCGCTTCGATGACACTGTCCAACCATCTCGTCCTCTGTCGTCCCCTTCTCCTCTTGCCTTCACATTTTCCCAACATCAGGGTCTTTTCCAGGGAGTCTTCTCTTCTCATGAGATGGCCGAAGTATTGGAGCCTCAGCTTCAGGATTTTTCCTTCCAGTGAGCACTCCGGGTTGATTTCCTTCAGAATGGATAGGTTTGTTCTCTTTGCAGTCCAGGGGACTCTCAAGAGTCTCCTCCAGCACCACAATTCAAAAGCATCAATTCTTCGGCCGTCAGCCTTCTTTATGGTCCAGCTCTCACTTCCATACATCGCTACTGGAAAAACCATAGCTTTGAGTATGTGGACCTTTGTCGGCAAGGTGATGTCTCTGCTTTTTAAGATGCTGTCTAGGTTTGTCATCGCTTTCCTCCCAAGAAGCAGGCGTCTTTTAATTTCATGGCTGCTGTCACCATCTGCAGTGATCATGGAGCCCAAGAAAGTAAAATCTGTCACTGCCTCCATATCTTCCCCTTCTATTTGCCAGGAGGTGATGGGACCGGTGGCCATGATCTTAGTTGGAGGTGGTTGAGAGCTTAGCCTCTCAACCACCTCCATCAGCATTTTTCCAAGATGGCCACTGCACAAAATATTAGAACTACCTTGTATTTAACTAGCTGCCTGGTAGCCATAGATTGCAAGTACTTCCTGGCAGGCCAGTGAGTGGGCTGACAGGGGAGAAGCCGGGCTCTCAGTTCCACCTCCGCTGGGCCAATTGATTGATGTGCCAGCTACGTAGGAAGGAGAGACCATCCTTCATAAAAGCCACACTGTTGTCTTCTAAGCCACACTTAGCATCTAGTAATCTGTAACGTTTTAGCCCTATGGAGGGGCCACCATCTGCTGCACCACATGATAAAGGGCCAGATCCGCACACAACGTGCCCATGCAATCTGTTCCGAACAATACGTGCTATTTTGACTTCCGGCTCTGCATGCCTCTGGTCTGGGCAAGACCTGGTTCAGGACCTCGCCTTTGAGGTCACCTTTGAGGGTGTGAGATAGTGTCCTTTTTAGCATCCTCTTCTTGCAGGTACTGCAAATAGTCCCGAAGGAGCCGGGTAAGGGGAACTGGAATGACAAAATTGTTGAGATTTTGATATGAAAATGTATTAAATTTTAATGTTGTATAATTAAATGTAAAATGGCTGATTTTACCTGAGTCACTGTACTGATTGTATTCAGGTGTGGGTATCAAGGATTAAGACTTAATGTTGTACAGCTGTGTACAGGATGAAACTTGGTGTAACAGAAAATGAAGTAATGTCTTTTCTGATTGGTCACAGAACTGTACATAAGTCATGTGTAAAATGAACGTCTTTCTCTGCTGTAAGTCAGATCACTTTTTCCTATGCTGTGTGTTGCTTCATGTCATGTTATGCTGCCAGAGGAATGTCTATTCTCTATGTATATATGTAAATAGACTAAGTTGTTGGTTTTACTCTCTCAGTGTCATAGTGTCATAAGTATCTCTGCTAACCAATATCTCCTTACTCTGCTGATGTTATGAGAATACACATTATAAACAAAATTCTCAACATGCCTTGGCTAATGAGTCTTCTACAGTCTGGCTAGGAAGAGCAGAGCAGGACCAGTTACTCAAAAGTAATTTCAATTGGTACTTTTCCACTGATTGCCCAGGCTTTGATGCACTGGGCAATCCACTTCAGCATGACAAATCCACGATTAGATCATCATTCTTCGGGTAAATTCAGGCTGCCAGATGACTGAAGTGGAGCGAGTACTTTGCTCCCATTAAGGCTGTGGGGTGATAATGGCTTTTCTGAAATCTTTTTTTTTCCCCCATGAGGAGTTCCTTACACGCACTTCCAGACATTCTTTTAAAAGGGAAATCTAATGGCCTTGGGACCTAGCGGCAAACAGATACGTACTTAAATCTCTAGATGATATTTTGAGGCCCCCATTAACTACCCACTGAGCCTGCAAAGCTTAGATATGAGTTGGTGCCTTCAGAATGACTCCCCCTTTTACCAAGGTTAACAAATTTGAAAGATCGAATCACTCCATCTTTGTAAAATGAAGGTATTCTCTACCATTCCAAGCAGGAGGCGGGCTTTAAAATATCAGCAAAGATTATAAGCTGTAATTATTTTTGTTAAAAGATAATACCTGAAGGAAATGCATGATGCATTTTTCTTATCATTACGTAACACTGTTAATTGCATAAGAATTAACTTCTGGAAATACTTTATCAAAAAATCTTTCAAGCTTAGAAAAGTTACATTGGGGGGCTATAAATCTCAGAATCTACCAGCCAGTGTGGCTGTGAAAATAACACGTCCAAGATCTGGAAATTTTAGAGTACAATCCTATACAGGTCTACTCAGAATTAAAACCAGTTGATTCAAAGGGATTTCCTAGGACCAGAGTCTTAAAATGGTTTTCACCCAGAATGGAGTAATTACTTGTTGGGGGAAAAAGTAAAATTTCAGGAACAATGTCTTTTCCCTTACTGTGTCTGAACTTCCAGTTTTTTTAAAAAATAATAATCTTATATCTCTGAAGTCTGAAGGTTTTCTGCAGGCATGTATAAATATATACATCTTCTGTTTCAGCAATGAAATACTCCACTGTTGGAATAAAAACGGAAGCAACTCAAAAGTCTTCTGGTATCTTAAGGTCAAGTGGGGTTGGCGTGGCACATGCTTTGGAGGGCTGAAGTCCAGTTTCTGAGATGCATCTGATGAAGTGGACGGCCGTTTACAACAGCTTATGCCAAGTAACACTTGTCCGTCTTTAAGGTGCCACGAGGTTCCGTGGCCTAAACCCAATTGCTAGAGTTAGCCCACTGGATCAGTAGCCAAACAGCAAATTCAAACCTATGTAAATCCTTTCAGTGGGCCTGCGGCATTTATGTCTAGGTACTGAGGCTTTTAGGTACTCAGTTTCTGTTTGTGAATGATCCAAAACCAGAGGGATATATTCTTCTAAGAATGCAATTATTTTTTTAAAAAGCAGCAACAAGAGAGAGAGAGATTGAAGCTTATTTAAGACTGTGACTCAACTATAGACCCTTTCTCCCCATGTGATCTTTACAGTGGCTCTTCCTTCCTGCAGTTAGTAAACCACAAATAATATTGACATGTTCTTATTTTACCTTTTATGTTTACTTCTAGTAGAAGAATTTTCACTATAATCTTTGATTTAGTAAAACATTGCCCTGTGATCATACTGTTAGTTATTTTATTTGCTTTTCTGCTCATATCAAAAGCAGATGCCAGTTAAATTAAAAAATATGTACAAACAGGGCTCAGGCAGGAACCTAGAGAGCAAACCCCAGATAAATCAGCCGCTCCCTGCACAGTTTCCCACAGGAGAGCTTTTGCTTTTTCGGCTCCTCCCTGCAGAACAAAGCCAGCTTTTGTCTCAAAAATAGCTTTAGACATTCTTGGTTTTCTAAAAGGACACCTGATGAGTTTCAGAACAATTGAACGCAAACTTGCTAACTATAAGTATTTTTTGAATATCTCAAAGAGGAAATGGTTGAGAGATCTTCAGCAAGAAGCCTTTAAAATTTTAAGGCACTGCTGTTTCCCATTTCATTCAGAGCAGAAACAGTGGTTGCCAGCTGTGGAACAAGCCAGATATTAAATCTCATTTTGACACTGGGTATGATGTATTGCCTTGTCCATAAGCTGGTAACTAGACAACAGGCAAAGCTAAGCTAAGCCAGAGGTTTCTTGGTTTAATAGCTAGCACTGTGAAGGAAGTGGGTAAAAAACACGGTGTCTGGATACAAAGTTAATTTATGTTGATTCTTCTCCTAATTTCTCTGCTGGTGGAGGCTGGACTCCTGATAGCTCTCCCGGATTTGGCTGCGGGCACTCTAAACAATGAGGTGGTGCTTCATCTAAACCAGCCTCCTTTGTTCTTCAGCCAAGAACAACAATTTCTTCTTCTCCCATTTATATTATCCAGAGTGATAAGCGGTAACAATCTGTATTGTTCATTTCTCATCAGCTTTCTGCATTATATATATAGCTTATGATTTTTTGATCTGCATTTATTCTTTTTAGAATTTCTTCATTCATATCCTCTATGTTATCAAATATGGTTTGATACTGATTATCTCAGATTACAAAACAACAGTATGACGGTATGAACCAGGACAGTATGCCCCAGGGAGAAAAGACCTGGTTTTTCAGGAGACCTAATATCAACAGAATGGATAGGTTTGTTCTCCTTGCAGTCCGGGGTACTCTCAAGAGCCTCCTCCAGTAACACAATTCAAAAGCATCAATTCTTCGGTGGTCAGCCTTCTTTATGGTCCAGCTCTCACTTCCATACATCGCTACTGGAAAAACCATAGCTTTGACTATGCGGAAGGACAGATCCTGAAGCTGAGGCTCCAATACTTTGGCCATCTCATGAGAAGAGAAGACTCCCTGGAGAAGACTCTGATGTTGGGAAAATGTGAAGGCAAGAGGAGAAGGGGACGACAGAGGATGAGATGGTTGGACAGTGTCATCGAAGCTACCAACATGAATTTGACCCAACTCCAGGAGGCAGTGGAAGACAGGAGGGCCTGGCATGCTCTGGTCCATGAGGTCACAAAGAGTCGGACACGACTTAACGACTAAACAACAACAACATCAACAGAATATGTAACAGGGGCAAAGGGTGGGCATGCAGGCAGGTAGATAGGTAGGTGTAATTGTGCCTATCAGAATTGCTCAACCCATTGTTTAGAAAACATTCCAATGAAACTCAATAGCTTGGATTTTTCAGGCTGGGGCTTCTAGTTTCCCATATTTCCACTACACGTGCATGAGAAAAAAGTGGTCTGCTCCAAATAGTCTGACTCGATGGAGGTTGTTGCACCTCTATGTTGCCTCTTGCTTGCAATGTGATTTGATGGTCCACCCGGCCCTTGAGCTGCTCTGTATTTTTCTTTTATAATATGTGTATACCACTTGATATTATGAGCTCTCCACATGGTTCACATTTAAAACGAATGTATAAAAGTTGTATTAAAAACAAGGGTTAAATGCTTTTAACAATAATGAATAGTTCCATGCGTTAAAACATCAACAGAAGACAAAATACTGGTCATGGAGGTAGCCAGAGAGGTTACCCTTTTCTTATTGGAAGCATCTACTAGGAATGAAAAGCTGTTTCAGGCTTGCTCAATGAAATCCCTGCCCTCTCCAGTCCAATACCTGAGTGTGTACAGTGTACCTTCTTCAATTTCACCCAAGATTCTTGTGCTTGATGAAAGGCTAACAGATCCACGGTACTAGGAAGCTTCTGTCGCTTGCATGTCCACTTCTTCTAACAAAGCAGCTTGCTTTCTAGTCCACAAAAGCTCATGACACCATTAAATGTTGGACTTGAAGTGCTACCAGCTTGGGTTTTTTGTGTACATATGTGCGCTCACATCTGAACTGCTAGTCCACTCCTCTCCCCCATTACAGTGACCCTTACACAACAACCCTTGGGGTGCATATCACTTCCCCATGTTGCATCTGCAGAACAGTTATTTTGCAGAACTATTTAGACCTAACTACAATCCTTAGTTCCTATTAGAGTACAGCCACTGAATGAACAGACCTTCATGTGAGCTTTGTTGAGTTACCAAGAGTTACCACTCAGCCGCCCAGAGTGGTAGAATATACCAGATGGGCGGGATATAAATCAAATAAATAAATAATAATAATAATAATAATAATAATAATAATAATAATAATAATAATAATAATAATAATAATAATAATAATAATAATAATAATAATAATAATATCCCATTGAGTCCTTCACTCCAGGTGAACGACCGGCTATGAAGTTGGTGCCGACATGAGGGATTTGGATTCTGGGACCACAGGCGATGCTTTCTGGAAGATGGACTACTGACAAGTGATAGGTTGTACCTCACAAGAGAAGAATGTCTCTGGACACAGCATGAAGAACTTCATCAGGAGAGCTTTAAACTGAATTGGAAGGGGGAGGGAGACACAAGCTCAGGGGTAAAGAGAGGTGAAGGCTTATGTACAAAAAGAGGAACAGACTGAGCACCTCTAATGGAGCCCAATAACAATCTTCAAAAAAATGTAGGAAATAAAGCAGGCCGCAACCTCTAGTGTCTATACTAGAGTCTGGCAAGAGTCTGGGAAACAAACAAGAAGAACTAGAAATCTTAGTTCAGGAGGGTAAATAACAAATTAATAAAGATAACTGAAACTTGGTAGGTGGACTCCCATGACTGGAATACAGCAACTGAAGGATATCAATTGTTCAAAAATAACAGAAAGAATAGAAAAGGAGGCAGACTCATAGTATATGTCAAAATACATATTCCTGCACAGAAATACAGGAGGATGAGCTTTGTTTTTTCCCATCGAAAGCACCTGGATCAATATAATTGGGGCAAAAAAGAAAGTGAGTATGGCATTTGGAGTCTACTACTGACTGCCCAAGTGGGGACGTGGTGGCGCTGCGGGTTAAACCACAGAAGCCTCTGTGCTGCAAGGTCAGAAGACCAGCCGTCGTAAGATCGAATCCACGCGACGGAGTGAGCTCCCGTCGCTTGTCCCAGCTCCTGCCAACCTAGCAGTTCGAAAGCATGCAAATGTGAGTAGATAAATAGGTACCACCACGGTGGGAAGGTAACGGCGTTCTGTGTCTAGTCATGTGACCACGGAAACTGTCTACGGACAAACGCTGGCTCTATGGGTTGGAAACGGGGATGAGCACCGCGCCCTAGAGTCGGACACGACTGGAATAAATGTCAAGGGGAACCTTTACCTTTACTGACTGCCCAATCAAGGAAAAGATGTGGATGAAACCTTTGAAAAACAACTTGCAAGAATTTCAAAGAGACACAAAGTTGTAGAAATGGGAGATTTCACTTGATATCTGTTGGCAGCCAAATTCTGCCCATTATGGCTCTTTCAAGCCATGATGAACCTACATTTTGGAGGCTCTGAAGGTTAAACTGTTATGGGGGTGGTCCTTTGCAACCAGCAAAGAGGTCTGTGGAACCATTGTTATTGTCTTCAATGGGGTTGTTCCACAACAGATCATCAGAATTTATTTATTTTTTTATTGTGGACTAAGGTTGCTTCTGAGGCTCTTTCAGGATTAGAAGCTCTGAAGCTTAAGCTTCATTAGTTTAATTGTAGATCTGCCTCTGCTTTCAAGAAATTCCTGGCTTGTGTAGCTGATAAATTTCTCCTATAAAAAGTAGAGGAAGAATAAACTAGAGGAGTAGCTATTCTTGACTTGATATGAACCAATAGAGATGACTTGGTGTAAGAAGTGGCAGCAAGAAGAACTCTGGGGGAAAGTGACCCTGTTCTACTTGAATTCTTGATTTCAAAGGAAACAGAAGCAGAGCGTAGCTGCATGTGCATGCTGGGTTTTAGGAAAGCCGGTTTTAATACATTCAGAACAATGATAAGTACGATCCTATGGAAGGAAATCTAACAGGAAAAGGAGTCCAAGATGGGTGGGTGGGAGTTTCTCAAAAAGGAAATTCTAAAGGCAGAACTACACAATTCCAAAAGGTGGAAAACAGCAAAAAAAAAGACCAATGTGGCTTTCACAAAAGGCTCAAAGAGGATCTGAAAATAAAAAAGGACACATATAGGAAGTGGAAGGAAGTCCAAGCCACCAAGGAAGAGTACAGACAAGTAACAAAGCATTGCAAGGATGGCCTTAGGAAGGCAAAAACTGAGGAGCTTAGGTTAGCAAGAGATGCTAACAGCAACAAAAAAAGCTTTTTTCAGGCATGGGCTTAGCAAAAGACAAAAGAAATGGTGGCTGAGCTACTCAATGGAGATGGGAAAATGATAACGGATGACAAAGAAAAGGCAGAAGTGCTCAATTCCTACTTCAGCTCAGTGTTTTCCCCAAAGCACAGAATATGACCCTCCAGATAAATAGGAAGTACAAATGGAGGGGACAGGATTGCAGCTTCAAATTGATAAACAAATAGTCAAGGGATACCTTGTTACTTTGAACGGGTTCAAATCTCCAGGACCAGATGAACAGCATCCAAGACTATTGAAGGAACTGACTGAAGATACCTCAAAACCAGTATTATTTTCTTGAAATCATGGAGGATGGGTGAAGTGCCGGAGGATTGGAGGTGAGGGCTAACATCCCTATTTTTAAAAAGGAGGAACTAAGGAACTCCGAGCCTGACATCAGTTCCAGGGAAAATTCTGAAGCAGATTATAAAGCAATCACCCTGCAAGCACCTTGAAAACAATGCAGGAATAACTAGAAGTCAACATGGATTAGCTCACGTCCTGGGAGACAGAAACAAAATTCAAAATTATCTTGATAGGCTGGAGCACTGGGCCGAAAACAAGAAAATGAAATGTAACAGGGATAAGTGTGAAGTTCTACACCTGGGGGGGGGGGGGGACCAAACACGGTTACAAGATAGGGGATTATTGTCTCAGTAATACTACGAGTGAGAAGTATCTTGGAATTGTTGTAGATCACACAGGCTGAATATCACCCAAGAGTGTGATGTTGCTGTAAAAAAGGCAAATGCTACTTTAGGCTGTATTAACAGAAGTATAGTCTCCAAATCCCGTGAGGTACTATTTGGCACTGGTTAGGCCTCATCTCAAGTACTGTGTCCACTTCTGGACAACACACTTCAAGAAGGATGCAGACAAACTGGAACAAGTTCAGAGGAGGGCGACAAGGAGGATCAGGGGGCTGGAAACCAAGCCCAGGAAGGAAAGATGGAAAAAAACTGGGCAGGTTTAGCCTTGAGAAAAGAAGACTGAGGGGTGATAGGGCAGCACCTTTCAAATATTTGAAAGGCTGTCCTACAGTGGAGTGGCAAGATCTGTTCTCCATCATCCCAGAGTGCAGGACATGCAAGGATGGGCTCAAGTTAAAGGAAGCCAGATTTCGGTTGAATATCAGAAAAAAACGTCCTGTTAGAGGAGGATGAAAATGGAACCCCTAACCTCAGGGGGAGGTGGTGAGTGTTCCAATGCTGGAGGCATTCAGGAGAAAACTGGACGACCATCGGCCAGATCTGCTTTGAGTTGTATTCCTGCCTTGAGTAGGGGGTTGGACTAGGGGGCCTTCTAAATCTATTATTCTCTGATTCTGAGTTTACTCATAGTCTACTCTAGTAGGGGCTTAAATTGGGTTTAAGCCTCAGACTACAACTCTGAGAACTCCCCCCACCCCCACCCCCACCCCGTCTCTGCTGTCCAAAGGTGGGAACTGGTAACCTCTTATTGCTCCGATGCCCCATGCCACCTACAAGAAAGATGTGATGCGTTGCCATGTGCCATCCCATGGCTTCTGAGCGATGACAGCTTCCAGGAGTGTGTGACTCCCCCCCCCCCCCCAGAAGGTCCTGCCTTCTTTAGGCCCTGCTCAGTTCTTGCAAGGGGAAGGCGCTGGCTTCCTTTAGGAAGTCATTTCCTCGCCTCTGGTCTTCCTCTTCTCCTAGCAGGTTTGCCTTTCCTGGCGGTGCTTTCCTTCCCTCGCCCTGTCCAAAACGGGGCAAGTCCTTCCAGCTTCTAAGGAAAGGGCAGCCGGCATGATGACCTCTAGTCTCTCTTTCTCTCTCCCCCCCCCCCCTTTCCCGCCGCCTTTTACATTTGCTTAAAAGGTTTCTACGCCGCTTGCCTCGGGGGCCAAGCATGACTCGAGGCGGTTGACAATCCGAAGAAGGGAGGGGTTAAAAACCTCAAATTTTCGCTTTCCGCAGCAGCGTTTCCCACCAGAGCGCTGGCTCGTAGTGGGACCCATGTCAAGTCCTAGCCCCCCTCCCACTTTTTTTAACACCCCCCTCCCCTTTTGTTCTTCCTCCCCACCCCTGGCCCGCGCGCTCCTTGCGCGGAGGCTGCGCGCGCCCACTGGCTCGCCCGGCGCCGCTGGCTCTGTTATTTTTCGAATCTCGAGGGCCGCGGAGGCGGAGAGGAGGCGGAGGCCGGCAGGGCCAGCAGCTGCGCCGCCCCGGCGGGGAGGAGCCGCCTCGCCCGCGCCGCCCCCGCGGCTACAAAAACCGCGCCGCTGGCCCTCCGCGCCGCTCCGCCTCCCGCACTCCCGCTTCCCGCGCTCCTGCTTCGCCCGGCACCGAGACCGTGCCCTCCGCCCGGTGAAGGCTTCGGCCGGCGCCCCCGGACCGCCAACGCCGCCGGCTGTAGCTGCTGCGGCTGCTGCTGGTGCGCCGTCGGGCTGCCTGGCCCGGCCGCCTCCCGCTCCGGAGCGCGGAGCGCGCAGCCCCCGGCGCCGATCCCGATCCGCTCCCGAGCCCCCCACCCCCCGCCCGGCGGACCCCGCCCGCTCTCGCCTCCGGCTGCGGCTCGGGATGGAGGGGGACGGCGGGCGGCCGACGGCGGCCCCGCACGTGGGCGCGGAAGGCCCGCGGGCGCGGAAGCTGCTCCACGCCGGCGTCATGTCGCCCGTGACCACCTTGGCGCTGAATATGGACAAGCTGGCCGGCCTGGGCAGGTGAGGCCGGAGCGCGGGGCCCGGGGGGGGTGGCGGCTCGGGGGGGGGCAGCGCACCCCGGCCACCGGCGGGGCTGGAGGGAAAGAGGCCGGGGCGGGCGGACAAAGGCGGAGCGGCGGGAGCGCGGCTGCCGGGCACAGGGAAGGGAAGGGCCGGGCCATGTGGCGGGAGCGCGGCGGCGCCCCCCCCCCCTCGCCGGAGTCCTCGACCACGGCACACGCACAAACACACGCACCCCCTCCCCGCGCCCCCCGGGTGCTGCCGAGGCGCCCGTCCTCCCGGGGCCGGCGGGGCGAGGGGCGCCGCACGAGGCTCCCCGGCGCCGGCTTGCAGCGCGCCCTCCGCTCTCGTCCGTGGCGACGAAAGGGAACCGGGCGCCTGGAGCAAGTTCTCCAGGAGCCGAGGAGCAGCCGGCGTCCAAGCCCCCCTCGTCCCCCCCCCCCGGCCCGGCCCGCGGGCCCCGCTCGACGCCCGGTGGGGGGCACGCTTTTTCTCCTGCCCCCCCCCGTGGGGCGCGCTCCTTGGGGCCCCGGGCAGCCGTCCTCCCCCCCCCCCCCGTTCCCTTTCGGGGCTGCGTGTGCAGGCGCGAGGAGCCCCCGGCCCCTTGGGTTGCGCGCACGCCAGAGGCTTCCTTTATATTCCTCCGGCGCGGGGCCCGGACACTTCCAGGGCCCCTGGATCCTGGGCAGGGGGGGGGCAAGTCAACCCCTTCCCCCGCCCTCCAGACCCACAGGGGCTGAGGAAGGGGCTCTGCAGGCCAACGCCCCCCGAAGGGCCCCGGATCAGGCAGGGCTGGAGGATAAGCCCCGTCCCCCCCCCCCAGGCCAGGCTGCTGCAAGGAGGCAAGTCCCATCCGGAAAAGTGGGGGGCAGGCTACTTGGAAAGCCGGCTGGAGGTCTGGGTTGACCCCTGGGCCACAGCTGGCTTCCCTGGGCCCCCACGTGGACCCCGGGGGGGGGGGAGATCTGGTGCAGGCCCCTGGGGAGTGTGGAGGTGGGGAGGGGAGCAGAAATGAGAGAGAGAGACAGATGATGCTTTTCAGAAAGGAGGGGGTAGCCCTGAGGCTGGAGGGGAAGAAGGAAGGACACCCTCGGCTCCTCCTCACTAGCCCCGTTCCCCTAAATGCAAGCCATGGGACTCTTGGCCCCTCTCGGGGTGGACCCAGGTAGCCAGGATGCAGCCCCAGCAGGCAGGTGGTGGGGTGGGGTTTGGGGGTGGGGTGAGACCCATGGAAACAGCAGGGATTACAGCCTGATCCTCCTTGTGTTTCCTTGGGAGTGAAATGCAGAGGTAGGAAATGGTGACTTAAGGCCACATCTTTGGGAGGTTGCTTTTCAGAGCGCAGCCAGGAATCTTCGGGGCTGCAGAGGTGGGGGGCTGCAGTCCAGGAAATCCCAAAGAGTCTTGGGGGCCCTTTAAAGGCTGCCTGGCTTGACTTTGTTGCCCTCCTTTTGAAACGAGCGAGAGCCCATGGTTTTTGCAACGTTGGTTTTCCTGCACCCTTCACGGATAAAGGGTGCTGCGTGGATCCAAAACTAGCCTTTCATGGTGATTTTTAGTGGCCTAATAGAGGTATTCTTCCCCCCCCCCATGTCTGAATTGTGTGCAAGGGTCCCCTCCCTCAATGATTTGCAGACTGCAGCTGCTTTTATCTCATGCCCGCCTTCTGGCGTTCAGCTGGTATCCAGACTCTGTCCATGTGACCCTTTTCTGCAATACACGGGCACAAAACATCTCTTTTTCCTCTTTGTTTTGGGCTTCCCAGAAGAATGATTCCATCGTCCTGTGCGGGTGTGCTTTCCCCCACCTTCTCCTTCCATGCAGAGCCTGTCTTTGGCGAGACCTCTCTGGGGTCTGACCTCTAAGGAATACGGTCTTCCCAGACAGAGCCACTTCTTGGGATTTTTTAACGGCGCAACAAACATCTTCACAGGTGGTGAAAAGAAAGAGCCTTTTTTCTCTTCTCAGATAGAAGAAGCACGTTTTTTAGGGGTAAACGGGCGCTGAGCTCAGGTCGGTGAACTAATGACAGTCCTTCCGAGCCCTCTTTGAATGCCAGCCTCCAGAAAGAGGCTCGTGTTATGATTTTGCGAAGCCGACCGGTCTGTGGCTTTCATCGTCGCTTTTCATCTTGGAAAGCGCCTGTCTCTGCACATCACGGGGCAGTGTTCTCTGCTCTGAGCCGGGCCTTGTCCTTTGATGGCTATCTGGTAGCTTCCCTGGCTCTGTGTTTTTGGACACCCTCGCCCCCCCTCCTCGGTTTCTGGTCTCTTGGGGAGCTTTTTCCACCATTTGCAAGAGACCATCCGGGTTGCCTCCCTCACCCTAAAAAGTGAGAAAGATCTCCCTGGGCTGTAATCGGGTGGAATGTTCTGCAGGCTGTGGAATAGCGCGCAAGGGGACCTGCAGCCGGCCAGAAGGCAGCCGGCCAGTTCTTCTCTCCTTTCGGGTGGAGCCCAGAGCTTTCAGGGAAGTGGGTGCAAAACACGCAGTTTCATGGTGGCATCAAGGCACCATATTTTACTGGTAGGGAAGCACATTTTGGCTGGGGGATTCTGCGTGTCGTAGTCCAAAAGAAGTAACTTTCTCATGGACTGCTGGGCCCTTCTATTTGCAAATTCAAGCCCTGGCCCTTCTTAGGTAAAAGGCTCAGGAGCCGCCAGGGCAGTGGGGTGACTTATTTGCCCAGGAGGGCAAATAATTCAGGGTAGCCCACGCTGGCTAGGAGAACGGTTGTTCTTAGCTGCTCTCCAGCCATATCCTGTCCTCTGCTATAGACTTGGGCCACGTCACTTCCCTCTGGTGCACTAGAGTCATCAAATGCTTCCTTGATCGTGTTGGTAGAGAACATTTTGTGGTTGGGCGGAGAGGAAATGGGTGCCAGATACCGTTCTATCAGCCTGCCAGGATCCTTCCCCTATCAAGTTCTTTCTTAGCGCAGAGCGTTAATCATTAAAGCCCTGCTGGGCTTTCATCCTGGCAATGCGGAGAGATAGCCACTCTGTAGTGGATTTAGGGCTAAGCCCCAATTTGTTCCAAAGTGGTTTCTTACGATGGGGATGAAATCTGCGAGATACCTCGTAGTTCAAATAGAACTACGCGCAAAGGCGGATCTATGAGATACGAAACCTGGGGAAGGTTTCAGGACAAAAGGCTACAAAATGGTGTTATGGCAGGAAAGGAGAACAATGCCACTGTATCGGGACCAGGTAGAAAGGGCTGCGCAGAGTTTTGCATTGGTCAGCCTTCTTTCACTGCTTGATGAAAAAACACAGCCTGGGGGGTGTGGGTGGAAAGAGGAGTGGAACCGGGCATGGCAGGGGTCCTCTCTGGAATATGTTGCAGTGTGCAGGTGGTTAAAAGTGTTCAGGCAGGTCTGGGTTCAAATCCCCCACTCCACACCCTAAAGTTCACTGGGTGTTTTGGGGTCATAGGCCCCCCCCTTGGCCTAGCCTTCCCTGCACAGCAGTTGGGAGGATAAGTTGGGGCTGAGGATGCTTGCGGGTGAGCTCCTTTGCCTTGGATGCAAAACAAAGCCCATGCTGCTTAACTGTCTCACCTGGGTGTTCTTTTTCTTTCTCCTTGTAGTGACTGTGACACGCCCAAGAGAAAAAAGCTGGGCATGGACTTCAGGAAGGAGTGGTCCTCGCAGGATTCCGTGTCTTCGGAGTGCTCTCAGGATTCAATGTCTTCGGAGTCGGCCGACTCAGGTTGGTGGTGCTTCGATGTGGCTGCCTGCATTCTTCCTTAGAAGCATTTCCTGGGTCTCAGGGTGTGGCATTTTTGTTTTTTGAAATGGACGGCCACTTTCCTCATCTCCATTGAGTGGCAAATGGCACCCTTTTCCTTCTTCCATGCATCACACAAAGCGCTTTAATCCCAGCCGTGGATGGATAGTTTTGGCTTGGAATCACCATTTTTGTAGCCTTAAAAGAGACAACTTGCCATTGAAATCGTCTCTTAAAAGTTTCAGAGCACACTTTTCCCTTCCAGCCTTTGATTTGGTTTTAGTTTGGGATGTACTGTTCGAGATCAAGGACGTGAAACTGCACGCCCATTTATCCATCTCTGCTTGATTATACCTCTCATCCTGCTATTAAATTCTGTGGGCAAGGATACTTCCCCCCCGCCCGCCCTTTACCTCTTATGATTATGATGATGTTGTAAACAGTGATGGGCAGTTATTTGGCTTATAAGCTGGAAACTGCTCATTTCGGAACCTCTAGAAGCATTCAGGTTTGGAGAAGGCTGGAGTCCCAAAGAACAGCCAGAGCTTTCCTGTGCATCAAATATTCCCTGTGGAATGGATCAAAAATGGTCTTTTCATAATTTGAAGAGACTTCTCCTCTCCTTCTTATCAAACAATGCCAGATTCTGGAGAGGTTCCTCTGTCATAACCAACCTTTGATCTCTTAGGGTTCAGATGAAGAAGACCCAGTAGGGGTTTGGCTGCTAAAAGCTTGACCAAACTTGGGAATTTTTCCCTTCACATCCATGGGTCCAGAACCAAACCACTGTAGGAGGTTCGCCCGGGAAATGGATTCCTTTAGAGGTTGGCATGACCTTGAGCAGTTTCTTTCCAGATCGCAGGTACCAGAGATTGTGATATCCATGATCCAGTCAGAGGCCAGGAGCAGTTACTGGCCTCTGACTGGATGAAAAAGTTCCCAAGTCCATGAGAAAGCTAGAGGGGTTTTTTTTTGGGGGGGGGGGGGGATTCTGAGCCTGCCTGATTATACTGAGAAGCTGAGTGAGGGAAGAACAGAAAGGCCGTTTCCTGCTTCCTTACAAATACCTTTTTCTTTATTCAGGTATTGGTCCAGATTCACCCAGAGGTCCAGATGCAGAAATATTTGAAGATGTGTAAGTTGGAACTTCTCCCTGATGGCTATACCTGGGGGACTGGGTGGGTACCGCTTCACCCGTTGAGTGCCACTGTACCCACATGATGAGCATTAGTTTAGGAGCTTTAGCAGGGTGGTGTGTGCGCTGTGGTGGTCGGTTGAGGAATTCTGATGACTGTAGTTGATGAGGAAGAGGCTTTCTATCTTTGGAGAAGACTCTTGGCTTTGGTTGAAGTACAACCAGGCATGTACAAAGTTCTGCACAGAAATATGAAATCTTGCCTTAGAGCAAGTACGACAGTGGAACTAGTTACCTGGGGAGTTGGTGAATGCTCCAACACTGGAGGCATTCAAGAAAAACTTAAGATAATCACCTGGCAGATCTGCTTTGATGGTATTCCTGCATTGAGCAGGGGGTTGGACTTGATGGCCTTGGGTGCCCCTTCCAACTTCACTTTTCTATGATTCTATGAGAAGTGCAGCGCTGGAAGAGGGACCCTGTGGGATCATCCAGTCCAGCCCCTGTCAAGGAGGCCCAGCGGGGAATCGAACCCCCAACCTCTAACTACAGACCTAAACCCCTGAGCTATCTGTAGTTCAGTAAACGCCCTGTGTGTCTAAGCCTCTAGATGTTTTTGTCTGCACCATGAAAACATGCTTCCCTCTGGTTTTGCTGGCTAGAGGAAGGGCTGTTGAAAACCTTTCCCACAAACTAGCAGGTTGGCCGATGGCGTTTCAGCCGAATTACCTGCATGTTTTGCCTTTCCTCTTATTCGGAAGCTTGTGGAATTGCAGCCAACGTACAGGTAATACTCAGAAGGCTTGTTGATAGGAACCGCGACAGGCTGCAGCCTGGTTAAAAACCTGTAACGTCAATTCGAGGTTAGGATTTAAGTCCCTGCTTTGAGCTGTGCAGGAGAACGTTTTGCCGACGTGTTCCGCACTGCCCTTCAGCAGAGAGCAGCCGTTGGAGGTTTCTTACTGAATTGCTTCAGTGGCTTTTCTTTGAAACTCTTGGGACGGCTCCTCTCCCTTTCTTCCTCCATTTATGGCCTGTGCCTTAAGGCTGCCTCTGTTCTCTTTAAAGTGGCAGGATTCTGGTGCTTTGAAACGCTGGTATTCCCCAGAGGTTTGCTTCCAAGGGTCCCATCTCTCACCTAACCGATTCTGCAAATTCTCTAGGAATCGATGACAGGGGATAGATGGTGTCACAGTTGCTGACTCCTTTCTCATACCCCGGGGTTCTGTGCAACTTCTTCCAGGTTTGGGGGAACAACCACGTTGGACTTAACGGTCTTGTTTGCCTCCAGCTGAAGTTTTTCTTCTGTTGCCCAAGAAAGGTGGGGAATTTATTTTCCCTCCCGACGGCACCTTT
Source organism: Intellagama lesueurii (assembly GCA_037013535.1). NCBI lineage: Eukaryota > Metazoa > Chordata > Lepidosauria > Squamata > Agamidae > Intellagama > Intellagama lesueurii. Next base: position 197,046,705 of record JBAJHW010000005.1, on the reverse strand, counting down.
GACTCCAGAAGTCTTGGGTGTGCCAGTCCTTGTTGGCAGCTTAACGATAAAAAAAAAAACCAAAAACAAAACACTGTTTTGCCCAGGGCAGCACCCTTCGATGCTTCCTCTCTTCAAGGCTCAGGGTGTGTGGGAGGGTTGTGACATATTTCTCAGGGTTCGGTGGCTGGCCATGATCTGGTGGTTTCCTGCTCGCTGTTTCTTTAGAGGCTGACTGGGAGGAGGCTGCCGGGTGGCTTCTGGCCCCTGGCGTGCAGGTGTCTGTGAAACGATTACTTATTCTGTGTAAGAAATGATCCTGTGTGCAGATCTCTCGTGCAAGTCTTCTGCATGGGAGCATGCATCGGTCGCTCACGGTGAAATGCAACGGGTAGGAACTTTGCTTGATTAAATCCATTTGGGATCTTTAGGGCCAAGTTATCTCGCAACCCCCAGCCCATATAGACTGTGGCAGTGGTTTCCTGTGCTGCAGGTAATAAATATATCCAAGCTTCATAAACAGTTTTTAAGATACTGAAATTCGATGGAGAAGCTGTAGTCCCCAGCCCTATAAAAGCCTGTGAAAGGTTGAGATTTAATCATCTGCAATAATCTTAGAACTGCAGAGCTGGAAGGGACCCTCTGGGTCATCCAGTCCAGCCCCTGTCAAGGAGGCCCCATGGGGGAATCGAACTCCCAACCTCTGGCTCCACAGACGCCTAGATCAACAGAAACAGGCACTGTCTGATTGAAATCAGTAAATCAGTGGTATGGGAACTCCCTCCAATCCTGCTGGTCTGTCTTGGACTGGGAGAGGGGAGACCCCGCAAGAGGCCGGCTCTTAACATCTGGCAAGGAAGGCAACGTGTAAATGATTCCCATACTTCTCACAGAACGTTTTCTCCTTTAGAGTCTGCTCATGGCCCCGATTATGCCTCTCAAGGTTTTCTCAAAGCGGGGGGGGGGGGGGGGAGGCTTCCAAGGGGCTCCAGGGGCCCACCTGCTTTTCAAAGGAAGGGGAGGGAAACGTCCCTTGCCACCACCTCCCCTTTGCCTTGCACATTTTCAGCTCCAGCAGCTGTGTGGTTGGTGAATGTGTAACTCGGACAGATGGCTGCCGAGGAGGTGGGGGGGACGAGGTTTCATTTTTCCTTTTTAAGCCCGGAACATCTGCTTGAATGCCTTCACTCCCTTCTTTGGCCTCTCAGAGCGCGCGCGAGAGAGATTGCATTAAAGGCTTGCATTCAAAAGCAGTCTCAAGCTCTCCCCTTCTTCCTGCCCCACCTTCCTCTGGCGTTGCATTGAATTTGCTGGCTTAGATGTTTAAATGAACTGCTCTCCTGTGGATGGGATCCCATTAACTCCGATGCCTACATGGAGCAGTTTCCTTGGGTTCTGAGTCATGGATCGGGCTTCTAGAACTTGCCAGCCTCCAGGGTGGATAAAAATCCATGGTGGTCTTTTAAAATCAAATTGATTTAAATCAGGAGCTCATTCATGATTTAAATAAAATTGGTGTTGTTGTTTTTTATTTAAGTTGTAACAAACAAACAAACACCATTTTAGAAAACTTTTAATCGAATCCATCATAACAAGCCTTTCATGCCACTGAGCTGCAGAGAAGCAACCCCCCCCCCCCAGCTAGTTTGGAGGTGGTGAGGAGATACCAGAAGAGGAGGGGGGGGGTGCGCGCGTGCTGGCTGAGCATTAGGCAAGAGTGTGGCTGGGGGGGGGGGCCTGCCGGAGAGGAGAGGGGCTTTTGCCCAGAGCGTGCTGCTTTTAGGCAGGGCGTGAAGAATGCGCTCCCCCCCCCCCCCCCACTGCCTGGATCTTAGAAATCCACTGCTTGTTGCAAATGTTTGGTAGATGCAGTATTTATTTGCATGCATTTAAAAAAAATAGTGGAAAAGAGGGAGAGATGGGGGGTGTAGGAACCCAGTGATGTCTGACAGATGGCCATTGAGTGGAGCCCCTTCCTTCCTCCCCTCGGATTTGCATACAGGTGGGAAGCTGCAAACCGCGCTGCGCCTGTTGCTATGGGAATGCCCTCATTAGGCCCAGGCTGGGACTCCAAAGGGCCCTTTGATCCTCCTCCTTGGCAATCTATTATTTTGTGCCTTTTCTTCCTGAAGCGCCGTCAGGCGGGTCTCCTCCTTTGCTGCCAACACCCACAGAGGAGCTTTAGTGATGGTGGCTCCCCTTTGGGGCCCGCCGGGACCACCCAGCCGGGCCACACTTGTTGGTTGGCGTGCCGGGGGCTGAAGGAGGCCCCGTGTAGGGGAGCATGGGAGTGGCTTGCACATCTGAGAGAAGCCTTGGCCACTGGGGATGTGGTCGGTGGTTAAAGAGGCGTGCTGTCGATGACTGGGAGAGCATGTATTTTGCGTGTGGAAGGTTTCGGGGTCAGACCCCCCACCCTCGCCAGATCACGACGGCGGGGAAAATAATGCAATCCATTAAAAGCCAAAATAGCTGTGTAGCCCATAAGGGAAAAACAGAATCGGAGTTGAATAGAAGGCAGCAGGAAAAGAGGAAGACACAATATGAGATGGATTGACTCCTTAAAGGAAACCACAAGCTTAAGTTGGCAAGAGCTGAGGACAGGACATTTGGGAGATCGCTCATTCCTGGGGTCACCCTAAGTCGGAGGTGGCTTGATGGCAATGACCACTACAGTCGCTTTTACTCAAGTGTTACAGAACTGGTGCATAAAGGTGCAAGCTTCTGAGTTCTTTAGGACTCTTCATCGGACACGGGGTTCAAAATCAGGAGACAGGAAGTCCAGAAATCTGGCCCAGTGCTTTAGCTGCATAGCTAAAGCCCCATAGCTGCAAGGTGGATGCTGCCCCATAGCTGCAAGGTGGATGCTGAAAAACCTTGCAAAGAGATGTTGAGAGACCCATGTTTGCCTTGCTGTGTGACTCTTGGGGAGGGGTGCAGCCCCCCCCCCCCGGCCCCACTGCAAGAAACCCAGATGGCTCTCCAGCCTCTTGACGCAGGTTTGCCAGCCACGAAGCCCCTCCCCTCGTGTCGGCTGGTTCAGCGGAAAACAGCTTTCCTAGAACAGAAACCCAGCCGAGCTGCATCTGGTTCTCTGCTCAACTCGTTCCCGTGCAGTCACCTTTGGTGGTTACCATGTTCCCACCCACAGCCCTGCCCTTCTCCCGGTTTAACATACCCCACAGGCAGAACGTCCTTCCCAGGCACTATTTTTCACCCCTGACTTTGAATCTGTCAGATATTTGGGGGGGGGGGGGGCATGAAAAACCTGAGGATAGCTTTGTGCAAAAGAGTTTAAATCCTAAGATTTATTGAGGAAGCCAAAGAATCAAAGAAGACAGTGGTAGAGCCCAAATGCTCTACCCCACTAGGTATGCTGTATGATTTTTGCACCTTTTAAAACTATTAGGGGAAAAGATTTTAGAGACTGACCCAGCCTAGAGGTTTGGAAGTTTGTGGGTGGAAAATCTCAGCCAGAGATTGTGAGTTGCTTCATGTCCGTTGTCTTTCTTTTCTGCACCCAGCAGGTTTGAGAGGGCGATGCTGGAGTCTCGGAGAGTCCTCAGAAGGTAAGCACAGTGAAATATTTAAGAGCGTGCGGGTTTTGTTGTTCTTTTTCGAAACGGAACAATCTTGTCTTGAAACTTGATGGAAACGGTGCATAAGTTGTACAAAGTCGAAGGAAGTGGGTTCGAGTCGTACCTTTTGCTACAGGTCAAAAAGCTTCTAAAGCTTCTGCCTTAAAACAGACCTTGCTCGAGCTGGTGTGTTGCAGAGACGAAAAAGGTGCAATGCATGGCCCTTGTGGTCTTGTCTCTTCGTCCTGCACCACAACTTCCAAGCCTGTTTTATATCCAGCATAAAATGAGAGCCCGGCCTTTCTGGGTCTGCATGGCTAGACACAACTTTTTTTTGGTTCTATTGTTTGTTGTTTTAAACTATTTACACTCTTGCCTTTCCCCTGAAAGGACCCAGGAGGGCTTCCAGCAGGAAAAACAAACAGCATTAAGAGATTAAAACAATTAATTGTTACAGTATTTAAAAATACATAAACATGTGTAATACTAAAACTGGTAATTTTTTAAAAAGTTCTAAACTCCTGTTAAAAACAACCGCGAGAAACCATAACAGCCTCATTGTTAAAGCAAAAACAAAAAAACACAACCCCACTCAGAGGCAGGCAGTCCCTCGGGGAAAGCCTGCCGGAAGTGAAAGGTCTTCTTTGCCTGCTTGCGGAAGGGCAGCCAAGGGGTGGAGGGAACAGCCTGGCCTCCAGTGGGAGGGAGTTCCAAAGTCTCTGGGAGCAGCCACAGAGATAACCATCTTCCATTGTGCCTCTGCTCAAGCTGCAGTGCCGTAGTTCGGGAGCAGTAACAGGGTGGGCAAAGTCTTCTGGTTATGGGCGAGGGAGATCTAGATGACAAAACCCAGGGGGGCCGGGCAGGAGATGCTCAGGGGCGGAGCGCCCGCATTGCACACAGAAAGTCCGGGCTTCAACCCTGGGGACCACCCTCTCCACCATGAAACCCCCTTAGGAGCTCCACCAGTCAAGGGTGGGGAAAAGCAAGCGAGATAGAACCATGCGTGGACTTGGGGGGAACCGCGTCCTGTCGCCCGGCCCGACGAGGATCTCTCTGGCTTTTCAGCCCGAAGGAACAAGGGCATAAATCAGTTTTCCAAGTGATTTGGAAAGAACCGAGGAAAAGAGCCCACGTTAGCCTGTCTGTGCAGCGCCGTGTCAGATTCAAAGGGAGATAATTATTTGCTAGGCCCCTCTCTGGCAGGAGCTCCTTTGCCGAGTTAGCAGAAGTCTGGAATTTTTCAGGCCTCTGACTTGGGGGCTGTTCCTCTCTCCCGTCTCTTCCCTTTTTAATGCAGGGGTTGAGTTATTCTCTCCCCACCCAATTCCCTCTAACCTTTCCCACACACACACACACACCCGCTCAGACTTCTGAGATCCCCTTTCTTCCTGAGTTGCCACCTTGTTCCAAAAAATAGATCGCCTCCCGCTTTCTGCCCCAGCCCACCTCTTTCCCATCCCACCCTCCGCCTCTCATTTTTAGGCATGCTACGACTCGTGGGCTCTGATGGTAGAGAAAGTAGTTATCCTCCCGTGCCTGGGAGGGGGGGCAGCCCAGGGGTGGGGGTGGCTTTCTAAGCCAGCATTGCTGAAGGATCTTGGACAGCCTCCAGAGTAATGGCAGGGGAAGGGCAGGTCCGTTTATGAAAAGGTAGGGGGAAAAAACCCTGGAAGAAGCACTTTACATGTTCTGTTGAGTCTAGTGGCAAAGTTTTTCTCCTGAACTGCGAATAGATCCATTTCACTTTCTTCATGCAATTAAAAAAAAAATCAAGTTCTTCCTGTTGAGTACGAAAAGAAATGTGCAAAAAAGGATGATGAATTCTTATTTTTTAAAAAATGAATCGGCTTTCCAAATGGGTTGCCATTGGCTTTTCCAAGCTGGGACAATTTGATTTAAATTTTAAAAATCAGATTTATTTATTTTTTTGGATGATTTAAGTTTTAAAAATCATTTTAAGAATCATCACCAATCACTGCTGGGTCACTGGCAATCCCAGCCGTGGTGACCCGGTGGTGCTTTTTGGCTGTGAAAGGCTCCCCCCGCCCATCCCGGGGCTCCCAAAGGCTTCTTGAGTAGAATCAGACCATGATGAGAGAGGGCTGTGATCTCACTCTGTGTGTCTTGTCTTTTTTCTCCCCCAGCGAATCTCTTCCTATCAGAAGAATCCAATCCTTGCCGGTAAGAGTAACAGCTAGTTTGCTTTCAAGCCATTCCTTAGGGGGTGGGAGTTTGCTTTGTTTGGTGCATAACATTCCAGCTGAAGGAGCTGCCTTAGGAGTTTCAGTCTACACACCTAGAAGATGTTTTGGGAGTCCAGGGTGATTGGAAATCCTCTGACCATGTTCAGAGGCAAGGAACCTGGCATACATTGGAATAGGATGCTAACACTGAGCTGTGGGTCTGCAACGATCCTTTTTCTTCTTCAGTCATCCATGGGATGCACAGAAATGTTAAAACTCATCCCGTCCTTCCTGCGGGCATCCGAACATACCTGGCCCGTTTGGGCCACCCGAGCAAGAAATCGCCCGTTCTTCCTCCCATGGGTTGACCGCTCTCTTTCACAGGTGAGGCTTCTGGGTGCCAGTCCAACGCTGAGGAACATCTCAAACTCCATGGAGTTCCGTGGCTCCGTGGTCCCTGAGAGGGAGTCGAGGCTCAAAGGCAATGTGGAGAATGTAAGTTGGGCTGAGGCGAGGGGCTGTGTGGCTGTTGGCGATCCCTTCTCCTCCTCCTCCTCGCAGGGAGCATGGAACGTGTCTTCTTGCCTCACCAGGAAGGCGTCGTCTTTAAGAAACCCTTGCAACCTACAAGCAGGCTGTCCTTTGGAGACAAAGACCGTTTCGCACAGAGACCAAGTTCTGCTCCAGATCTCATGGTGAGTGGGGCGCTAGTGGCATGGCATGCATGGGTGTGTTTGTGTGTGCGCGCACGCCTTATGAACACTGGGCAGTGTGTCATTTGGGAGCCACAGAAGTGTGCCGTGTACTTCTCCAGTGGGAGAATGATTTTATACTACCGTTTGGGTGGGTTGTCAGAAACCTGTATTTCTTTCTGTGGGTTCCACAGAGTCCAAATTGAGCTGCCACTGAGTCTTTCTCTTTTGGTGTGTGTGTGTGTAAGATTTTCATTATTTTAGGCTGACTTCTTTGACCTGTGGCAAAGCCCCCAGCTTTTGGTTCACTGGGGTAACTGGAGTCTTTGCCTTGGGGTAAAGGCAGAGACATACGTGGTCCTAGCAGTCATTCTGTTTTGAAAGAAAACTTAGCCACGCTGGGGTTACTTGCACTTCCTTTTGGGCCGGAGAGAGAACTGGCTTTGCTACAGAGGTGGCTGGCCCCGAGGTGGCTGGGAGCTAAGATGTGACTTTCCCACACACACACCAGAAAGCCCCACACTGCTTTGCAAGAGGATTGAGGGTCTTCTCTGAAGAGGAGACGGGCAGTGTGTGCTGCAGGATCCCGTGGGGTCTGCTCCTTCCACCACGTGTCAGCCCGGCCTGATCTCCTTCCCCCTCCACGTGCTCATTATTGTAAGCGTGTTTGCACTGCTGTTCAGCAGAACTGTCTCTGTGAATGGACAGCCCTAAGCGCTGTACTTAGGGAGAGGTTCGCTGCCTAGACGTCTGCAGGAAAAGGCACCGTGAAAACGAACAGGGGATTGGGCAGGAAACACAAGCACTGTCCCTAAAGTGACTCGTTGACTCTTCTAACGACCAGCTCAGAAGGAAACAGCCAAGGGAAGGCCTGGTGAAACCCCTGCTCCTTTTCTCTCCCTCTGCTTCAGCTTTGTAGTCCCGACAAGGAGAACGTAGGCCCAGAGTTCGCAAGCCCTGTCTGCCTCCGACGCTCATCTCTGACGTCCTTCATGGCCGACGAGGAGGAGGATGGCTTTATGGAAATCCTGGATGAAGAGGAGCTGAAGGTGAGGGTGGTGGTCATCGTGGAACCCCTGGCATCTGTGCGTGTGCTGTGCGTGTGAAATATATTTCTAAAATATGTGCTGCGCCAGAGCAACGAACAGGCTGTGGTGTGTGATCTGTGATTTGCAGCAGACTTGACGTGACGCAAGGGGCGGGGAGGTTCCCACAGAACTTACAGACAGACTGATGAATTTTGGCCGGCACTTCACCGACACATCTGTGCTTCATTCCACAAACCTGTGTGTGTGTGTGGTCCTGAGTCCTGCTGCTTTTTTGGGGTGCCCCTTGTCCTTTGAATCGCACTGCATGTACGGAGAGATGCCTAGCTGCAGTAACTCACAGCTAGAATATTCTAGGGTGTGAGGGTTTCCCCCCCCCCCCATAAGAGAACATAGAGGGTATTGCTGTTCCATAAGCTGAATGGTGCACCAAAACCCAGATCCTAGTAGTGAGGTTCTGAGCCACCCCTTTGAAGGGAGCTTGGATTTTGTGCTGCGGAGCAACGAGCGAGGGACCTGGAACTCTTTGGCACCAGATGGCACTGCTTTCGCCCTCTTTGCTTGGCGCGTGCTGGGTTCAGGAGAGCCGAGGGTGCTGGCGTGGGTGTTCTTATGGTCTCCATCCTTCCCCTTTTGGGGCAGACGTTGAGCCGCACCTTCCGCATGTGGCTCTGACTGCCTCTCCCATCAGCCTGAGCCAGCAGAGCCAGTGATGAGGAAGGGTGGGGATGGCCTGGCTCTCCCAGTGAGCTAAACGGCACGGGAGAGTGTGGGGGGGGGGGGGGGAGAGAAGGAGGTGTACCTCTCTGCCTTGGAATGTCTCTCTCTGTGTGTGTGTGTTGTAGCCACCCTTTTTGCCGCCAGCCTGCCTTCCGGGGAGAGAGGGTGGGATTTCAGTCCCTCCTGCGAGTTGGAGGGCATGTGTGGGGTGGGTTTGTTTTTTCTGGTTGGTTTGTTTTCCCCAACAAGCCAGGCTGTCTCCCGTGCCCTGATTTTTACTGGGCTGTCCATTCCTTTTTACAGAGTGATGCAGGCGTCCCTTTGGGTATGGAGAACTTGCTGATGGCTCCGCTGGTGAGAAAAGAGGAAGAGGAGTCAGCGCAGGTATGTGTGTGTGTGTGGGGGTGGGTGCCTTTCCTTCCTTCCTTCCTTCCTTCCTTCCTTCCTTCCTTCCTTCCTTCCTTCCTTCCTTCCTTCCTTCCTTCCTGTCCTGTGTTGCTTCTGCCTTCATGTCTTCTTGCCTTCCACCTTCCTTTCTCTTCCTTTACTTCTTTCATGATTAACGTCTTTCCTTCTTTCTGCCTGTCTTATCTTTCTCTCTCCCTTTCTTTTTTTGTTCGTTCGTTATTTCGATCCTTCGTTGTTTTCCTTCCTTCCTTCCTTCCTTCCTTCCTTCCTACCTACCTACCTACCTACCTACCTACCTACCTACCTACCTACCTACCTACCTACCTACCTAGGCTGTAAAAGACCACTGAAAAGCCCAAAAGAAAAAAAAAGCAATTAAAACCCGTACCAGTCAAGATACTCAACCCCCTGAAAGCGTTAATAAATAAGTATCTTCTAGTTCAGGAAGGAGTCTTGAAAATCTATAGAAGTGTTTGGGGGGGGGGGAAGGGGGGGGAGAGATGATGAGCAGGTCAGGTTTGCCAGAGTTGACCGTGAGCGTGGCTGCCCTAGAGGGGAAGGGCCCCCCAAGTCCTGTGGCAGAGCGCTTGCTTGGCCCCCCAGCTCCCGGCCAGATTGGGCATAGCCTCTCTCTACCTGGGGAGCAGCTCCTGCTCCAGGTGATACTAAGCGGGGATGGGCCGGCAGTGTTCAGACTTGGTTTAAGACAGGACCTGATGGATCTGGTGATAGATTGAGAGAAGGTAAACTCAACGAGTCCGTACGTGTAATGGGGGACATGGGAGCCGTGGCTAGCTCTCCTCCTGGGGCTGAGCCCAGGTGCACAGAAGCTTTTGCCTGCTGGCCCCTGTCCGTCTGGGCTTGGGGAGGGTTCAGGGAACCCTTTCTGGGACCGGCAAGGATGGAACCAGGCAGGTGCAGAGGTCTGTGTTCCAAGGAGCTGATTTCCCTTTTCTTTTGCAAAGAGACCAGAGGGTTAGCGTGACTCCCCCCCTTATAGGGAATTCTCACTGAGATGGTCAGCCTGTTGAGAAACCTCACAAGACAAAGTGTTCTAGAGGGCCCCCTCTTGCTTGAGATTCTGAACCAAGAGAATCCAGACAAGACATAGCAGTTTCTCTCTCCTCTCCCCATCTGAGCAGCCCCCAGTGGGTACCAGCAAAGGCCGCCGCCTTTTCCGCTCTCCATCCATGCCGAGCAGCGTCATCCGGCCCATCCTGAAGCGGCTGGACCGGCCGCAGGACAAAGATAGAGATACGCCGGTGAAAACCAAGAGGCGGAAGAGTCTGGCTGGTAACACCATCGCTGAGAAGGCGGAAGAGCCGGTATGTTGTTGGTGCAGGGAGGGCGCAGTTGCTGGGCTGGGCGTGTGCGGGGGGGGGGGGGGTGATGACAGGTGGCGCATCGTCTTGTCAGCATGACCACAATGCTCAGCAGCGTCTGCTCCAGGCATGTGGCCCCTGCAGGCTGGCCCTCTGTTTTGGGCCCGTTTTTGCAAACTATCTGGGTTTCTCTCCGTTCAAGGAGAGAGAGGGATGCTTTGGGCTCCTGATGAAGTCTGTGGTGGATTTAGGGAGGAGCAGGAGGATGGCGCCGGCTTGAGTGTGTATGTTATAAGGAGCAGATTTCATGGCTTTAAAAAGGAACAGTTAGCAAGTGGCAGGAAAAAACCTTCTCTGCCTGAGAGGCCAGCAGGCATCTGAGCTGGCAATATCTTGGTCTGGTTTAGTCCTAATGCTTGGAGAAAGATGGGGAAGCAAAAAGCTTTTTCTGGGCCCTTATTCACAAGTGGCAGCTGAGACACCAAAGACCACTTGTCTGCCAGAGAATGTCTGTGCCCTTGGCATGTCATCTCTGTTTGGGGTGTGTGTGTTTTGACTACGCTTCCCAGCATCCTCCAGCCAGCCATATCTGTTCTCCCTGCTGATGGAAGATTCTGAGGCACGTGGCCAAAAAAGTGGCCTTCCCAAGGCTTCGTTTCTGTTACCAAGGCGATAGCCCTCTTCCTCTGTCAGCTCCCATCTCATACGGCAAGGGGCGTGTTGTCTGTGAGTTCCTCCTGCAGAAAATTGAGGGCTGCAAGAGTACCCCCACGCCTGGAAGAGGGGGTCATCGGCATTGCTGCAGCTGGCTAGTTCATCTGGTGGCACTGAGGCACATAAATCTCAGAGGCAGAGCCTGTTAGGAGGCTGTCTTCAAAGCGGAAAGGTGGGCGGCCAGCTTGGGTGGCTGGTTCCTCTGGTCCGGTTGTCTCCGTCCGTGAGTGCCTTCCCTTTTGCAGGAAGCCACTGGATGGTCGCTCGCCATAGCCAGGAAAGACGGCTGAGGGGCCTGACGCCGAGAGAGGCCCGGAAAGAAAGAACAAGAAACCGGGCCTTCTCGGCAGTGGCCCCTCGACTTTGGAACAGCTTGCCGCCAGAGATCTGCCTGGCACCCTCGCTGGGTGTTTTTAAGAGCCAATTAAAAACTTGGCTCTTTAGGCAGGCCTTCCCTCCTGCCAATACTTGATTTTTACTTTTTTGGTTTTTTTGTTGTTTATCCTTCCCATCTTGATTATATTATTATTGTAGATATTAATTGTTGTTTTTAAATCTGTTTTGTGTGTAATATATTGTTAGCCGCCCTGACTAGACTCCTGTCTAGAAGGGCGGGATAAAAAATCCAATAATAAATAAATAAATGGTCGCCTTGGTTGCGTAGGACGGCGGTGCTATCCAGGCGCCCTGCTCTGGGTGGCCTGGGCTTTGGGAATGGGGAAGAACGTTTCCTTTCTGCCCGCCGGCTGCCCTTGAGAAAGGTTGCAAGGGGCTCTTAAAGGCTCCCAGGCCTGGCCGCCTCTTTTGTGGTCCTAAGAGGGCTAAGAGTTATCGGCTGGGGTGTCCACCGTGAACAGACTGGGCTGCCGTGAAGGGGAAGAAGGGTCCTGTCCTGGGACAGGAGGCGAAACAATATGCCTTTGGATTTTCCAGCTCTACGTCAGAGCTGGGAATGGACTCGGGAGTAAGCAGGACGTTGATGTCTGGCGTGGCCAAGTTGGTTTTGAGGAGCGATGAATTCCCGTTTATATTCATGACACCGCTTGGGCTGTTCTTGCTTCGTAGGATAATCCTATATAAAATTAGCAGGGAGGATTTGGGGGTTGGGTGTGTTTCTTTTTTGTCTCTTTTAAAAAGGCGTTCGTTTTGCAGAGCAGCCCCCCAGCTGCGTGCCCCCTGCCCCAAATAATCTTCAGCAAACCCTAGAAGGTTCTGAGCTCTTCTTTAGGTTTGCAGTGTCTCTTTTGGGCTCCGTTAAGAGAACTCTTCTGGCTCAGGAAGGAATCTGTGCCATTCTTAAGAAGCAGCAGGGTTTTTTTTTGAAAGCTCCCCCCCCCTCCATCCAAGCCCCAAAGTCCTCAGTCATGGCCGAGTGGCTTCCTCAGCCGCCTTTCTCCCTCTTTCCCCCCCAGAAGCCACGTCTCGTCCGCTCTCACTCCTGCTGTCCCAGCGAGATTGCAAACATTCTGGACAACGACCACAGGGAGCTGATTGGAGACTTCTCGAAGGTAACGGCTGGGCCAGATGTCTGCTTCTCTCCTCCCTGAGAGGGTTCCCTGCCATGTCTTCCCCATTTCCCGAAAGCTGGGGACCTGGGGGTGGGGGTGGGGGTGCAGGCAGGAGTGCTGCTCCTTCTCGTAGGTTCAGGAAAGGGGGGGCGCCTTGCGGGCCGGCTCTGGTCCGCTCCTCATCCTCACCACTTTCTCTCTTCTTTCCACCGCCTTCTCACCTGCCGGGTCTCACATGCTAGGCGTATCTTCTGCAGACGGTAGAAGGGAAGCATCAGGATCTCAAGTACATCTCTCCTGAAATGGTAAGGAAGCACGGATCTGGCCTCTGTCCCCCCTGGTGCGGTGGGATCCACCCCTTCGGGCCCTGGGAGCCTCCTAGCCCAGCTGCTCTTTCCCCTTCTCCCTGCTGGCCCTCCCTTTGGGAGAAGGGGCAGGGAGACTGGCTGTTGGGCGGGCGGCACAAGATTTTGGGGGGATGTATTTATTTATTTATTTCCTTTCTACCCCACCCCTCTGATCGGTGGTTACTCCAGGCGGTTCACAGCAGAGCTCTTTCAGAGCTTGGCTTTTCCACCTGATCTGATAGTTGATGTTCAGCCTCTTGTGTTCTGTTTCATCGTCTCTGGGTTTTAATTGTAACCTTGTGGTTGTTGTGGGGTCATATTTTATTTTTCTGTCAAGTGCCCGGAACAGTGCAATGGACGAGTGGGGTGGTCAATAAGCCAACACATAAATAGTGCAGAATAGAAGCCTTGAGGAGAAGAGGGCCCCAGGGTTCCCCTTTGGATTGGGCACCCGGGGGGTGGGGGTCAGCTTTCTGCAACCGGAGGTGCTTTGTATCTTCAGCTGTCACAGACCGGGGGTGTGGGTGGGTTTGGACTGTTCTGCATTGATCTGTTTTGAAAAACGTTTTCTTTGCCCACAGATGGTGGCGGTGTTGAGCGGTCAGTTCAGCACCCTCATTGAGAACTGTGTGATCGTGGACTGCAGATACCCCTACGAATACGAAGGGGGTCACATCAAGGTTGGTTCTCTACCTGCCACCTATTTTTTCTCCTCGTGGGCTGAGTGCTGGCTTCTGATCCCACCTGGGGCGAAAGGTCCATTGGCAAGCACACTTTGGAGGGCTGGTTCTCCTCTTTAAAGCCCTGCTCTCCAAAACCATCTGACAGGATGCTTGCTTCTTGATCAGCCTGGCCATGCGCCAAGACGGTACATGTCATGGCCTCTCTCCCAGGTATCCCGGTGGCGGCAAGGCAAAGCAGGGCCTTCTTGGTGGTAGTTCCCTTGTTTGTGAAACTCTTTTCACAGGGAGGGTCTCTCTGCTGCTTTCTCCCGACAAGGCAAAAGCTCTCCTTTCCAGAAAGAAAGGCACAGGCCTGGATTTTCCCACGTGAAATTCTGATCTCTTCATTGTGACTGAGATCTGGGGCGAAGCTGTCCCTGAACATTTCTGGAGTCTAATCTAAGGTTCCCTCTCATAGGCACAGATTATAGTCGATGTCTGTGGCATAAGCAGGCAATGAAAGAAAGTGTTAAGGTGATAATGACAGCAGTTGGCTTTATTTTCTTGGGGTGGGGTGGGGCCTTTGAGGGCAATCATGGGCTGTTAACATCCATTCCCCTCCTTTCATGATGGGGGGGGGCAGAATGGCCGTCAGCAGCCAAGTCAAGGAAAAAAGGCTATGCCTCCGGTCACCCCAGCATGGCGGTCTGCTGGCTGGAAACGCCCATCATTTCTTCTCCCTGAAATTTACAGCGGAGGTTGCCACCTCTTCTTACTTCATGCCAGTGTTTTGAAGGCCAGGGGGAGGAAGAGCTAGAGTATTGGCATCCTGTTCTAGCTTTTATTTTATTTCCCTTCCAATTTTTAGCATTTTGTAAACTGACTTTGCTTTGGGGTGAACAAGGGTGCTTGGCTCAGCCACAGTGAAATGGTCTTACACCTGGCATCTGGAAGGGTTTGGTTGGAAAGCTGTCATGTAGGCTCCCTGGCTTGGTTCACCCATTCATCGGTTCCGTTTATTTTGTTCGACCTGCGTGGAGTGGGGAGAAAGACGCGGTGATGCATCCTCGCTGGCCTCTCGCGTCTTGCAACGGCCTGCTTTTCTCTTCCTTCAGGGGGCTGTTAACCTTCCGCTGGAGAAAGACGTGGAAGAGTTCCTTCTCAAGAAGCCAATTGTGCCGTTTGACTCAACAAAGAGGGTGATTGTGGTCTTCCACTGCGAGTTCTCCTCCGAGAGGGGCCCTCGGATGTAAGTAACTTTGCTTGGTGGCTCTCCTTCTGGGAACCTCCTCGAGCACCTGCTTTTTGTGCTTGGTTTTTTTTTCCTTAACCTCAGTATGCCCCTTGCAAGCTTTTGCAAGAGCTGCCACAGTCCAGCCGGGAAGGAAGTGACAGAGGGTCAGACTGGCCTGTGTGTTTTTCCTCTCGAGGTCAGAGTGCAGGGAGAGCCTTGTTCTTCAGGGACCCGAAAAACTCCGGGCCCAGGAGGCCCCCCAAAAGGGGTGGGTGGGATTATTTCCATTAAGCCTGAAATTTCCTTCCTTCCTTCCGTCCTCCTTCCTTCCGTCCTTCCTTCCGTCCGTCCTTCCTTTCTTCCTTCCTTCCTTCTGTCCTTGGTCCTTCCTTCCTTCCATCTGTCTGTCCGTCTGTCCATCCATCACCAGCTCCTTCCTTCCTTCCTAATCCACAATCAAGATTATTCCTGGTATTCCTGGTTGAATTGTATGGATGCAAGAGCTGGACAGTGAAGCAAGTGGGCAGGAAAAAGATAGGTTTGTTTGAAGTGTAGCTCCGGAAGAGAGTTTTACAGATACCCTGGATCACCAGAAAGGTGAACAAGAGGGTCTTCAAGCAAATTAAGCCTGAAAACTGTCCAGAAGCAAAAAAAAAAAAAAAAGAGACTATTGAAATTTGGGCACATCATGAGAAGACTCCTGGATAGCTCAGGGGTTTAGGTCTCCGGCTGCGGAGCCAGAATTTGGGAGTTCGATTCCCCCCCCCCCCCCCCCACTGGGCCTCCTTGATAGGGGCTGGACTGGATGATCCATAGGATTTCTTCCAGCTTTGCAGTTCTTCATCATCATCATGAAGATGAGATTCACTGGAACAGACAGTAAGGCTGGGAAAAGATGAAGGCAGCAGGAGGACTGAACATGAGAGAGATAGATGCAATAAAGGATGATGCAGCCTTAAATTTGCAAGACCTGAATACAAGATGTGTATTTTTGTGCTGTGTTCAGAGGAAGTGTAGCTGTCTAGGTTGTGAGTGACAGGCCCTCAGGCGATGAACTGAAGGTTAGCTTTCATTTCACAGCTGTTTTTTTTACTGTGAGAAAGCAAGCTTGCTTCGTGAGAGGAGACTCTGATCACCATTTGCCGCTTGCTTGACAAAAGCTGGATTCAGCCCCTGTTGACAACTCCTTCGTTTCTTCCTGTTCATGGCAAGCGTCAAGAACTGAAAGACAGTCCTCAGGGGCTCTCCTGGGGTGCCTGCAGGTGTTGTGTCTAAGTAGCAAAATAAAGGGAATATATTCATGATGGTTTATCTGCTGCGATCGGGCCATTTCCTCTCTCTTGCCACCTAACTGAAAAAGAGGAAAACCGAACCACCTGCGTGCTTTCAGAATTTTCTGTCACTTATTGGGGGACTTTTGCCTTGAAACTGAAACCTCTTTTTTTCGGTATTTGCTGTTTGGATCAGAGAGAAGCCTCTGGTGTCTCTCCTCTCTGCGTATCTCACATGGTCCCTGATGATGCTTTCTTCCTTTCTCGAAGGTGTCGTTTTGTGAGGGAAAAAGACCGAGCGTGCAACGATTATCCGTCTTTGCACTATCCTGAGCTGTACGTCTTGAAAGGAGGCTATAAAGAATTTTTCCCCCAATATCAAGTGAGTTGGTTCCCATGGGAGTCTTAGCTGCGTGTAACAAGACCGATTGGGTTTACTATAAATAAAGCTGGGTCCGGTGGCTTTAAAAGGGAGTTGGAGAAATGGGTAGCAGAGAAGGGACTTCAGTCCACAGTCAGTTTGCCTCCGTTGTCAGATGTAAGTAATTTATTTTTTAAAATAAAGAGGTCCTTAATTGCACAAATCCATCGGTGTGCAAAGCCCATGCCACAGTTACTCAGTCCGCCAGGAAAGCTTTAAATTATCCGTGCACTGACAGAGTAGTCCAGAAGAAAGGAGCATGCTGAGCCAACCTTCACCAATCTGGTATCCTCAAGATGCATTGGGACTACATTGCCCCTCATCCCCCCATCAGCCTGACTGTTCAGCAGTGGTGGGGAAGGGTGCAGGGGGACAACCCAATCAGTTGCCCTTCCCTACACTGCCCCCCCATTGCCAGGCAGATTGGCCCGGACCAAGATTCTCCCCATCGCTCACTGGCCAATACAACTCTGCAGGTTTCTGGGGGCAGAACCTTCTAAATTACAAGATCATGGTAAGAATTAGCAACGGGAGTGGAATGACGTGTTTTGGGGCACTGAAAGAAAGTGTGCTGTCTACATTGTGCAGGGTAGGGGTGTGTATATATATAAAATGTGTGTTTGTGCATATATCAATGAAAATTCTGCAGTTCCTTTCATTCATATATATGTGCACACGCACACTGTGTATGTGTGTGTGTGTGCATATATATCAATGAAAGTTGCTGCAGTTATTTCTGGGAGTCATAGTTCTTCAGGAGGCGCCTTCTGGAGAACCTAATGGGCAGCGAGACTACAACTCCCATCGTCCCCCACTTAACAGTAGGATAATGTAAGGATCGACAAAAGGAAGCCCTTGTTCACACGATACATCGTTCACATGGGTTTTGCTTCTGGGAGAGGCAACAGTGGGCGCTTTGAAATAAATTTGCTGCCTCCTTTCCGAAATCTGTCTGTGAGGCTCTTGTGGCCCAGATGGATAGATGTCATCTCCAGTGTGGGAGGCAGGGCGTGGTTCTGTGTATCGGTTGACATCAGGTTTGAGTCGTGCTGGAGGGTTTTCGGTGCATGTGCCCCGGGGGCAGCCCCATGAATAAGAGGCCTTTGCTTGGACTCCCCGCCAGAGCTGGTCTTGGGTTGCTCATCCTTCTCTCTCTCTCTCTGCCCGGCCAGGGACACTGCGAACCCCAGAACTACCGCCCAATGCACCACCAGGACTTCAAGGAGGACCTGCGGACCTTCCGCCTGAAGAGCCGCACGTGGGCTGGAGAGAAGAGTAAGCGAGAACTCTACAGTCGCCTCAAGAACCTCTGAAGCCCATGGGGCAGCCGGCCGGCCGGCAGGGGATGGGTGGGGAGGTGGGAGAGGGATTTGGGGGGGGGGGGGAAGGAAGACTCCAGAGGCGGACCGTACTGCTTCACACGGACAGAAGACGTGCTCCATCTTGCTCCCCCCCACCCCAAATAGATCCACGACAGGCTTTGACAGGACAGACAAAGAACAGAACCCTTTTCTTCTGATGGTGCTTTGCTCCTTTTTCCGGAGACGACGGCCGCTTGTCTTCCTGCTGCTCTGACAGGCGTCACCCCTCCGGCTCCAGCAGGCTGGAAATCCACCCTGAGGCTGTAAACCCATCCTCTGGCTCAGTCTCCTCCTTTCCTCGGAGTCCCAGGACAACGGCTCCAGCAACTCGGAAGCCCTTCGGGGCAGGACACCGGTGGGGGAAATGGCCTTCCTCTGGGCTTCTGGGGGGGTGGGGGGCTTTCCGTAAGTCAGGGGAAACTCGGGCAACCAGGCCCGCTCGGGCTTCACAAGGAACCTCGCTGGGCAGACTGCATGGGAGCGATAGTACGTGTGTGTGTGTGTGTGTGTGTGTCATCTGGCATCCAGTCGTGCTGGAAAGTGACTGAGAAGAGATGGAGTTGGAAACTTGCATTGAAAATCCAATTATTATTATTATTATTATTTTGGATGCCCTTGGGCCTTTGCCCCAGTGCAGATTTTCTGAAACAGAGGGGAGAGTTCTGGGAAGACAGACGCTGTTGTGCCTAGATAAGAGAGCAGGGATAAAGTCCTTGGGATCAGAGATGGAAAGGGGTGGCGTTTTAAGATTCGCGTTCAAAAAAGTGGATGTCTTGGGGGAATCCTTAAGAGATGGGCTGTGAAGATACGGGGACGGGTGGATTTGGCCGGCAAAGGAATATCTTTGGACCGTGAGAGGAATTTGCCATCTTGTCTTTTCGTTTCCATTACTTTTTGAAGTGGAGTCGGTGGTAAAATACTCCTTGGCAGTGATGGCTGTTTTCTCTCCGAGCCGTAAGACTTGGAAGACAGAATTTGGAAAGGTCGTGCTTTATACACTTATCAAGACATTCAAAGTAACATAAAAGCTCTTTTAAAAAAAAGTTAGAGGTTTGATTTAAACAGGAGCAATTTTTGCCTTAAAATACCCCCAACATTTAGTCTGTGTGTCTGAATCAAGTTGGAAAGGATGCAGGATTAAAGGTGGCAAATCTAGGGAGAGGTCCTTCTGCTTCCCAGCCCAAAGCTGGGTGCCAGTGGGAGAGGCTTCGTAAGGCTGAGAAAACAACCTGTCTTTCCACAGATCTACTTGAAAATAAGACTTGAAGCTTTCCACTGCCAGGCTTTTTGTGTGTGTTTGTGATAGGTGGTGATTTTTAACGGAGAACCATGCAGGTGGTGTGCGTGTCAGTGTCCAAAGCTTGCTAGTTGTGGAGTGGGCTTAGTTCTGAACGATCCTCAAGTTCCAGGCACATATTTCTTTCTCTCCCCCTGCCCACCCCCACCGGGCAAGAGGAATCCTGAAGACTGTAGTGGAGGAGAAAGAGGAGGCGTCCTAGAGCAGGAATGTTAAAAGACAGGGGCCTCGCTCCGACCAGTCCTTTTGCTGCTCATGGCAGTGGCGATTCGGTGCAAAGGAGCCCCAGACTTTGGCTTCCCGCTTGCCATTTGGGTATTTTATAAAGGCGCAGAAACGGGTGTCGGGGCTGCTGTGTGAGCGCGTGCTCTTTCCTCTGGCTCTTGACTGGGCCCATCGATTACATGCCCTTGTGCATGCTTGGTGGGGTCTGCTAAAGATTGGGACAAAGCCAAAGATCCCATCTGGCCAAGCTCTGGAGTAGCCTCTGCCCTAGAGATGGGCACAAACCGCTGGTCTGGCGGTTCGTAGCCATTTGTTTCCTGGCCGAACTGCTGATCCGCGGTTCGGCTGGGAAATGAGCTGCCGAGCGAGCGGTTCAAGCCCCTCTCTACTCTTCACCGGAGCGGGGGGGGGGGAGCTCTAAGAGGCCTTGAGTGAAGCTAGCAAAAACTCTCACCCACCCACCCCGCCACCCAGTGTCCCTCCTTTGGCTAACGGTTAGTGTTGTCAGATCATCTGGTCTTGGGTTAGTTCTCTGCTTTTGGGCAACTGAAGCCTCAGGGGGTGTCTCGGTGGTCACCCCACTGACCCCAGCCCAGCGGCTTGGCTGTCTTTCCAAACAGCTGCTGCTTCGCCCCAACTTCAGTGTTTGCTCATCTAATAGGCTAGAATCGGCTGCCTTGAAGCTAGAGGCACCCGTGCCGTTGGGTGGCGAGCAAGCGAGTTCACCCGAGGAGCCACCCTCTGAGGTTGCAACTGGGAGGTTCGAGAGGAGGGCTCCCGCTCATAAGCTTCTCCACCCCTGGTTGTCTTCTCGGTCTTCCACGTGCGGCGTATCCCAGACGCCTGAGTCCTGGTTTCTCCCCAGCCCTCCCTTTCAAAAAGCTTCTGTCCAGAAGCTGTGGGGAGGGTCCTTTCTGGACCACCTCTCCCAGCATGGCCAGTTGATGCTGGGAGCTGTAGCCCCAGGCGAGGTCTGCTTTTGCCCCGAGGGAAGGCCTGCCCCGATGCAGTCAGATGCACCCCAGAGTGGTTACAGAGCTTGGTCTCTGGGTAAGGGGCAAGAAGCTTCTTTCAGCTGCAACCCCAGAACTGGGGGGGGGGGGGGATGGAAGGGGAGGGGAGAAAGAGCACTTACAAGAGAGCCCTTGGTTTGCACCGGAGGGACCGATGGCCACGTTGCGACGTTTTGATGGTGGGGTAGAGGCCCCAGATTAGAAGCACCGTCTCTTCATCCCAGCCGGGTCTTGACTTGGGTGGAAGGGAACCAGCTGGCTTGCCTGCTTCCTGCACTATGGCATGGAGGCTTGCCTCTGAACCACCCGGCCAAAAGCAAAAGGAAGTGCGGGGGGGGGGGGTTGGGGGGGTCGGGAGGGATGGGGGCAGCTCAGCTTGAGTGGGTGGGTGGTGTCCGTGAGAAGTGGTCGATGCGGCTCCCTGACTTGGAACCCTGGACCCCCTCCTGTGGTTGGCAGGCATGGGAGCGGTCGGCGTCCGCTTATTTTAAAATGAAAACAGAGGAGCATGGGTTGGTTGGGTTTTGTTTTTTTAAAAAAAACCTTATCGGCCTCTTCTGAAGCAGCTTTTGTATTGAGTGCCAATATGGACAAAGGGTAGTTTTTTTAAAAAATGGATAGTATTTTTTAAGTTGCATTTATTTAAAAAAGAATTCTGATACGAGCCTGGTTTGCCCATCCTCTTGTTGTCCGGACCACGAGGTCAACAATGCCCGTGGATACATCGTAGAAGTGCCTTTTTATTTGTACAGTTTTATTTATTGTGAGCCTTGACTCTCCTGGGCAGAAAAGTCAGCATTTTGAATTGGGCGAGGGCAGGAAACTCTTGAAAAAACGTACCTTGGGGGTTGGAGGGTGGGGAGGGGAGGGGAAAGTTTTTGGGGGAAAACTGTGAGTGGACGCAGGAAAATAGGCTGGTGTTCCTGGAGAAATCCGTTGTGCCAGGAACCCGGGTGGGTGGGATGAGCTCAAATAGAGAGCAAGGAGGTTCTTAGAAAAAGAGGTCTCTCTTCCCTCCATGACTTTGGGAAGCCCCCCCGGATGGTTAAAGCATGTGGAAGAAGAAGGAAAAAAACACAACAATTTCGTTGTCCGCCCCTCAACTTGCTTTTTGCACGCAGAGTGTAAAGGCAAAGTGTATTGTGTGTGTGCCACGAATTCTGCCCAGGAGCCCCTACTTGAACCTGTTAACTATGGGACGGTGGCTTGTCACTTCTTGGTTGTGTGTGTGATCGACCTGTGTGTGGCGTAGGATTTGTTTCGTTTTAACTTTTCCGGGTCGTGATTAAACCTGTCGCAGGGGCCCCCCGTGTGGCTGATTGCCACAGGGTCTGTGCTGCCTTGACTTCTGGCGACTCTCAGGAGGATGGGTGCCTGCACAGACCCCTTGGTACACCTCACCTGGTGCTATCTCAGAAGTGGCTTCTGTGGAGTCGCGAGGCTAACTAGAGGAAACGGCCCTTCTGGAGGGTGGGGGGTCCTGCTCCCTTCTCTCCGTTTTCGCTTAGCTGCCCGGGATGCTTTGGGACCCTCGTACTAAGCATCCCCTCAGCGCTTTCTCCTTCCCACTCCAGCATTTTGCAGCTCTCAGGATCCGAACCCAGAGGGTTCCTTGGCCTTCCAGATCTTGAGGGAGCGCAGACAGAAGCGCCCCTTTCAGGATTTCCGGATGGGCTTCTTCCATCAGCAGAAAGACCCGATGGGATCCTGGCTGTTGCTTTTAGGGCTCCTTTATGGAGACGAGTCAGAATCCGTCCCTTCTACTGTGAATGCTGCACTGAGCTGACCCCAAGTCCTCTCTGTCAGTAAACAGAGATGGAGGAAAGGGGATTTGATATTCCCACACTTGACCATGAAGCTGACTTTTATTTAAATTAATAAATGAGTATGGCTGTTCACTGTTTCAGACTCTGCGTGCCCTGAGCCAGCCTGAAGTGGGCCGTGGATGGGGTTGGCCGTTGCCTTACCTGTTGAGAAATTGCCTTAGGATTTACACCCCGCACGTGCCCACTGTAACCCCATTCTTGATTTCGAAGGCCACCCCTCAGGCCTTCCTTGGGTTTGGGGTGGCCGTTTTGCTTTTCCTGCCAGGTGTTGATGGCAGCTTGACTTGGACGAGGCCTGCTTAATTTGGCTTTTTGTGGGAACACATCTGGGAGAGAAGGCTCTGGATGGGAGGGGATTGTGCGCTTCCAGATGTGGCAAGACAGAGGCTTTATCTGTTTGTGTACTTGTGCTACTCAAGTGTGTTTCTTTAACATGGATGTCACTGTAAAAATGATGTGTTTTGTTTCCTTTGCAGTTGTTTGTAATCAGGGAGCAAATAAACTGCCAGGTTGTGGGAAATGCCTAGAGTCTTGGTCTCTCTTGCATGGCTTGATAAACTGAGATAGGTTTGTGTGTGTGTGTAAGAGAGAGAGAGAGAGAATTGAAATCAGAGTAGGGGTGGTTACTCCATAGCTGCCTTATTGGGATTCCGGCACTCCTACAGCATCTGTATCCTGCTTCCATCTCCTGTCCACACCATTGCAAATTTGGCCCAGAGAGTATTCGTTGACACACTAGCAGCATCCAGATAAAATTGAAATGTTTATTGCCAACACCATCCATCGACTGCCCCTGCTATTTTACCAAATTTGGACCATACCAATGAAACAAAAGAAGACACAGAGAAATGGAACTTCAGGGCAACAGCCCTGCCCCATTGCCCAAACGGTAGATCTCTTCCGCTAACACCCATCGTTGAATGGATGACATACTCTTTGCTCCTGGGGCTTTGCTTATTATGGGATTCCAGTTTTCATTCTAGAAATTGTGAAGGACAAACTCGTGACGACTCGAAGCGTGCAGGTGGCATCCGTGAGGCTCCCAATAGTTTAGGAAGTCAACTCCATAGCAGTTGGATTGCTGCTGTCTTTTTCTAAATAAAATGCAAATTAACTTGGAGGAGACCTCGCTTTCAGTCCACAAAGTTGTGCCCAGAACTACAGAAAAACGGGGCTTAAAACAACCTGAACGCCTTTTTCCTCAGAGGTAAGTCCAAACCAATCATGTGGAGCCTGCTTCCCAGTCATGGGCTGACGCTTTTATTATGGGTAGTCGAGTTGCTTCTGACCTGTAAATTAAAGACCTCCAAAAAGTCATGTCCTTAACAGCCCTGCTCAGGTCTTGCAAACTCAAAGCGGTAGATTCATTTATTGAGCCAATCCATGTTGTTTCACTCCCCTCTCTTCCTACTGCCTTCTGCTTTTCCTAGCATCATTTTTTCCTGCAAGTCTTCTTGTTGTGTATGTCCAAAGTATGGCAATCTAGGTTTCAACCATTTTAGCTTCCGGTGAAAGTGCAGGCTTTTGCTCTCAAACCTGCTTATTTGTCTTTCAGAGAGCCTCTGAGCCTCTCTTCCGATACCACCCGTGAGATGAATCTGTTTTTCTTTGGTCAGCTTTTTCACTGTCCAGCCTTCAGACATTTGAGAACAAAAACGGTCAACAAACTGGTGTTTTGTTCTCCAGTGAGACTGTCTTACATTTAAGGACCTTTTCTAATTCCTTCACAGCTGGCCTTCGAAGTCACTGCCTTTTGAGATCTCAGCTGTGAATCTCAACTGAAGATTGAGCCTAAGGTCTAGCAACACCCTTTCGGTTTCTTCAGGGGCAACGTTAAAGCGTTGACGTTCTTCTGTCACGCCGGTTTCATTATGGTTTGGCTGTCATCCTGCTTTTTCCCCTTCATTCTTTAATTGTCCTTCTTTAAATGCGAACGTTGACTGTACTGGAGAACCTCTTACCAGCCTGCGCAGTGTGTGAAAGGAACCTAAACCTGGATAATTTAACACTGAAAGGAAACCTTAACCCTTCCCTCCTGGAAAGCAGGAACAGCAGCTCTTGATTAACTTCTAGACTTTAAACTTGCTACAAGAAATCGAACGGCCTGTTTTTCTTTGAAACAGCCTCATGCCGCCGCATCACGTTTTAACTCCTAACCCCCTTGGCACGGGTGTCGTTCACCTACAATCGGAGGCAGCCAGAAGTTGCCTGTGGCTCAAGAGGCCGTGCACGGCCAATGAATCCCCTCCCGGGGCAGCTCATGTTGCTTCTCCCCTGGTGGTTTGACCGGCTGGAGAGCCTCACAGGCCAGACTTCCTGGCAATGTTTTTGGAAAACCCACACAGGGCACGAGTCACTGGGCTTAACACGTGCCTTTGTGCCTTTGGAAAGGAGCCCTTCGGAGGCTGTGCACATCGGCTCCGGTCTGTTGCTGCTCTTTCTCAGCTCTCTCCTCCTCGCCTGGTGTTTCCTGTGGAGCGGCAGAAAGCAAAACACAGGCCGGCTCCTTCCTGTTTTGCAACTAGTCCCAAGGATGGCCTTGATCCGAATCACTGTAGGGCACAGCTTTATATCTGATCTCCCAGGAATGGCAAGAGAGGCCAGTTAGCCCGCGTGGCCACACTCCGACCCACTCAGTGGATAGACAGAGATGTTGGACTCTCGGGTTAATAAACAGTGACCAGGGGAGACATTCCAGCTGCCTCTCCCACCCCCATCAGGCGGATGATGGCTTCCCTGTGTTGGTTGACCTTCAGCCCTGTGTGGCTTTGATGGAGGTGGTGGGTGGCCACTTCCGTTTCCCACCGTTTTAGTACCACTCGAGGCATTGCGGGAAATGAGAATGATTGGAACGAGGGCGAGTGTTGGTTCTGGAGGCTGGAAATGACAGGAAGGCTTCGTCTGTCTTTGAATGTGTTGAGGGCTAGAAACTTCTCTTTTTACAAAATATGAACCCATGCTGGTTTCTTGCAATGCTGGATTCTAAGCCCAGTTTCAAATCCTCTTATTTTGGAGGTGTGCAGGTTGAAACACAATCTTATTGAAGCATCCAAATGTCCTGGTCCTTGGGATTTACTTAAGCTGATTATCGAATGCATCTTCATGTTAGCTAGAGGAAACCTCTGGCCAGCTGTTTGGTGTAGACAAGGATGGCGGTGACCTAATACCTTTGTGATACCTCTTCCCCAGCAGGAGTGCTTTCTTGGTTGACCAGAAAAACCCTGGGCCTTTAAAAGGGGGATATAGTAAAGATCAGGGACCTATCTTAATCAGTTTGTGAGGAGGGGCAAAGGCTTTTTTTTCTTTATTCAGCTGGAGCTTCAATTTCAGTTTTGCTTTTTAATATTGATTGAAGAAATATTTGTGCATACATGCATTTTTAAAAATACCTCTCAGCCTATGCACCGGAGATCATTTTCACTCTTAATTGTGCTAAAGCAAAGAAGCAAGTGCTTGGGGCCCCTCAAAACCATGGCTCTATGACAAAACATAAACATAAATAAAAGTATGCATATCATCAATCCAAATGGAGACCGCAGCCAAGAAAACAGAAGACTTGTCAGGGCAGCAATGAAGGAGTTAGAAAAGATCATAAAATGTAAGGGTGTGACGAGATGGGAAAAAGTTAATTTATTTGAACTGTAGTGCTGGAAAAGAGTTCTGCGGATACGATACGCTGGACTGCCAGAAAGATGAACAAAGGGGTGCTAGAACAAATCAATCCTGAACTCACTCTGGAGGCAAAAATGATGAAACGGAGGATGTCCTATTTTGGACACATCTCGGGAAGACAGGATTATCTGGAAAGGCAATCATGCTGGGAAAGGTGGAAAAGAGAAGGAAAAGAGGAAGACTAAATGTGAAATGGGTTGACTCCCTAAAGGAAGCCATAGGCTTGAGTTTGCAAGAGCTCAGCAGGGCTGTTGAGGACAGGGCATTTTGGAGATTGCTCATTCACAGGGTTGCCGTAAGTCAGAGGCAACTTGACAGCAAGTAACAACAACTAATGCATCATATCCAAACTTTTCAGATGTCCAGAGATGCAGTGGACTGGGGGGGGGGAAGAGGCTGAGACCCCCCATCACCACAGTGGGGCAGATCTGAAACGACCATAGGTGGGTAAAAAGATTCACTGGGTATTTTCAATACATGTGTCAGAATTCCAGCACATCTGCAAGATTAGACTTTCAGATAGGAAGCGAGGATTTGTGAAAGGCTTTTTAAAAGAGAACCTTGTTTGGACATAAAACCAAAGTAAAAGGACGCCAGAATGAAACCTTTTGAACTGCCATAGCCATCAAGTGAAGAACTGACCACCTCCTTAAGTGGCTCCCATGGAAATCCATGAGAAACGCAGGGGTTCACTCCGGCTCAAGTCCCTTCTTGAGTTTCTGTGAGCGTCAGGCCCCAAGCAGTGAGTGAAGCAAGCAAAGTTTGAGCAAGCTCTGTGAATCTGGATCCTTTGGGCTTAAAAAGGGCTCAGGAGGGGAGAAGAGGGGGGGACCCTAAATTGCACACATAATCTTAGGGTGCTAATAGCATAAACCCAACACTGCAGAGTCAGGAAATCCAATGCCCCTGGATGGAATACGGCGGGTTCGACGACGAGTCATTCTTCTCTGTGTTTCACGCCAAGGAGGAAGAGGGCTGAAATGCCACAGGCCCATTGCCCGGAGCAAGATTCAGCTGCTCCAGTCCTGCCTTCTGTCCTGGGTGGGGTCTTGCCGGCTTAAAGGGGCTCCCGTCTTCTTTTCTCTGCTCGGAAACCGTGCGTTGTCTGCCTGGGACTTCCGGCGGGTTGAGATCGTGGGTCACAGTCTTTCATTTAGGGGGAACAAAGCAAATCCAAACAAATCTGCACCTTCCCCGGCTGCACACGAGGAGCAGCCACCAACCGACCAGCTTTCCTGGCGCATGGCTGGGGTGACAGCAGCTGCCTTGGCGGGCAGTCGGCTTTCCTGGTCCTTGCTCAATGCCTCAGGCACCCGATAGGAGGAGGAGGACCACAGCCCTACTCCAAAGCTGCCCTGACTCATCTGGGTGCTTGTCTGGAGGGCCAGCACTCACGGTCGGTTGGAAATGCCTTGGCCCTCTCTGGCTAGGCTACAAATCCCATCATCCCTGGCCACTGCCTCTTGGGCTTTGGGATACAAGCCTCTGCCTATTCACCTGCCCATATTGGTTTGGCATCCTGGCATCACCAGGTAGGGCAGGAAAAGGTCATGCCTGAAGCCCTGAAGAACCCAAGACGCTGATGCCGATCAGAGCCAAGAGGTAGGCTCAGGTTTGCACCAGTCCTGGCTAGACTGGCAGGGCACTCTTGGGCTCCCTTCCTTCCTTCCAGCGCCCAGGTTGTTGGGTGTGCCACATTTTTATGTAAGTACTTACATATGTACATTCGTATGTAAGTGCAATCCTTTTCTTAACACGCTGCCTGGCTCACAACGCTTTCTGTTTGCAGCCTCGTGTCCGCATTGTGTACCCAGATCACGGAACGAGTGTTCCAGGAGCCTTAGCCGGCGTGTGTGTGTGGTGGTTTTTCTTGCAATGGGAAGCATCTGGAGAAAGGCGTCAGGCACCCCTCCCCACTGAGCCCCATGGGCAGCTCATCTGAGGAGCTCATCTGAAGGGTCAGAGGGCACCGGATCTCCCAACCTTTTCTCTCCGCAAGTTGGAGGAAGAGGGTGGGGGAGGGGGGTTCTGCAGCTGCACCCAAGACGCCTCAAAGGCCGTCCAAACAAAAGGGGCACCCGGCGCCTTGTGCAAATCATGGAAACAACCTGCATTTTGCATTGAAACAGAGGGCACATTCCCCCTTCCTCTCCAGTCTAACCTTGCCTTAAAACTGTAGCTCTGAAGCACCAGGTGTGTGGATGATGAAACTGTACTGATCATTTGCCACCACATGGCCTAGTGATATAGGGATTTACTAAAATAAAAAAACTCTTTCTGCTCTCCCTGAAGAATTGCAGCCTAGAAGGTCAGCCTGCAAGATGCCCATGGATGAGTAGGGTTCATGAGGAGACGCCAGCGACGTTTCTTCACGGCTTATTTTTTCCAAGCGGACAGGGCCTGCCGCTTTTCTCTGAAAGGCCAAAGCGGTGTGCCAAAAACACCCCCAGAAAGTCAGATATAAAAGGACTAAAACCACACAATGGTTGGGTCACGTGAATCCTGTGGAGCAAAACAGAGGAGGAGTTTCTGTTTAAATTTAGTCTCTGAGGAAGTTGGTTGGCTGGCCAGAAGATCGGGGCCACGAGGCTGCCGGGAGCCGTGCCAGCTCACGGGGCCTTCCAACGTGAACCCAGCCCTCGACGGAGGAAAGCCGTCCAGCCGCCGGCTATTGGCTTGGGCGGTGGCCAAGCCACGGTCAGAAGTTGAATCACACGGTGTGGCTGTCACACTGAACCAGTTGGCACCGAGGGTGGGAAACGTGCAGCTGTGCTCACAGGGCTGGCGCTCTGCCCCGCGGCAGGATGAATTCCTCTGGGCCAGCAGAGAAAACCCGCCACTGTTCCAAAGAACAGTTTTTCTGTTCTCTCCAGATCTCGGCAGCCGACGTCAGTGGACTTCCCTCACATCCAGAGCTTAGGAAAATATTTCACTGTGGAAGTGGCGGGGGGGGGGGGATAGCACTCCCTGGTTCCCCCTGACAAACTAAGCCCTGCTGGCTGGGGGATTTTCGGACTTCTAGTCTAAAAAGTAGAGCTCTGCTCTCATTCACAGTTCCAGCATGTGAATGCCCGCCTCGTAACTGTTCGGAAACCAATGTGTGTGTTTTTCAGTTCCTGTGAAGCAAAGCACAATGCTCTGGCAGCTGTTTGGGCGCCAGCTGCCTGCTCAACGCCCTACTGAAAGCATGGGGGGGGGGGGGAGAAAAAGAGGCCATGTTGCCAACTTATCTTTCCGGTCTCTGCTCCTCCACATTTCAGAGTGGTTCCAAGTGTGTAGACTGTTAGCCAGGGGTTCACTCAATTTGCACAAGGATACAGGTCTCCTCTCTCTTTGGTCACTTGGCAACCGTAGAAAAGGGGACCTTGGTAAAAGTGCCCTGAGGAAACGGGGAGTGAGTAAGAAGAATCCGTTTGGAGCAGCAAAAATTGGGATCAGAGTCCAGTTCTTAGCACTTGCAGAGGTTTCCTGGTGCGAAGGATTGACCTATTTTATGGTGGGAGGAGGGGAGGGGGAGTAAGCCGTTGTGGCCTGTCGCTTTGGGGCAGCTCACAAGGGCGTGGGCCTGATAAACAGCGTAGGCTTCAGGGTGCCACAAGTCTCTAGGTCCGTTTTGCTGCAACCCTCTTAAGGCGGGATCTGTGAGAACTCTTCCGTAATAACCCTCTTGGGCTGGTGGGGGGGGGGGGGAGGCTGGCCTGGGCACAGCTTTAGCGGGTGGCCCCTGTCCTCCTTTTGATCCTCTCCCCTTGCAGGATTACAGCAGGCAGCTCCTCCAGGTTTAAGAAGATCCAGGGGGCCGCTGGACAGCAGAGCGTCTGGGGAAGTATCGACCACAGCTCCCAGCATATCCTGAGATTCCTAGTACTAAAAAGTAACTTTTCCAAGCTGCCGGTGGGGAGGGGGGGCGGGAGAAGAGGTGTAGGGGGCAAAGGGTCACCTTTCTGATGATGGACAGTTCGTACCTCCCTCCCTCTCCCGCCGGTCAGTAGCTCAGGCCTGTGTGCATGGGTTTCCGAACTGCTAGCTAGGCCCGGATTCTCACAACCCTGCAAAGCAGGTTAGATTGAATGAGGGCGATTCTCAGAATCCGAACACAGGACTCTCCAGTCCAACAGGCTCCCCGAGCCTGGTGGCCTTCAATGGGGGTGGGTGACTACAGTTTCCATCAGCCCTGGCCAGCACAGCTAAGGATGATAGGGTTTGTAGTCCAAAACATCTGGAGGATGCCAACTTGGGGAAAACGGTATTTTCCCCCTCCCGGTTCTGGGGAGGTGGCGATCTCTCGCTTCGGCTGCTGCGCCCCGAGCCCCTTTTCTTCCCGGTCCCAGGGAGGGGGAAAATGCTCCTCCTTTTCGGAAGCAAAGCCGAAGAAGGTTTTTGGAGATGCTCCCTGCCCGGCTGGTTCCCGAACCAGGAGAGAGGGAGGAGTCTGACGGGGAAGCCCGACGCCGGGGAAACCCGAGGAGGGAGCGTCGGACAATTCCTCCCCTGGGACTCGGGCGAAGGCGCAACCGGCCGGCCCGAACCTCGGACCCGATCCTGATTCCTGCCCGAGGGAACGGCTGGCGTCAGGAGGAAGAGGCGCGTCCTCGCGCCCGGGCAAGGGCGGGTGCTGACGCCTCGCCCAAAAAGGGGCCACAAGGGCAGCTAGGTGGGGGATGATGGGCGTTGTAGTCCAAAAAGGACCGTTTCCAGGCTCAGGTGAAAACCGGGCGGGGGGGCGCCCTGCCCACGTGAGGGCCCCCCCCCCCCAATGGTCTGGAGCAGCGGAACGGAACTCTGTCCGACGGTCATCCTCGCTCTTGCCGCGATGCCGGGAGGGAGGTCCCCACCGGCCCCCTCCGCCTTGAACCTGCCGTCGGTCCCCCCCCGGGCAGGGGCGCGCGCGTTGAGGGTGGCCATGCCGCCTCTTGCGGGGAGGGCAGTCCTCCACGGGAAGGCCTGCTTTTGAACACGTCCTGGGTTTGAAGACCTGCCCGGCTCAACTCGAAATCGGGAGGGAAAGAAAGGGAAGGCGGAGGTGGTGCCGGAAAGTCTCCATCCTCTGCTTCTTTACGCCGAGGAAGCCCTTCGAGCAGGGGCGGCTCCTCTCTCGAGCGAGCAACCCCCCGCCCGCTTCCACACAAGGGTGACTACACGCGCAACAGACGCGGAACAAAGAGAAAAGCAGAGGCACTGGTAACACTTTGAAGATGGACGGGTTCACTTCCACAGGCGCAGTCAAGGATTGCCCCCCCCCCCTTTATGGGCCTGAGGGCTTGGCTTCACAAAAGAGGCCATTGAGCGGACTCTGTCCGTCTTTGCAGTGAGATGACCGGGGCGTTTCTAAGGGTGGGCTTTACTCTCGTTCTAGAGGCTGAAAGAGCGAAGGCAGCTCCCTCTTTGGACACAAGGGGTGTAGAGTCTGGGTGCACCAGTTGAGCTGGTCACCCTACACACACACACACACACACACACACACACACACGTAGAATGCCCTGCTGTGTAATTTCATTTAAATTATAACAATCTCGTCTGATTTTGCATCTGTGGGTGTAAATTGAGAGCCCATGTGGTGTAGTCATGCACAGAGCGCTGGACTAGATCTCAGGAGACCTGGGTTCACATCCCAGCTTGGGCATGGAAGATGGTGGGCAGAAGGAGGGAGGGGATGATGGATGGGAAATCTCAGAAGCATCTCACCAGCCACAAAATTGGGAACTCGCTGGGTGGTGGCAACGGGCAGCCGCTCTGTGAGCAACCCTCCCCCCCCCCATACATTGAAAACCCGATTGTGGGAGCCCTTATGGTGCAGCAGCTTGAGTGCTGGGTTCCAATCCCTGCCTTGCTCTTGAAATGAATGGGACAGGCTCCTTGAACATCGCATGTGCCTCATAAACCTCTTTGGGGTGCCATCCATTGGAAGCAAAATGACGACACACCACAACGCCGTGTACATCAGCCCATGCCATTTAATGCAAATGGGTGTCTTCCTTTATCCTTCTTTTCGGGAGAACCTCCTTACTGGAAGAATCCGGCTTGAACCCAAGGGCACCAAAACATCCTCTTTCGCCACAGTGTCTGTAGGCCAGTCACTCAAAGGGTTGTTGTGAGGATAGAAAAAGGTGAGAAGACCACAGATCAGTCTCTGCCTCAGAGACACAAAACGTCCTGGAGGGCCTTGGGCCAGGCCTCCCCCTTCACCATAACCTACCTCGCAGGATGGTTGTAAGGATAATGTAGGAAAGGTGAAGGATGGTCATGGGCGCCACCTTGAGGCCACTGGAGGAAATGAACGATTGGCTGCTTCTGGGTGCCAGCAAAAGAAAAGCTGGCCTCGAGGCTCCCCCTGCTGGCCCTCTTTTGAACAGCATGGCCCTTCTGTGCCACAAGGTTGCTTCCAGATTAGGGTCATGGTGGCTGTAATGCTCTAAGTATCAGCTGGTGGTCCTCTTGGAAGACAAGGTCCGGCAGCTGGAGGCCTGTGTTCTAATCTCCGCACTATCAGGGAGCAGCCCCGGTAGTTGGGGCTCGTCAGCCTTGGAAGGCAGCCCATCTAGGAGAAGGAAAACTCTGATTTCAAACCTCCACTGCCTTGTGGCTATATCCACTGATGGAAAAGGCTTCAGGAGTTAACCTCGAGGCAAAATCCGGAGCCGGAGTCCCGGAGGCAGTTCGTGCCGTTCTGGCAACTCCTGCGACGTCGCTGGAACCAGTTGTATTGGCTCTTGCCTTTCCATTGGACTATTTCAGTGACGTGGAGAGGGGGGATTTGCTGCTTGGGCAACAGCCTATCCTCCATATTATTTTGCCCAGGCTTCGTGCTCCGGAGAGGACACTCCAGCTTCACATACAGCGTTGAAATAACACGGGAAGTAGCAGTTACCGGTTATAAGTCTTTGCTCAATTGGCGTAGAGCATGACGCCAGGGGCTACTTCCGATGGTGGGAGAGGTCATTGCACCTCACGAGGTAGCTACCACCTGCCTTAAGCTGGGCAGTCCCCAGCCAGTAAGGTGCTACCTCATCACGGTCTCTTAACCTCACGGGGTGCGTGGGGTTTAGGGTGAAAGCCGACAAGCAGATAACCCTGCACCATGCAACAATCATAAGAAAACTTCTGCCCTAAAGTTGGGCACCTGGAATGTTCGGACAATGGCCCCTGGCTTTTCTGATGACCTGCAGGAAATAGACGATGTCCGCAAGACAGCTGTCTTCGACATGGAACTGAGTAGACTGCAGATGGACATTGTTGCCCTGCAAGAGACGAGATTGCCAGACTCGGGATCTGTCAAAGAAAAGAACTTCTCATTCTTCTGGCAGGGAAAACCATTGAATGAGACCAGGGAACATGGTGTTGGCTTTGCGGTCAGAAATACTCTTCTGAGATCCATTGTTCCACCTACTGTGGGGAGTGAAAGAATCCTGTCTCTGCAGCTCCACTCATCAGCGGGACCGGTCACCCTCATTAGTGCATATGCACCAACACTGTCGTCCACAACAGAAGTCAAGGACAAATTCTACGACGATCTGGTAGCTACTATCAAAAAAGTCCCTGAGAGAGAGCCACTGTTCATTCTTGGAGACTTTAACAAGACTTATGCCGTCCTGCACCAGGGTAGACTGGAGGGGCGGGGCGGGGGGAGTAGCCATTGTTTATAAATCCATCTTGGAGGTTACTAGGCGCTCCTCGGTGGTAAGGTCGGGTCTTGAGGCCCTCCACGTGTCGATTGGGGCCAGGGATGGTATTGGGATTTTGCTGGGTTACCGCGCTCCCCGCGACCCAGCCACTTCCCTTCCAGAGCTGGCGGACTTTGTCTCCGCGGCGGTGTTGGGGTCCCCGAGGCTTTTGGTTTTGGGTGACTTCAACATACGCGCAGAGGCAGAGGTCTCAGGGCCAGCTCTTGAGTTCTTGGAAACCATGGCTTCCTTGAACATGTCCCAACATGTCAACGGCCCCACCCACGTGGGTGGTCACATGCTGGACCTGGTCTTTTCCACCAATTGGAGTGAGTGTGGTCTGATGGTGACTGACCTTGAGTCGGTCCCTTTGTCATGGTCAGATCACCACCTAATAAAATGTAACCTCTCAGTGGCACTTCCCCCTCGCAGGGAGCAGGGACCTATTTTTATGGTCTGCCCTCGAAGGCTACTGGATCCTATTGGATTCCAGGATGCCATGAGAGGTGTTACGGCTGACCTGGCTGGCGCTCCTGTCGAGGTTCTGGTTGACAGCTGGTTTACCGCTACCACTAGGGCTATAGACACGATCGCGCCTAAACGCCCTCTCCAACGCAGAGCTCGGCCTGTGCCTTGGTTTAACCAGGACCTCCGAGCGATGAAACGGATTAGGAGAAGGCTAGAGCGTGGGTGGAGGAAGAACCCGACGGAACATAATTGGATACCTGTCAGGGTCGCAACTAACCTCTACCTGTCTAAGGTAAAGGCTGCTTGTCGTACATACTTCGCTAACCGGATAAGCGAAGCTTCAAACCAGCAGGTGGAGTTATTCCGTATAGTGCGCGACCTTTCCGGAGTTGGTCTGAGTGATGGGCCTCCCCCTAGTTTTTCACCGGACCAATTTGCAGTATTTTTAAAATCTAAAGTGGAGGCCATCCGCCGGGAGCTCTCTCCTTTTTTGAATACAGTGAGTCGAGCTGAGATGTCCAGCGCTCCGTCTTGCCCGGTAATTCTTGATCTCTTTCAGCCTGTGACGCCAGATACTGTGGACAAAGTGCTTGATCGCTGTCGGGCCACCATTTCCTCCCTTGACCCTTGCCTGGCCTGGCTAATCAAAGCAGCCAGGCCTATAACAACTGAATGGGCCACAGCAATAATTAATGGGTCTTTCCTTGAGGGCAGGGTACCTCCTGCCCTCAAGGAGACACTCATTAGGCCCATAAGGAAGAAACCTAGTTTGGCGGCGGACGAAATTGGCAATTATAGGCCCGTCGCCAATGTTTCTTTCATCAGCAAAGTGGTGGAGAGGGTGGTGGCCGATCAGCTTCAGGCTCATTTGGATGAAACAAATGCCCTGGATCCATTCCAGTTGGGTTTCAGGCCACGCCATGGCACAGAAACGGCATTGGTCGCCCTGTATGATGACCTACTGAGGGAGGCTGACAGGGGTAAAACATCTCTGTTGGTCCTCCTCGACATCTCGGCGGCCTTTGATACCGTCGACCACGGTATCCTCCTGGGGAGGCTCTCTGAGTTGGGAATCGGGGACCTGGCTTTGGCCTGGCTCCGTTCCTTCTTGGAGAGCCGTCCCCAGAGAGTACAGCTTGGGGAGAGTGTCTCGGCCCCGTGGAGTCTCAATTGTGGGGGTTCCACAGGGGTCGATTATCTCCCCAATGCTGTTTAATATCTATATGAGGCCGCTGGGTCGGGTCATCAGGGGGTGTGGAGCATCATGTCATCAATATGCTGATGACACCCAGCTCTACATCTCCTTTTTACCAACTGCAGGTGATGCCGTCCTGTCCCTTCAGCGCTGCCTGGGGACTGTATTGCAATGGATGCAGGAAAATGGGCTGAGGCTGAACCCGGACAAGACGGAGGTTCTGAGGGTGGGTGCCCCTGTGGTTGGCGGCTTGGATGACTCTCGTTTGGGGGGGGTGGCCTTGGCTGCTAAGAGTGGGGTTCGCAGCTTGGGGATCCATCTGGACCCAGCGCTCACCATGGAAACGCAGGTGGTGTCGGTAGTCCGCTCCGCCTTTTTCCATCTTTGGCGGATTGCCCGGCTGCGGCCCTACCTTGATATGGGGGCGCTCACTACCTTGGTGCATGCGCTCGTAATCTCAAGATTAGACCACTGTAACGAGCTCTACGTGGGGCTGCCTTTGAGGTTGATGCGGAAACTTCAGGTGGTGCAGAATGCGGCGGCCAGACTCCTTAGTGGAGTGAGAAAATACCAGCATATCTCTCCTATTCTGGCCGCATTGCATTGGCTGCCCATTCGGTTCCGCATTGACTTCAAAGTTTTAATGCTTACTTATAAGGCCCTAAATGGTTTAGGACCTCGATATTTGGCGGAACGCCTACTCCCACCAAGGTCTACCCGGATCACCCGTGCGAGTCAGGAGGTGAGGCTGAGGAGCTTGACGCTGAGGGAGGCCCGTAGGGAAAGAACAAGAAATCGGGCCTTCTCGGCGGTGGCTCCTCGCCTCTGGAATAATCTTCCTCTGGAGATTCGTGCCGCCCCTACGCTGGGTATCTTTAAAAATCAGTTAAAAACATGTTTATACAGGCCTTCCCTCCAGTCAATACATGATCTTTTTATCTTTTCTATTTATCTTTATTTTTTGTTTTATAATTGTTATGGAAATTGTTTTTGTAATAATTTTGTGATTTTATCTGTTGTTTTATGTTGTTTGGAAGCCGCCTAGAGTGGTCGCAAGACCAGATAGGCGGGGTATAAATGAAATAAATAATAATAATAATAATAATAACACTACAGTTGGTGCTGATTACAATTCCTTGCATTAACTGTTTTGCTTTGAAATCTTACTGTGATGTTCTTCTGTTGAGAAGCAGGAAATATAATCTGGCCTATCCATGGCCCGCCTGTATGGCTCGTTTACTAGGTTAAGAAAGAAGCCAGCCTTCAAGCTTGCCGTCTTCTTTGGCTTCTCCTTTCTTAATTTCCCCTCTGCTGGGCAAGCAGGGATTTCTTACATGTAGATGGATGGATGAAGTGTACATGGGAGCCAGCAGATCATGGACTGTGATAAAAACGTATGCTCTCTACTTTGTTAATCATGCAGACTGGCTGATGGGAGTATATATAATATATTATCATTAGTTACATCCTGCTTGGATTACTGTAACATGCTCTGTGCAGGGCTCGCTTTGAAGACAGTTCAGAAACTTCAGCTGGTTCAAAAGGCAGCAGCCAGACGACTGACTGGGGTCAGTTATAGGGGAGCATATAACGCCCCTGCTATATATAACAATTGAACTGGCTACCAGTCTGTCTCAAGGACCAGTTCAACGTGCTGGTCATGGCCTACAAAGCCCAGTATGGCTTGGGTCCAGGCTACCTGAAAGTAGCTGTATCTCCCCATATGAGCCTTCTCAGTGTTTAAGACCATCAGAGGAGGCCCTCCTCTCGGTCCCATGGCCAGCGCAGAAAGGGCTGATGGGGACACCAGAGACAGGGTCTTCTCTGGGGTGGCTCTCAGCTTACGGGATCCTCTCCCTCCGGAGGCCAGGCTGGCCCCCTTCCCTTTTGTCTTTCCACCAACAGCTGAAGACCCACCTTTTCAGGCAGGCTTCTAACCATCAGGACTGAGTCCCTGGGTGCTGGTTTTTAACCAAGCAAGCTTGTTTTAAAAGCTTTCGATATTTGAATCAATGTATTTTTAGTTATTACAATTTAATAGTGTTTTTCATGTGTCATTTACTGTGGTTTTGACTTCACCTGTTTTAATGTTGTGAGCTGCCTTGAGTCTCCTCATCGGTACAAAGGCAGCCTTCAAATGGAACTAAATAAATAAATATTATGTTAAGATGTAGTGTTATTATCAATCTCTCTATCTCCAGGTTAGCTGTAATATTTTAATCTAAGATGTTACATAGGTAACATATGTACATATTATATTTGTAACATCTGAGTTTAAAATATTTCAATCGACTGGGACCAAGGGAAAGCTCCTCCCACATATGGATTAAACGTCCCTTTGCCACGCCCACTTCCATTCACTCCACGTGCTTCACTTAACAAGGCCCTGCCTTGCCCCGCCCTCTTCTGGAAGGCCCACCAATTCTTAAAACGGCCTTGGAAAACATTCTAGCCAATCACTCTTCGGCAATGCCCGAGGCTGCCCAGCCTCCCAAAGAGTTCCCCGCCTCCTTCCCTTCGCTTATTGGACAAACCATTGACCAATCCCAGACGCCCCCCGCGCCTCTTTTCTCTCTGCCCCTCCCCTTTACTCAGGCGTGGGCACGCCCGCAGCTTCCCCGCCAGCCAATCATTGAGCAGAGCTGTCTTCTTTCTCTGGTTCCTGGAGGAGGCGAAGCCACGCCCGCCGCCCTTTCGGAACAGCCGTCTCTGACTACGCATGCGTGCTGTAACACGGCCTACATTTCCCAGCAAGGGTCGCGGCACGGCTGCTGCGGGTTGCCGCTTGCCGATCCGCGCGGGAGCACGCCGGGAACTGTAGTCTCGCTGCTCCCCGTCGTCTGTTTGGACGTTCCCCGTCGCGTTCTTCTGGGTTCTTGGGTTGGTCGTGGGAAGGGGGCTTGGCCCGGGTCTTGTTCCGCCGCCGCCGCGTTGGGAGCAGGTAGGGCAGGCTTCCCAGGGATCCTTTGGGGCTCTTGTGGCGGGAGGTTCCGCGGGTTCGGCTGTGCATCTTGCTCCTCCCGGGAGTTTTAATCTGACGTTTGATGCTCGTTAAACTGTTGCAAGAATCGGATGTTTCACTTTGTTTCTTTTAACACCGTCAGCCGCCCATTGAAAGATTCTGCAGAATAAATAATAATGTAGCAAAGCCACGGAAAGCGGGAGGAGCCAAGCCCGAGAGCAAGGTTTCCGCCGATGCTGTGGGGTGACCCTTGTTCTGTCTCTGCCCATTGAAGAACTGGGGGTGGGCTCGCATTTGGGGGTGGGTGGGGGGGCAGCCGTTCTTTTATGGCTACCAATGCTTCCCCTCCCTGTTCTCTCAAAGGTGGTTCCAAATGCTGCATAAAAAGCTATCCAGTAGGAAACACACACACACACACCCGGTATCTGCGGGGGATCCGTTCTAAGACACTGCCCCCCCCCGCCCGCAGATACTGAAAAATGCAGATGATAGCGACTTGCTATATCTAGAGAAAGGGAGACATCGCCTGGCCTCTGGCTCCTTCTAGTGGCCGTTTCTGGTAACTTCCTCTGTTGAAATGTGTCTTTCTAGGATTTTCCCTTTTAATATTTTAAATGTATTTAGACCATGGATAAGTGAATCAGCGGATACTGATCCCACAGATAAGGGGGCTCTACTGTAAACCGAAGGACACATGGCTGCCTGTTAAAACTGGTATCCCAAAAGGAGTGTTGGGGGTGACGCGGGGGGGTATTTGAAACCAAAATTCTGACCAGGGATGCCCTAGAGGTGACTTACTGAGCCCGCTTTCCTCCCAGGATCCTGTCTTTTGCCTTTACCACCCACACTTTCTGCAGCTGCCCATCGGCCGCCATGGTTCACGCTTTCTTGATCCACACGTTACGTTGCCGGCCGGGGGACGAGGCAGGGCCTTGTCGGGTGCTCTATTCCAGAGTCTTCAGTCCTGAGGGGTTGGAAGATGCCGGAGGTGGTGATCGCGAGAAGAGGAACCTGATCCAGAAGGAGCAGATTCTGGTTGTGGCAAGGTAATTAACACACGGCAGGGCTTCTGGAGCGACCGTGCTGGGCTGGGAGAGCCCTTCTGCTCTGTGCATGCACAGCGGCACAGAAGCGTTTCAAAATTTATTTACTCTTTTAAGCGATGTTATAACCCTCCCAGCCAAAAATAAAAAAAACCCACAAAACTATTTGGGGCAAGGAGCAGGGCACAATTTCCTCTCCTTATCGTTCCCTACAGCTAGGTATCACAGCCATGTGACGTAGAGGTGGCTTCTGCCAGTTCTGGGAAATACAAAATAGAGGCTCAGGCTTTGGTGGGCCTCTGGGCGAGGAGGACCCAAAGCAAAGTGCCTTGTGACTTAGATCATCCTGCTGTGTGCATGTTTGGCCTATAGAGAGTGGCTTTTATAGAATCACAGCATTGTAGGGCTGTGATGATCAGATCATCAAGCCCAGATCCCTTCAGAAACAGGAAATCCAGCACTCCGTCCACCTTGACAGGCAGCCCTCCAACCTCTGCTTAAAAGGAACCGGCTCCTGTGGCGGTCTGTTCCCCTGTCCAACACCTCTTTGGCGACAGTTCCTTCACCAGCTGAAACAGTGGAGGCAGAAGAGAGAGCCTCTCTAAGTTTAGACTCATCCCTTGGTGCCCCTGCCATCAGAGGATTGTGTGGCTGGGATGATGGGGAGGGTGCTCTTGGGTGGCTCCTCTGGAACTCCCTGCCAAAGGAGGCTAGGTGGCGCTCCCTCTTTTATCTTCCCACCAGCAGGCAAAGATGGATTCACCCAAGCCGGTTCTTTTTACCTGCTGGTCTGCTGTTGAGTGGACTTGAAAGGGTTGGGTGTCCTCCTTTATCGCACTTTTACTTCTTTTGATCCTATTTGTATTTGTGTTACGGTTTCATCAGGATCTTGTTTTCAGTCAAGTTTCTTCAACAGAAATGTGGGCTATAAATGGAACGAGGAAATCACTCATAGGTTATGGATTGCCACATTTCTAGGGGGGTGTTTTAATTACCTGACAGATTTCAAGGACTCCTGTTACACAGAGAGGTGGAGAACCTCTGGCGAACATCAGAACCTGATTCGGACAACTGGCTCCCCCTGCCCCTCGGGAGTCCCACAAAGATTTATAGACCTCCCGGGCAAAGAGAGCAGATGCTATGATTCGTCATCGCTGACATGAGCCCACTAAAGGGTTAATCCCAGAATGAAACCATTAATCAGTATTGAGATCTTGCAACTTACCTGGGTAAATTATTTAAGGATTTTGCATTCTTGCCATAAGACCAGGGCAACTGCAAGACTTCTGTAATTCTATACAAGTTCTCTTTATTTACATAATTTCTAGGTTCCATGCTTTAAAGCAGCAAATCCAAAACTTCATCAAAGGCAGTCTGACACTAGCATTTGCCAAGCATTCTGGTGTGGCTGTTCATGACAGCTGATCAGTTTCTTTCCCCGAGATATGGCTACTGGGTGCAAAGCAGGGGCCCTGCCAGCAATGTACACCCTCCCCCCGCATTCCTGCCAGAGAGAAAGCTCCCAAAAAGGACTCTTCTTCACTGCTGATCTATCGTCTTGTCCATCCACAGGCAAGTGGAATCCATGGGCAGACTCTACCAGCCGGCTTCTGGGAGGCCCCCTTCTGACCACTCTCTTCTGCTGCCCGATGAGCCCGTATCTCTCCAGGATGTCCCGTCGGGGGTCTTCCGTCTCTCTTCTGGGGACCCCTTTGCTGAGGATAAGACCGTGCTCTGGTTGGGCATCCATTGCTTGGGTTTTGCCCTGGTTTGTGACCCCCATGAGAACCTGATGCTAGCCGAGAGCACCCTCCAGCTCCTGGTGAAGTGCCTGCTTGAACACCTGAAGCTGCTGAGCTCCGGGAGTGATGTGCTGCTCAAGGCTGACAGGGTGGAGGTTATCCTTGGGAAGCTCCTGCCCCACGGGCAGCTGCTGTTCCGGAATGACCAGTTTGTCCTGGGGCTGGAGAGGGAACTGAGCGCTTCTCTCTGCAAATGAAAAGCCCCCGAAGGGACGGACTGCACTGGAACCTTGGCGACTGGAGACTTGAGTTTCTTGGCTGGTTGCCCGTAGGTGGAACGGGCGGCTCGCTGCATGGCATCTCTTGGCCACAATTTGCTGCACAGTAGAGAAAATCAGGGTGGGAGACACGGGTGGAGGTGCCTTGTCTCTTATCATCATCACTGCCCTGTCCCGAGAGCCGAAAGGAGCATTTCACCTCTGCTTTTGAAGGCTGATCGTTCTGTGCCTCGGTCGGGGGGAGCCACGCTGCCCGCGTCCACTTTGGGGGATTTGGGTTTGGCTGTTGCGCTAACAACCGAGTTGGAGGGCCACGTTTTTATTTGGTAAATGGAACTCGTTTGGAAAACGGATCGGCAAATGAAATCAGAAAGTTAGCATGACGTTTCCGTTGTTCTGTTCTTCTTTCCCAGAAGCCTTGGCAGCGCTTTAATCCCAGTTCTGACAAAGGGGTAGCACACAGACTTCCCGAAGACATGAGAAGGCTTCTCACCCAGTTAAACGGTGGGAGGGATTCGTTAGGCTGGGACGGTTAGACCTCTAGAACTAGCCTTGCTGAAGGAGGTGCAGCATGGCTTCTGCCCTGGAAAGTTTAAGCCTTCGCCAAGGTCTTAAACTTTGTGTGGTGTGTCAGGCGGGTCATATTCCGGAGGAAAGAGTCCTGCTGAGAGTGACGTTTTCATTTTTCAAACCATGTTGAACAAAGTCCGTTACCAAAAGCTGCTAAGGAAACGGCTGGCCACTGCGTAGGGTCCGTTATGGACTGACAGCTGTTCATAAGCTTCCGGGGCGTTTAGTGGGCCTGTGCTGGAGGGAGAACGCTGGGCGAGACCAGTCCAGTGGGGCCGTGGGTGTCTCCCTGTGCTCAGGAGAAGGCCATCTTACAGAACCCTCGGTAACTGTAGGTGCAGCTGACGTCATTCCACTGTGCTTTTGCAATCTGGACACAGTCCTCCTGGTGTTCTGGGGCCCCGTGCCAGCTGTCAGGTTGTTTTCGTGCCCAGAAACTGGAAAAACGGGTGTGGGAAAGAGAGAGAGAGTTATAAAGCCAACACAGTTCCAGCCACTGAACTTTGTCCTTTAGTTTTGGGGAGAGGAAAGGATTTGTTTCAAGAAGCCGTGACTCCCACCCCACCTGCCATAGGATGAGAAGATAGGATGAGTATAGGATGAGTATAGGATGAGAAGATTTTCCCCCAATCTAGGTAGGGTTGAGTGCCCCAAGAATCTGTGCAGGGAAAAGGTGGGTGTTTAACTTGTTCAGTAAAGATTGTTAGGAAATCAAGGCTGAAATTCAGCAAACTGAAATTTTCATCCTCTTAGAACTGCAGAGCTGGGAGGGACCCTCCGGATCATCGAGTCCAGGCCCTGTCAAGGAGGCACCGTGGGGGAATCAAACTCCCAACCTTTGGCTCTGCAGTGAGATGCCTAAACCACTGAGCTATCCAGCAGTTCATTTATGGTTAACAAGGAAGGGCTGAGGAAAAAGACGATGAACAGACTGAAAACATGGTTGTTGTGGGTTTTCCAGGCTCTTTGGTCGTGTTCTGGAGGTTGTTCTTCCTAACGTTTCTCCAGTCTCTGTGGCCGGTATCTTCAGAGGACAGGAGTCAGAACTCTGTCTGTGCTCTGGTGCAGTTTTGTGGGAAACCACCAGAGCACAGACAGAGTTCTGACTCCTGTCCTCTGAAGATGCTGGCCACAGAGACTGGCGAAACGTTAGGAAGAAAAACCTCCAGAACACGGCCAAACAGCCCGGAAAACCCACAACAACCATTGGATCCCGGCCGTGAAAGCCTTCGAGAATAGACTGAAAACAAACCAGCAAATTTCACAAGCTTTTTCTGCAAAGTCCAGGAGGCTTCCACCCCCCACCCACCCCAGTCCTGTGGCCTTTGGTACCTTTTACTGCCCCTGCCCCCCCCCCCCCTGGACTCCCTTCTGCTTCGCCTAAATGTGGCTCAGGGCTACTTGGCACAGTCGGTCACCCGGTGAAAACGATTCTGTCACTGGTGTGTGTGTGTAGACCTTTTCCCTTTGGTGACCGGCCAAAGGCTTTAATGACCACTCAGAAATCCAGCGGAAGTACAGTGTCAAGAACCCTCCGTGGAGTTATAGTTATGGACAGCTTGCCTTATTCCCTTTCAGCAAGAGTGCCAGAGAAAACAGTGAGCGAGTTTCTTAGTTGAAAATTGCATGGTAATTAAAACAAAAAACAAAAGAAAGGGGGGGGGGTGGGGGGGAGATCCTTGCCTTTTTTTCCCCCCTCCTAGTTCTGTGTTCCTTTGGGATGGGTGGGTGGAGCGTGCAACCCTTGAAGGGTCCCGGGCCAACAAAAATGACGTGCCACATCTCCCGGGTTTGCTCACCTCCGGCCAGAAGGAGCACCTCCGATCTGTGTACACGATGCACCAAAAGGGCCCGGAAGGGTAGAACGGAACTTCCCCCATCAATTTAAAAGCTGCCTTTCAAAACTCTATAGCTGACATTTGTAGATGAGCACAGGAAGAGGGCAGCAGAGACGGGCAGATGGGACCTTTGAATGGCTGCCCGGATAAAACGGAGGATTGTGTTCCTAAGCCATTTGCCCTGCAGATGGAAAATTTGGTGCTCCAGGCCTGGTTTCACCCATGGGAGGTGGTCCTCTGCCCTTTGCATCTGCCCCCCACCCTCTCCCAGCATCAAGGCCAAGAGACAAGTTTGCCCAAGGACAGGACGGAGTCCTTCCGTCGGCTGTGGCCGCTTCTCCTCCTGTTTCCTGACTGACCCGGGGAAAGTGAAGCCTGTCGCCCAGTTTTGTTTGACAGTGGTTCCGCTCAACTCCAACCAACCTGGCCCTTAAGTGAGGATTGATGGGAGTTGCAGTTCAGCAGCCTCTGGAGAGGCACAGGTAGTCCACCTGAGTTGCATGGATTTACAGTGAAGGAACTTCCCAGATCAATACCTGGGCTTGGACCCACCTGATCTTTCTGTTGTATTTTGTGCCGTCTGCCCAGATCCAGTTGCCTTCTTCTTCTTGGTCTGTCAGCCCGATCCAAAAGGTCAGCCCTCTGGATTCCTTGGACAGATAGTCCTGTAAAATGGTTTCAAGCCCCTTGAGAGCGGCAGGGGTCCAAAGACAGGCTCAGAAACAGGAGACCCACCTCCAGACTTGGGGGGCCATTGAAACAAGGACACTGACTCCTGTGCATGCTGACTCAGAAGTAAGCTCCCCCCCCCCCCCCGTTAAAGCTGGCATGCTGGAAGCTCCAGAAAGCAAGCATCGTGTCCAGCCCCATCTCTAAGCTTCTTTAGACATGGATCCTCAGTTCTAAAATGGCTGACGGATCCTCCCGCTAAGCCTGCCCCTTACTGGCAGCTTAATTTGCAGACGTTGGCAGGTGAAGCTGTTCCTGGCACAGAGATAAGCAGA
Organism: Intellagama lesueurii; assembly: GCA_037013535.1. NCBI lineage: Eukaryota > Metazoa > Chordata > Lepidosauria > Squamata > Agamidae > Intellagama > Intellagama lesueurii. The sequence continues at coordinate 197,002,462 of JBAJHW010000005.1, read as the reverse complement.
GCCAGGAGATGTTTAGGGACAACGACTCCTAGAATCACACAGCCAGTGTGGGGGTTGTGGTCTACAACCAAACACATTGCGTGTCTCTGGAGAGTAGCCCTATCAGCTGGCAGCATCTGGAGAAGAAGCGGTGGGTAAAGTTACAGGAGCAGAAGCTGCTGGCTAAGGTGGGCCTTCTGGCTCTTTGATCAGGCCGCCCAACTGTTCAGAGCTTGAAAAATGTGCAGCCAAATCCTGATATTCAAAAGAGGATGCTCACCATTTCTTGCCGGGAGGTGACGGAAGTCAGGTGCGCGCCAGATGACTGACAGTCCTGTTCAGCCGCATGCCAAGTTTTTGCCTCTTGAGAAAGGAGGTAGAAGTTCCCCTGGTAAAGCCTCCAGCCAGCAGAGACCAAGTGCAGAAGCCTCCCTTTTGGAACAAATAATAAAGTCTGGATTCTGAACCGGGGAGAGGGTCAGGCAGCAAGGCCAAAAGCTTGAACATTTCTTAAAGCAGCCTTTTCTCCCTTAGGGCCCCTCAGATGTGTTGAGATACAACTCCCATTATTTCTGTTCAGCAGAGGAGGACTCCACTTTGGGAAAGATAATTCTAAAATGTTGTGATTATTTTTATTTATAGAATTTTTTAAAAAGGCAACTGTGTGGATACTGTCATTCTATAGTTTGGTCACTAGGTGGCTTTGTTGTGTCTCCCTGGAGCCGGCAGATTCCAGATGCCCTTATGTTCTTATCTAAGAGATGATAAAGTCCTTGTTTGCCTTTGTGATTGCTGGCAAATTCCCTAAGGGAAGGGTCTTGAGAGGCTGGACTACAAGTCCCAGAACCCTTGACCGTTGGCCATGCTGACTAGGGCATCTGGGAGTTGAAGTTCAACATCGGGTTGTGAGTTGAATCCAAGGTTGTGAGCCACTGTTCTGAGTCAGGAGTACACAGATGGGACATCAGGATCCAGTGCTGGATCTCTGGGTGGCCCAAGCTAGACTAGCAAGGACTTCCGATGGACTCACAGTTGTTTAACATGATAACAAACACACATTCCTCCAAATTACCGTATTTTTCTGTGTATAAGACTATACTTTTGTATAGTCTTATACACAGCCTAGAGTGGTTGTTTGACTAGATAGGCAGGGTATAAATGCAATGAATGAATAAATAAATAAATAAATACTTTTGCCTAAAATCTTTAGACTAAAAATTGAGGGTCGTCTTATACACGGAAGTAAGCTGAGGAGAGAACAAAAATAAGTGGAGGGGAATGCAGCGATCAAAGTGATCCTGCAGGGCTTTGATCCCTCCTTTCCCCTCCACTTGCTAAGCCCCACTTAGATTTCTTAATTTTGGGCTAGAAAAGTGGGGGGCGTCTTATACATGGGGGCTTCTTATACACGGGAAAATACGGTATACTGTTGGAATCAGTAAAGTCTGTAGGAGCCAACTAGGAGTGGAACGCTCTGTAAAAACATGGAGAGTTCACTCTGCCGCCAGTGCTTGGAACACATTTCGGGGCTGGGTCGCCCTTCAATGCTAAACTTACAACTTTTGCACCAGCCTCTGCTTGATGCGTTTTAGTGAAAAGAGAGAGGAGAGCAGACAGAGTCACTAAACCGTTTGCTCTGGTGGTGACCATACTCACGGTAACGGTCTTGAGCAGCGGTTTGTGATGCACTGACATTCTCCAAGTGGGCCTGGAGTTTGGAGAAAGCCTCGGAGATATTTTCCAAGAGCTGAACATCTGAAAGCATATAAGGAAGTATCCTGTCAGAAGAAATCACGTGCTGGGGGTCAAGGTCAAGTGGGGTGAGAGACCTGAACTCTCGGCTGGCTGGGCATGCAAACTGATGTCGTGAGGGGAAAGATCGTGACCTGGGGAAGTTCCAGCTTTCACGTAACTGTTCCATAGGTCTACCGGGCAGGGCGGTAGGGGGAAAATATTCTCTATCTTTATGTGGGGAAGTCCAATAACCACAACCAGTTCATGTTTGCTCTAGGCTTACTGTGTGGCTTTGGGTAGGTTCCTGCCTCACAGCCTCCATGTCTTGTCTGTAAAATGGACATCGTGAAAACGTACCTATATCAGCTGTGAGGGCAAATGGACTTCACTAAAGCATGTTAGAAGTCCTCCATTCATGACAGACAAGGAAAAATCTCCAATGAAAAACAAGAAGGGCAACAAACACGACCCTTCCTTCCCCCTCCTCGCACGTTCTGACTGCTTTGTCGGCATTGTGGGCTTTGAGGCTGGAGCCAAATTGAGAAGGACCCTTTTTCTGCATTTGGCAACTTACCCTCAGATGCGAAGGAGACGTTGCTGAGCCGAAGAGAGGCCTTGATTTTGTCTGCCGCTTGTTCCAGTTCTGTGAGTTTCCTTTCTTTCTGGACATCTACAAGTAAAGCAAGAGACATGCCTGTGACTTCTCAAAAGTTACATGTTTGTCATATTTTTTGACTTTTATGTTTTTTCATACAGAACTTAGGCATGATGCAGGTAAATGGAACTTGTACAGAATTAAGAAGTTCTGGAGTGGCCTGGAATTACTGCAACAATGAAGACACTTATCATGAGATACTCAGATGAGTTTACAAACAGCTTGTGCGACCGATTATTTGGTTTCGTACTGGGATAATGTCAGCGATGACGAATCTGTTCTCTTTGCCTGGGAGGTCTGTAAATCTTATAGGGCACCTAAGGAGTCAGTTATCCTAATCAGGATCTAACAACGCACATTTGCAAGGTTAATTGCCAAAGAACCCAGAAGAGCAGGGGTGGTTTGTTCCTATGTGGAGGGACCCAAAGAGCAGATCATCTGAATCCAGAATCTTGACCTGAGGATACACTTCTGGGAATGGTCTATTATGACTACCTCTGGAGGGGTGTGTTCTCATCATGTATGTTCTCCTTGTTTGGAGCGGTATCTCCTGGTTGATCTGCTGGAGTATTTTGCAGTCCATTGTCAAGGGCTAAGGGCTGGTCTGGTGACAGGAAATGCTAGAAAGCTTTAAGTTCCTAGCTCAGGCTGCTGGAAAAGGAACCAGGCGGCTGGAAGGTGGGCACCAGGAGAGAGGTTTCGTGTGAAAGGACTTACGGGCCCAGGTCTGGTCCCAATCACGAAATTTTGGGGCTCAGCCTGTGCTGAGAATCCACCTGGGTTCTTGAATGCACAGGGTCATCTTTCTGCTCCAGCTGCGGTTTTGCACGGCGGGCCTGTTAGGAAACCCAAGGGCTGTGTTGGAAAAACAAAGTTGATTCCGAAGGCCAGATGGCTTTGGGCCTCTGACCAACAAGGATTAGAAACCAGAGGTTTCCACAGAAGTCCACAAATGCTGCCGGTGTTGGTGGTGGGCGGCAGTGGCAAGAGGGATATCCTGTTTTTAGGGCGTGCATCAACCCAGGCCTCTTGAGAGCCATTTTTCTAGCTCAAGGACTCTTTAGCGGTTTTGATGGCGCTCCTAGTCCAAATGAACCAGAAAGTGGACAGAAGGTCACCTCTGTTTTTTAAAAGTTCTGTTTGAAAAAGTGGACGGTTTGCTGACCGAGATGTATTGGGGACCACACTTTATTTTAGAAAAGTGCATCCTCTATGATTTTTTTAATGGTTTGGGTCCGTCCCCCCCCCCGCCCCCGCCCCGTGGAAGGTGCAAAACAGCCCTGCACTTCAGCAGAGCCACTGTGAATGACGGATTCTTGCATTTGCTCTGTGCTCTGGCCAGGTCGCTTGCTGCTGTCATGGGAGGGGACCCAGCTTTTAGCTCTTCTTGGGAGCTCATCCGAAACAGTGAGATGGCACAAAGCTTTTCTGCCTACGCGGCTCTGAGGCTGTCTTGCCCTCGGTAGGAAAAGCACAGAACCTGGGCAGGGATAGCGGAGATCCAGGGGAGGGTTCCTCAAAATAAAGAGCAACCGAAGAGGCTATGGGATGTCCTGGAGCCCTGAAGATAAGGTGGGGTGAAACCAGATTCAAATATGGGCAGTTGTACTTACACAGAATAGCCACTGCAGAGAGCACAATGGCGAGCAGGAGGGCAAGAAGGGCGAGGAAGGTCAGAACGAGGGTGGTTCTCTTCCCAGATGACTTTTTTAGAGCAACATCTGGAAGCAGAGCAGGGCAATTGCAGATTATTTTTTCCTTCTCTTACCTGTGAAGCTCCAACAGGGATGGCCATCACCGGCACCTGAGGTCGCAGGCTAAGTACCTCTGGTCTGTGCCCCACTCAGAAAGTTGCCCCCTAACTCAGAAATCTCCGGATTTTGCTCACGTTTGGGACTTCAAGCAAAATGCTAGTTCTGCTCCAGGAAGACATCTCAAGTTCATTCGGAGTTTGGAGCTGCAGTTAATTGAGAGCCCATCTTGATTGTTGGAAGGCCATTTAATGATGTAAGATGCCTCCTTATTCATTGTTCTTAGCTTTAAATATCGTCTAATCATGATGTTAACCACTGTCGTCTACTCATTGTTTTCAACTTTAAATATGGTCTCTCACTGTTGTAAGCTGCCTTGGCTCCTTTTCAAGGAGAAATGTGGGGTGGAAAAATATTTTAAATAAAATAAAATAAATAATAGGGTGTCACAGACAGAGCCATAATGAGCAATGAGGGACTTAACATTCTCTGGGTTTTGATCTCCTTTGCTTCTACCCATCGTAGACATTTCGTAGGGTGGAAACTCCACCCTCCCCGTCTTCCCCACGCCATGAGGGCAGAAATCCCTGTGTTGCCATGGCTGATACCAATCCCTTAGGTCTCTGTCGCTGGAGCAGGCAGATATTTATGGGGAGGAAGGCAGCATATAAATAAAATAAATTTAGCTGGGGTTTATAAACGTGGGTCCCAGATTCTGTAGGCCCACAACCCGCAGAAATATACTGGGGATGACTGATTAACTTTAAAAGGTTGGACAGAATCCTACTTGGTTTGTGCAACACAATTCCCCCAAATTGCATAAGTAAGGTGCAGGATTGCCATGGGCTTGGGCACACCCATAAAGGCACTCAGTTGTGGACATGGTTGTGTCTCTCGTGCACTGTATTCACCAACAGGATGGTAGCCGTTTCATGTGTGCACTAGAATTCATCAGGGTGCAGCCCTCTCCTGCTGTTCCCAGCAGGGTATCCTGTGGAGAGGCATCTACTCTGCTCACCATCATGTCCTGCATGTGAAGCTGCAACAGGGGAAGGTCTGCAGACAAACAGACAAACAAACAAACAAACAAAAAAGAGATCCCCAGCTACGTTTTCTTGAGCAGCACTGAGGCATAGCTGGTGGCCCTTGGTGTTTGTTTCAGAAAGCCGGGGTTTCTCTAAGGGCGGTGGTTCCTAAGCTTTGGCCCCAGATTCTGTGGATCTATAACTCCCAGAAGTTCTAGTCGATGGCAGCCAATGGCCAATCCTCCTAGGAGGTGTAATCTAAGAACTGTCTGCCCCCACCGCCGGCCCCCAAGTAGGGGAACGGCTGCTGTAGGAGCAGCTTTGCTCTCATCTGTGAAATGCTAGAGGGCCCTGCCTTTTCTTTAAGTCTCGGGGGTCAGAATCAGAACCTTCTGAGATACCCAGACATCCATCAAATTGCAGCCGGATATGCCCTGATGCGAATGGTGCGAATGGCATGCATTTCAAGAACCTGCCCTTAATTTGGGGAAGGGAGCCTTCAGGATTCTGGAAATGTATCTGTTTGTTTGGTTTTTTTAAAGAAAGCACAAGGAAGAGGGGAAGTCGAAAGAGGACTGTGACCTCTCTTACAAAAGGCTGCTTAGGTCAGACTCTGAAGTGGGGGCAAGGCCCCATCTCTTCACACAGCTCTTTCTTCTGTTCCCCGTCACCAGATCTGGAACTGGTTGAAGGGCTGAGGTTTCCACATGTAAACATTAAGCATAACAAAAACAAAACAGTAAGTTTTGCAGCATCTTCTAGAATCTCAGAGTTGTTTCAGGATAGGTGCCTGTGCATTACCATCCTTAAAAAAAAAAAAGTTTTGGGAGAGACTCTTTCATTGCGACCTGCCAGTCTGACAGCTGCTGCAAAACTTCATGGCCGGAACCTTCTTGGTTCTTTGTGTATGTGTGTGTGTTGTTGTTGTTTTCAAATGTGCCATCAAGTCATCTCTAACTTATGTTGATCCTATGAATGGGTTTTCTTCCCCCAAAAATCCTCTCGTTAACAGACCTGCCCAGCTCTTGCAGACTCAAAGCTGTGGCTTTCTTTAGGAGTCAGTCCATCTCGCTTTTTTACACCCGTTTAAAAAACCAAACCAACGTGGGAGTCTTTGCCAATCACGGCCGCTTTACTGATGTCCATGTGCTGGGTCTCTGACCAGTGGACCACCAACATGCAACCCGTATCTCATAAGAACGCCTTGGGAACCTCCAGTTTCTTTTATGTACACACAAACAGCAAAAAGGATCCTGGCCTTGTGGGGTGTGTATGTGTGTGTTTGTTCGTTTGCTATACATACTGGAACAGAGGAGCAAGGCTGCCTGTTCCAAAAGTGATAAAAAATTAGATTTCCCTGCTCCTCCACATTCAGAGTGCCATATAGTATAAAAAAGCACATGCCAAACAAGTGGGTGTCGCTCTTAATGAATCATGCAGGATTATTATTGGCTGCCTGAAACCTACCCCCATTGAAAAAGTATTGTTTGGCATTGCCTCTCCAGAAGTACGTCAAGAGGTGCGAGCAAATAATGAAATAAGGTAATACAGCAGCAAACCCATCCACTTTGTGGAACGCCAACCCCCTAGATCAGTGGTCCCAACCCTTTTACTTCCACGGACTGGTTTAGCGTGTGGGGGTGTGCGTGTATGCGTGGGAGGGGGCGTGCATGCGTCTGCATGTGTGTGTGTGTGGGAGATTTGTCTCCGCAGCCTGGTCCTGGCAAGGCCATGGACCAGGAACGGTCCACGGACCGGGGGTTGGGGACCCCTGCCCTAGATGATGGCTAAAATGACGGAAAAGCATCATGCACACCACTCAAGCTCTAAATGTTAAACAGAGGAGGTGAGGGCAAGCCTGTGGAGAGCAAAAGCAAAGCCGAATCCATGAATGCTGAAGAGTGTTGCCCTACCAGGACAAAACTGTAGCTCATTAACTCCCAGAGACCCCGGCCAGCACAGCAGGTGGTGAAGGCTTCTTGGAGCTGCAGTCCAAGAACACCGGGCTGACCCAAGGTTGGGAGCCACTGATCTAGCTGGACTACCTGGAAGTCACTTCATAGACTTTGAGTGGGAAGAGCAAACAATAATCCAGTAAAATGGAGCTACTTGGATACAGGACAAATCTTCTGTGACTGTGGAGAAATTCAGTCAATGCAGCATTGATGTGCACATTAGCAAATGGCTGAGATAACGCTGTTGAAGTAGCCCACCTCTGGTCAAAAATAGTTTTTTTTAAAAAATAGTTTAAGTATCTTGACATTTGAATTTGTTTTTAGTTTTTACCCATCTTACAGATATGTCCATAATTTTAAATTGTGCAATTCTCTCATACAAATCAAGAAAGAACAAAGAAAAGAAGAGAAAAGGAACTTGGGTTCCCATCTTTCCACCGAGCCCTTACCCTTCGGTTCAAACACCTCGGCGTTTTCGTAGGAGATTTCTCGTGCCATTCTCTTGCTTTCCCCAATACGGGCTCCTGAACGAGCTCCTCTCTCTCAAGGAAGGAGAGATGACTCTTGGTGATGTTCACACAGTCTTCCTCATCTGGGTCTTTTGAAACTCCAGGCGAGGAGGAGTGTGTGGTTTTTGTGGTCAGAACAAACATCCTCACTTGGCAACATGTGCTGTGTTTTACGTGCTTGGGGTGGAGACTGGGCACAAATCAGGAAGTCATGCTTGTCCACTCAGCTCTGGTTCGAGTGGGTCGTTGCCGGTCTTTTTTAGCTGCACTGGGTTTGTTTTAATCACGAGGAAACAATAATTAAGAACTTTGCAGGAGAGCAAATTTAGAGAGGTGTGGCTTGTGATGAAAGGGCTGGAAAAACCCTTCTGGAGAACTGCTATGGCAGAGAAGACCTATTATCTATAAGCCTCCCTAGGAATTAAGATCCTCGGGGAGGCCTTTCTCTTGTTCCCCCCCACCTTCACAGGTGCATCTGGTGGGGGACACGGGAGAGGGCCTTCTCTGTGGCTGCTCCTTTGGAACTCCCTCCCACTGGAAGCCAAGCTAACCCCATCATTGCTGTCCTTCTGCAAGCAGGCAAAGACCTTTCTCTTCAGGCAGGCTTTTGATTGATTGATTGATTGATTGATTGATTATTTGACTTTTATACCACCCATCTGGCTGCTAGGGCCACTCTGGCCGGTTTACAACAACAAAAAACAGACGAGCAATAATATGAAACAATAAACACAATAACAATCAAAATCAAACATCAAACAAACAGACTAGCAACATAAGTAAAAACTAAAAATGAATTAGTCTAGTTCAAAGGCAAGATGGCGGAATGGGTTGTATAAAATGCTGAAACGACCACTGTGTTAGGATGTGGAATACTCCAGGAAAGCCTGCCTGAAAAGCCATGCTTAAAGCTTCCCAGTGACGGGACCAGGCGAATTTCAGGCAGGAGATTGTTCCAAAGCCGGGGAGCAACCACCGAGAAGGCCCTGTTTTTGGTCTTCTCTTCCCGGGCCTCTCTTGGGGTCAGTGTTCTCAACCGCCTGGCCTGGGAAGATCGTGTGGAATGGGCAGGTCTCACTAGTGACTGACTGTCTGCTGAGAGTCGTGGTGGTGGTTTGCATGGATTTTTGCTTTTCAATGTGTTTTTAGTATTGATTTTAATGGTCTTGAATGCCGCTGAAGTGGGCTTGCGTGCTTGTTTTCCACTCCTGTCTTCTCCACAGGGCCCTGCAAGACTTTCAGAGGTCCGCATTCGTGTGGCAAAGTGCATAGTTTTCTTGCAGAAGACAATCAGCGCAAGATGGCGCTGATTGAGACAGGCCAGTCTATCGTGATTCTTTCCCCTCCCTCCTGGAAGATACCAGGCGAGGCTCCGATGTTGACAAGGGAAGTCAGTGTTGGTCTTTGGGGTACGGCACAGACTGCCTGTTGGTCTTTCTGCGAGAGAGTCATAGGCCCCCTTCATTTCTTCACTTGCTTTTGTATTGCACTTATATTTCACCTTTCCACCAAAAAAATACAGGGGCGCAGCTGGGCGGTGCTCCTGTATTTGCCCCTGAGTCTGGATGCTCAGGTCTCAGAGGTGGCCAGGAGTGCTTTTGCACCATTAAAACGAGTGTGCCAGCTGTGCCCGTTTCTTGAGAGGTCTGATCTGGCCACATGACACATGCTTTAGTTACGTCTTGGCAGGATTACCGTAATGCACTCCATGTGGGGCCGCCTCTGGATAGTGTCCAGAAACTTCAGCAGGTCCAAAATGTGGCAGGAAGATTGTTGACTGGGGCTGGTCAAAGGGATCAGAACAGCTCCCCCCCGTTACAGCAGCTCCACTGACTGATGAGCCATTTCTAGACCCCATTCAACGCGCAATGAATGCCCAATATGTCTTTGGGGACCGGCTCCCAACAATTTCATAGACTGGCTGATAGATGATGTGACCTAATGCCTGTGTGGCCGCGAGCAACTGCACAGGTTCTCCAGAGCGTCACCAGAAGAAGGAACCCACGTCTGAGTGCTTGATGGTCATTGGTTGTGTGAGGGAAACCTTGCTTTTCAGAGAAGCTCCAAAACTGTGGAGTGACCTTGGTCTCTTCAAAACAGCCAAACAATTTCCGTTGGAAACCATCTCTCCACGAGATTCCAACGTCCCCTCGTTGATCGCCTCTGGACTGTTCAAATTTTCTCCCGTCTTCCCTTTTCATCTCCCCTATTACGGAGTCAGGAGGGCCGGTCTGTCCCCGCTTGGTGTCAGTTCTGCCCTCCGTCCTTCCCAATTGCAGAGGACCTTTGCAATCTTAGGAGCACGAGTGGTTGAATGTGACCCAGGCACCAGTTCCCTCCCACGATCCACCTCCTGTCTTTCCCCTGCCACTGCCCTGCCAGAGTAGGGCCTGAGGGTGTGAGCAGACAGAGAAATAGCCCCCATTTTGGACGCCTGTGGCCCAGCACTGCCTGTTTCCAAGCAATCACACGACGTACAGGAGATTGCGAACCATCCCGACCCTCCTCTGTGTTGGAGTATGCAGATCAATGGTGTCCCAGGATGCAGTGGGTGATTCTGCCAGTTGCTCAGTTCTACCCTGCTATTGGGGCGCGACTGGGCATTGGTCACTTCCTGCCCCATCTCTCTCTCTCTCTTGTGTGCTTTCTTCCTTGAAGAAGGGCCCTTTTTCCCAAGATGGAGATGGCCTGAGCACATGCCCTCTGATGGCTCTCTTTCTCTCTCCATCCACACTTGCATCCATGCCCTCCAGCCTTAGGGGGTGGTTTACCCAGTTTAGAAACGTTCTTCGAAGCTAAAGAAACTTGCCTGGAATATGTAAGACAAACAACCTTCTTTCTTTTTCACTCAAATGCTATATTTGGACCTTTGCTACTGAAATACTAAAGTCTGTAGTTAATAAACCTTTAATAAAGTTATTACAAGTTAACTCCATGTTTTTGACTCTGTATTTAATTTAGCTCATGGAAGATAATGGGTCAGAAGAACACACGATGATCTCTCACACTCTGGGCCCAAACCAGACCTTTTGGTCCAGCGCCAGGGCTGCTCTTTCTGGAGAGGGGCTGGATCCACTCCTGTGGGCACAGGAGCGTGGCCTTAAGGGAGGTTGCTCTCAGAGAAGCGACCCTTCCCAGCCCGATCATAAAGGATCCTTTATTGCCCTCTGATGGCATCTTGAAAAGTGATAGAAGAGCCATTTCATGGCACAATTGATCTTCTGCTTCTCCGGAAGACTGGATCCAAACCAATGGGTCCAGGGTCCAGGAAGGAGGATCCCAGTGACATGTCGGGAAGAGTGGAGCTTGGATATCTTCCAACGGTTAGACTGGATTGGTGGAGGATATAGCTGTGGGATTGGCAAGGGGTGGAGTAAAGGACCCCGTGGGACCTTTCCCACTTCTACAATCTTGTGGTGCTTTGGGGCAGCCTTCGTCTGTCGAAGGCTGCACCATGAAACCTGCGTGTTTCTCACCGTTGCCTGTGTTTGGTGGCGTAGCATGGGCCGGGCCACAGGGGCGGTGGCCCGAGGCACAAAATTCTCAGGGGTGCAAAATTTCAGCCCTGCCGTCGGGCAAGGTGGAGCACACAGCGGGCGAGAAAGTGTGCAAGGTATGCCTCCCTTTTTCTGACTGTGGCTGCCTCCCTCACTCCGTGGGGTTTGGCGAGGGCTGAGCGGACCCTGAGGTTTGGAGGCGGCGGGCTAGAGGGAGAAAGGCGGCCTGGAGCAGCCCGGCCTCCCTCTCCCGGTGTAAACAAAGCGGGCAGGTGGGCCGCGTGGAAGGGAGGGTGCTGTGCCGGCGCCGAGCCCCCTCCCCTGCCACTTCCCAAGGCAACGTCGTTGATGGGGTGCCAGAGCCGACTTGCCCCAAGGTGCTGGCCACCCAAGCTACACCACTGTCAGCATGATCTCATTTTCTTCTGAAATGATTCGATCTGTTCTGCCCGTATTTTGAAATCTGAAAGCGGACCCTGTCGCAGTGCCTGCCTGGTTCACAAACTGCTTAGACCACTGGGTGTGGGCAGGAATGGTGAAGCAAGTTCCTTATCTCTGTAAACATTTTCTTTTTCCTTCACTTTCTCTTCAGCACACGGGCACATAGAGAAGCTTCCTCTTCTAGAGGCTTCTATGTTCAGGTCCATGTTTTATCCTATTTTACTCTGAACTGTGCTTTTGAATTGTGGTGCTGGAGGAGACTCTTGAGAGTCCCCTGGACTGCAAGGAGAACAAACCTATCCATTCTGAAGGAAATCAACCCGGAGTGCTCACTGGAAGGACAGATCCTGAAGCTGAGGCTCCAATACTTTGGCCATCTCATGAGAAGAGAAGACTCCCTGGAAAAGACCCTGATGTTGGGAAAGTGTGAGGGCAAGAGGAGAAGGGGACGACAGAGGACGAGATGGTTGGACAGGGTCATCAAAGCGACCAACATGACTTTGACCCAACTCCGGGAGGCAGTGGAAGACAGGAGGGCCTGGCGTGCTCTGGTCCATGGGGTCACGAAGAGTCGGACACGACTTAACGACTAAACAACAACAACTCTGAACTGATTTTTTGGGGAGAATAAACATAATTATTTTCCTTTACCTTGCTATGAGCAATCCCAAATCAAAGTTACTAATTCATAGCCATAAGCTCACTTTACTAGCCTGCTGTACTCTGCTAATATAATTACTGCTATTTACTGTATTAATTTCATTTTATTAGATTTAATGCTGGTTCAAATTACTCCTAGCCTCCCTGAGTGGTGTGTATATAGGTTGTTGTATAAAAATAAATGAATATATGTTACATTATATGCTGTCAAGTTGGAATGAATTTGTAGCGACTCTAATGTGATTTTCAAGGTAAGTAAGATATTTAAAGAATGATTTTACCAGTTCCACTCCGTCAGTGGGGTTCCAGAGCTGAGCAGAGATTCGAACCCAGCTCTTCTGAATTCTAGCTCATCACTGCATCCAATACACTACACTTTCCGTGACAACAGTTCCAGAGCATCACCAGAAAGGGGGAGAGGGAAGCCATCAATGAGCACTTTATACCTAGAAAACCTTGGAAGGGTCACCATGAAACAGAGTCAGCACATTATCATCATCATCATTTACTAAAAATATTTGTAAATAACCGTGATGAGATTTGGAGACTATACTTGTTACCTCCTCCCAGTGGGAGAAGGAGCCATCAATCATCACACTCCGAGTATGATGCTGTAACCGGCGGCGTATCCACCTGACAGTTGTTCTCGCCAGCCCACACCTCGTTCGCTTCTGAATTGGGATGGCCACGGGGCACTTTGTCAAAGGCTTTGCTGAAGTCCGGATCTATCACGTCTACGGCAGATGTGTCTGACATCATCCAACCTCATTTTAATAACCTCCAGGGAAGGAGACCTTATACCTTTGCTGAATGCTGTTCCTGACAGGCGTGGGCTCCGAGAGCCGGCAGGCTACCTCCATCGAGAGGCCTGTCCAGGTGTGACTCCTTCACCCACACGGACCCCGAAGCAGAGCAGGGGTGGGTCCTGCCTGGCGTGGTGGGTCCTGTGGTGCTGAGGATGGCTGCCTTGGGGCTCCCCTCCTCCCCCTCCTCCTCCCCCCTCTGGCCATGCCATCACAATCCACCTGCCCCTTTGGCTCCAGGTGTGCAGGTGGTTGTGAAGGCTGGTCCATTGTGCAAGCGGGGGGGGGGGGGAGCAGAGCAGGAGGCAGGCAGCCAATCAGCAGGCCTGCTCAATGGGTGAAGCCCAGAGGACAAAGGGAGGGAGCCGGGCAGCTGGAGGAAGGCACACGAGGTGATGGGAGACACCGAGGAGGCGTAGCGCCCAATTCCGCCTGTGACTCCTAAGGAGAACCCCCCGAATGAGAAGGTATGGCAGTGGGTGGCCATCGCCTCTGTCCCTTTCGTTGCAGTCTCTTGTGGATACATTTGGCCAGCGAACACCTGCAGGAGAACAAGTATGGTCTAGCAGATAGAGCGTTGGGTTAGGATGCGGGAGATCTGAGTTCAAACCTGCATTTGAAAATGGAAAATAGTGGGGGTGTCTGGTTGTAGGGTCCCCATGCTTTACCCCATCTTCAGCTTTCTCGTGCAGCCTGGTGACCTGTGAACTCCAAGGGATCAGAGCGAAGCCTGTTTTTCCACAGCAGACCTGCCCCCCCCCCAAGGGAGAGTTTTGTCATTTGAGCAGAACTCAGAGTGAATCTACCCAGCAGGGAAACCTGTGCTTTGGCCTGCTCTGTATTCACAATTGATCCAATGGAGTTTCCCCGGGGGAATCGCTGTAGCCATCAGGAGGACCATTGGCAGGCATCCGCAGGGCAGAAAGCTCTCTTTCCACGGAGCTCCAGAAGCATAAGCTGCCTTAAGATGCTAGCAAGTGCTAACTAGCCATTTCCATCTCTCGTCCTTTCCTTCTGTTGACATTGCTCTCTCACCAGTGCCTCTTGTCCAGAGGCTTCGGCCAGCATGAAAACCTCAAGTTGTGTGCTCCATTGCCCATTTTGTCTCTTCCTGGGTTCTGAGTAACAGCCATTTTTATATTTCCCGTGGCAGCATCCCCGTGGCTTGCCTGCCTCTGATCTAATTTCCACTTAACATTCCCATGACTTTTGCTGACATAACCAGACTCACCTGGCACTAACATTCAACCATTTCTAATCATCTTCCTGCATGCAGAACGTTTTATTGACAACATCTGGCCTGATCCCCTTTTAGAGCATGGCATAGCATCTTCCATACCTCGCCTTCCAAAATAGTTTCAATACAAAATGAAAACCTGCTAACTCAAGGGATTAGGATCATGAGGAATAAAGCATAGTTTGTGATCCAGGCCAAACAAACAGCCCACCTTACTGTTCTGGTGAAATCACAGCCAGAACATTGTCTAATTCACAGCCGATGATAATTTCAGCCTCTATAGTGAGAGATTTCATAAACTTTTATACCCACCAGGCAGCTCTCCTGGTTTACCTGTGGTCCTTATCTCCAATAAATTTGACATGCTTAAATAGACATGCTTGCTTTAGGAAGTGTTGGTGCAAAGATATATCCTTATTTTACTTGTAATGAGAACATGTAGAGGCTTGGGCGTCTCTCCAAAGTTTCTCCCAACTTCCTTCTCTTCAAATGATTGTTTTACTAGAGATATGCAAGTGACTTGACAGAACAGAAGAAACAATGGCTGGATGCTGAACTTCAGCCCCTCTCATTTGGAAATGGAATGGTTTCCCTCTCGCTGTGTCCTATAAGCACAATTCTCACTGTCCATGTCTAGTGAAGAAGACACAGCCTTAGCTATGTATGGTAGATGGGGTGTATCTGGCTTTGGCTTAGCAATGAGCACACGTTTGCCTCCAGGGTCTTGGGAATAATGCTAGATTCTAAGATTAGGGAACAGTGATCTGATGTTGTGAATGTCCTTTTCCTTCCTTCCTTCCTTCCTTCCTTCCTTCCTTCCTTCCTTCCTTCCTTCCTTCCTTCCTTCCTTCCTTCCTTCCTTCCTTCCTTCCTTCCTTCCTTCCTTCCTTCTATCTTTCTATCTTTCTGTCTTTCCTTCCTTCCTTCCTTCTGTCTTTTCCTTCCTTCCTTCCTTCTATCTTTCTGTCCTTCCTTCCTTCCTTCCTTCCTTCCTTCCTTCCTTCCTTCCTTCCTTCCTTCCTTCCTTCCTTCCTTCCTTCCTTCCTTCCTTCCTTCCTTCCTTCCTTCCTTCCAGCCATGGCTCCCAAAGCAGCAAAAGGTAAAGATAAAGATAAAGCCAAAGATAAAGACAAAGACAAAGACAAAGATAAAGATAAAGCAGAACCACCACCTCAACCACCACCAGCTGCACAATCGTCATGGAAACGCCGTTTTAAGCTGAAAGCGCTTCCTCCGAGACTCAAAAACATGCTCATTGCCACCTTTGCCTTTGTGTGCTTTTGCATCTTCGTTGGCTCCTGCGTAGGATGTAAGTGAACGTCTAGCCGCGAGGGTACAAGGAACGGTGGAGTCCCTTGCCTTTCCTACTGGGCAGCGTTCTGTGAATGGGCGAGATGGTCAAGCAAGTGCACTCGCTCTTGTTCCTTGGGATTTTGGACAGGTTTTCCCTGTGTTTCTGTCAAAATGCACATGGAAACGACCGATGCACTTTTCTCAGAGTCGTGAAAGAAGCCATGCCTTCCTTGGGGAGGAGGGTTCTCCTCCTGTGTCCTTCACTCAGCCACAGCTTTGAGTAGAGCATTAGATTTAACTCACTATCAACAGCAAGTAGTAGTTGTTGTTCTGTGCCGTCAAGTTGGAACTTGACTTACAGTCACTCTAATAGGGCTTTCAAGGTAAGCAAGACGTGGTTAAGGAGTGGTGATACCCATTCCACACCCCCAACAAGTTTCCATGACTGAGTGGGGATTTGAACCCAGATCTTCAGAGTCCTTGTCTATCACTCTGTCCACTACACCACAGTTATGTGTAGTTACTTCCTTGTTGCAATAAGCAGGACATGATGGTATATGTAAGCATTTATGGATGATGATAGTGATGATGATAACCTTAGAACTGCAGAGCTGGAGGGGACCCTCTGAGTCATCCAGTCCAGCCCCTGTCAAGGAGGCACCGTGGGGGAATCAAACTCCCAACCTCTGACTCCCAACTAGAGACCTGAACCGCTGAGCTGTCCTGCTGTCTGTGAGTGTAAATCCTTAACCACGGACTGTTTGGCCATGTTACCCTCCATCCTGTCTTAATGATTTCAGATGCACAGCTGGCCTTAAAAAAGAAGAACCCTCTTGAGGAACCATTGCAGGAAGTGAGAAAAACGATTGCAAAGGCCCACAAAAGCCAACAGCTCAATTATGCAGGTTGTAAGTGGATGGAAAATAATTACTTGTTTTGACTGTTCAGAAACAGACCCCACCCCCACCCCACCCCCCTTCTGCATAACTGCCAGGTGAGCAGCATCTTTTTCTCCAGCAGATTTCTGGGCCAAAACCTTGGGGACGGGTTTTAGTGATGTCACAGAAGAGGGCCCTTACGATGGCATGGGGGGGAAGGTCCTTGTGGTTTCACAGAGGTGGGGCAGAGGCTACAGGCAAAGCTTGGGAAGAGAGTTGCAATTGCTTTTGAGCCAGCTGATGGGGGAAAGGGACCCGTGCAGGAATCCAGATGAACGGGTCTGGGTTTGAAGGAAAACCCAACTGGCCACCTTGTGTAGCAGCTCAGAGGCAGAGAGGTCCAGGGAACATGCTTGGGCAACGAGAGCAGGAAAAGAAAAAAGAAAGAAAAAGGAAAAAAAAGGGGGGGGGGGGAACACAGCCGCTGCAGGAAGGGAGAGGAAGTTTTGCATTTCTTTTTAGTTGTTGTTAATGCATCAGTGACGAATTGAAAAGACTTTTAACAAAGCCCTTTTAAAGCATTGCTGATGCCCTCGTGAAAGATGCCCTGTGACAATTTGAAAGAAATGCAAAGCTTCATTCCTCTTCTCCTCTGCAGGAGAGCAGAAAGGAAGCTTTCCTTTTCTCAAGACTGTTAAGCAGCTGTCGAGTCTCACCCTAGGTTTTTTTCATTTTTTTAACGAAGGGACAATTTTCTGCAAATAGAAACTTCCTACTTCTTAGGTGATTTCTTAATTTTCATATATGCAAATTCACTTCCCATTTTGAAATTTAACTTCTTGAGATATTGAGGGAGAGCAGAACCCTAGAAAATGAAGCCGTGAGTGGCCTTGGGCCAGCTGTACAGTCCCAGAAATGCCCCCATTTGTTAGCAAAGTACCATTGCTAACAAAAAAAAAGGGGGGTTAGAAGGGTGCTCCCACTGAAACTTTAAAGAGGACCAACAAAAGAGAATCATGAATGGATCATGGCCATTTATTAAAAGGCAGGGAGAAGGGAGGACCTTCAAGGCTGCACTCTTGTACACAATTTTCTTTGTACAAAAGTCCTTTCAACTGCATGAGACTTGTGAGCAGATATGTAAAGGCTATAGTGTAAATATTTAAAACAGCAAGGAAAAGGATGAGATACTTTGGTTAGAATCCTGTTAGCATTTGTGTAAGGTTTGCTTAACTTGCCATGGCTAATTGTGGCTAATTGGTGGAACGTCCCAGGGCATGTGTCAGACATGCCCAGTCATGCACCTAATTGTGGTACCAAGATGAACCCTAAGACCTGGTCAATTAGCTGCAATTAGCTGTGGCAAGTTATACAAACCATATGTGAACACCAATAGGATCCTGACTAGTGATAGGGACTGGGCCCTGGGGCCAGACCATCCACTCATGCATCCCATGGTGGTGGCAGCCCCGTTCATCCTTCCAATTGTGCCCAGATCCCCGCTCTCTTCCTGCTCGGCTGGCCACTCCAGGCAGGGGGAGGGAGGACGAGTCTCCCTGCATGGCTGCCGAGTGGCCTGGGATGCCTGAGTGGATGGTCTGGCCCCAGGGCCTGGACCCTTGTTAAGTCCAGCTGCGCGGGGATATTCGTATACGAATACCCCCATCTCTAATCCTGACCTTCATGTGTCATCTTTTCCAGTATATTGTCCTGCCTGCCTGTTTATTTCTTTGAAAGAGAGGCACTTCGTTTCTTCCCACTGTGAGGAGAGGTGCATTTAAATTTCTTCTCTCTTGATATTTCAGTTGGTGAGCTTGTGGTTGTAAAATAATTAAATAATAAGTACTAGTACATTTTTGACTTATGGTGACCCTTTTTAGGGTTTTCCAGGCAGAGAATACTTAGAAGTGGTTTTTACCATTCCCTCCTTCTGGGGGCATTTCTGGGACTGTACAGCTGACCCAAGGCCACCCAGGCTGGCTCTTTATCATAGGTGGCACAGTTGAGGAACTGAAAACTCTCAACCACAGAACCCAGAACCAGATACCTAAACCACTGAGCTATCCAGCGTGCTGACAATAATTAAACAACCCTATTTAAATATATATATGGAAATAATCATTACTTTCAAATAAAACCAAAACAAGGAAGAGCTGGATTCAGTGTTAGTGGCAAATGACAAGATAAAAGGTTATATCAATAATATATATATATATATATATATATTGATATAACCTTTTATCTTGTCATTTGCCACTAACACTGAATCCAGCTCTTCCTTGTTTTGGTTTTATTTGAAAGTAATGATTATTTCCATTATCTTGCTGTTATTTTATATAAACATGGGCACTTTGTATTCGTATCTCAGGGATATGAATACGACCCGCAGCCCCACAGGTGCCACGGGGCCCCCAATTCCCTCCCCCAGAACCAGCTGGGCCACTCACTGGACTCTGCGTAGCACTTGGGTCCTTCGTCATTGCTGGAGTGCCAATCCCAGCAGGAGCCCAGATGGCCCTTCCCTGCCTCCCCATGCAGCTGCCCACTCACTGTCTGAATGGGGTGACTCCCTGTCCCGCCTCCTTGCAGAAGTGGTCGGGTGCCTGGGGGGGTGGGGAAGGGCCGGTTGGGCTCCTGCTGGGTTTGGTGTGTCGAAGACAACCAACGATCCCCAGCACTGCGCAAAGCCCAGTGAGTGGCTCGGCCAGTTCTAGGGGAGGGAATTGGGGCCCCCGTGGCACCTGTGGTGTTGCAGGTCATATTCGTATCTCCAAGATGCAAATACAAAGTGCCCATCTTTCATTTTATAGCCAACGTATCTTGGGTATCCCACTCTGTGAGGATTCAGATATTTAAACAAACCCAGAAACAAGTGTGTTAGGGGCACAGAAGGATTTACAGAAATTCACACTCCTCCTGTAATGCTCTTAGACATACAGGTAGCAGATGAAGTCCTGCAGCTGCCAAAACACTTAGCAGAATCTGAAAAGGCCTATGGCAACCGGAAAGCGAAGTACCGTAAGTATCTATCTTTTCTAAATGGACTCTCGTGGCACAGCTGGAGAATTCAAGGGCCAGCTAGTCCATGGAATTTCAAATTGGATTTTCTGGTATTGTTGAGATCAGGATATCATCGCCTTGTAGAACTGGGAGGCATCCGGGAGGTCATGGATTCCAACCTGAGGCCAAAGCAGGAGACCCACTCCTCGAGCATCCCTTGCAGCGGATCATCTGAATTCTGAACCTTGGATGAAGGAGAGTTCAATGAGGGGGGAGGCAGCGTAACATTCTGAAATTCTCTCCGTATGCTACAGCTAGAGTAAGCCCATTGAATCAGTGGGGATTGGGTAAGTCCACTCTTCCGTAAGCCCCACAGATTCAGTGGGTGGACTCTACTTGTGACTTACTACACCGAGCAAGAGGATTCCAGCCCGGCGGTGCCTTGCCCTAACTTTGCAAGCTTGCACAAGGGACTCCAGTTTGTACGTCACGTTTGTCTCTTTGTACTCATCCTTTCTTAGAAACCATCTTCAAGAAAGGAAAGCTGTCACGGTCTGGTGATCACTGGGATGTTTTTGGGAGGAGCCTGTTCTACATTTCGGACATAGAGAAGACCTGGTATGACGCCGAGAACTTCTGCATGTCTAGAGATGCCCACTTGGCTTCTATCCAGACGGATGATGAGCAGGTTTTGTTGATATTTGGATTTATCCTGATTTAATCTTATCCTGCCTTACTCCTCTAGTGGGGACCCAGGGGGGGCATCAAATACATTTAAAGCCAACAATTAATTAAAACACATGGACTGAGGTTTAAAACTTCAGTCTATACATATTTAAAGCATTATTTTAAAATTATAAATTTTTGAAAGACCCCCCCCCCCCCCCCAATCTCGAGTGCATCTTCTGACTGCCCGAAAACCTCTCTGAAGAGGTGTGTTTTCACCTGCCATGGAAGGAAAGGAGCAACGGAGCCTCCTGAGGGAGGGAGTTCCACAGAGGGAAAAGTCCTCTCTCAGGTCCTCACCCGATGTCCTTGTGAAAGGGGTGGGACCGAGCGAAGGCACTCCCCCCCCCCCCCGAGCCTCTTCATTCATGTGAGGCTTCGTAAAGGGAGAGACAGTCCTTTGGAGAGCCTGAACCTCAGGTTTTACACCTTTCTTCTTTCCCCCGCCCAATATTTGGGACCTGGAGAATGAGAAAAGCTGCGAACAACGCCAGCCCTGCCATTAGGAAGAGGGAAGTGCCTGCCTCAGGGGGCAGATCTTAATCAGGACCAGTGGATTCCTGCTGCTCTGGGGTGGCTCCCGAGGCTCTCCAGAATCTCTGACTTGGCACATCTTGGCCCTTGGGGGGGTCCTCAGAGTCAACGCAGGTGATGTTGCAGGGATCCCTCACAGCCAACCTTTTGGGAAAGGTCCAGCTCCGAACCACGTGGGCTGCTTGCTGCTATTGGTGCCGCTTTACCAACCCTTCCATCTGCTTGGGGGGTGGGGGACCATCCGCCGCCCCCTCCTTGTCTCCCCCCTTCCGCCTTCCTCCCATCATTGTCCTGCGTGGTTTTTGCTGATCACTTTTTCAAGAGGTTCCTCTTGGTGTCCATCCTGGACCACTGCAGGTTGCACACAGGTGTCCTCAAATGTCCACTGAAAAGAAAAAACAGGCCGGCACGTCTGTTTTGGGGTTTTGCTGGTGGTTTTGGTGGGGGAGGGAAGGTGAAACTGGCTGCTGGGATCTCCCATTGTTCTCAGTTGGGTAGGTCAACTCTGGAGATGATAGAAGTCCAATTTACGCTCACCTCTGTAGACGACACCAAGTTCAAGAGTACAAACGAATCGGGTCATTCGGGGGGGACGGACCCGGAAGCTATAACACCTTGTCACAAGGGGGAATCTTGGCTGCATTTGAGGGTATGCTCCCATGGCACCCCATGATGGTGGAAGTCCCTACAGTGACCCCCGGGGCTCCACATGGAAGCCCACCCTCCAACATGTCCAGATTGCTCTGGATTTCAAGGATATCCTCATCAGAGTGCTGGGGAGACAAAGTCCTCCCAGAAAGCAGAATTGAGTGTGCCTCTTCCTTCTAAAGATCTCAGAGGAGATCCGAAGGCCAGGAGTGGTGGTCCCTCTCTGCTGCTGTGATGGTCATGCTTGGGTAGTTGAACATGGCCTTCGCTTTGGTGAAGCTGCTCTGCCTTTTTTTCTTCTTCACAGTTCTTCCTCAGTACTCAGCTCAGTGACCCGACCTGGATTGGCCTTTCAGATGAAAATGTGGAGGGCGACTGGGAATGGACAGATGGCTCCCGGGTGCTAACACAGTGAGTTTGCAAGGCGCGCCCCAGGAGGTGACGCTTCTGAATGTCTACCCCTGTCGTACCATGTTTTGCACAACGTAGAACCTCCACCCTTGGTAAAATCCTTCTTGAGGTCTTGAAGAATGATAGAATCATTGAATAATGGAGTTGGAAGAGGCCTCTAAGGCCACGGAGTCCAACTCCCTGCTCAAGGAAGGGAATCCAAATCAAAGCAGATCTGGCAGAGGGTTGTCCAATTTTTTTTTTGAATTTCTCCAGTGTTGGAACGCTCACCACCCCCACCACCCCGAGGTCATGGGTTCCATTGTTGTACTGCTCTAACAGTTAAGAAGATTTTCCTGATACTCAACTGAAATCTGGCTTCCTGTTACTTGAACCCATAATTACATGTCGTGCTCTCTGGGATGATTGATATCTTATATCCCAAGTCAAAGCTGGACATAGGGCAGGGGGCTTAGCAACACAGCCACTTTCTTTTCTTTTTTCCTACCAAGTCGGAGTTTTGGAAAGTTCAGTCCAATGAGGGTGGACTGTAAAAGAAGGGAACGGTTGCCTGTCACTGTATCCCCTCCTATTTTCCTTTCAAAAGACCTGGGAAGGGCTGTGGCGAGATTTGCTTTGCAGAGCCTCTGGGGTGATGGGGTTACAGAAGTGTCCCTAAGCACAGAACGAGGTGTGACGGAGAGTAGCTTTGCACTCCACAGAAGCTTTAGGTTGCCTTGAGAAGTAAAAGATGCCTGCTTATGCTTTGAATATTTCACTGTTAGCTTGCTGGAAAGGAGTTCATTTTGATTACGTAGACCCGTAAACATCTGTGAACATCTGGAGAGATCCGTTTTAACCTCTTGTATCTGAACACCTCGTGCTAGTGGAGGTCAGTGGGTTGGAGCACAGGGTCCAGGAGCTCAACCCCCCACTGGGCCTTCTGGGAGAAGACCAGCCAAGATTACCCAGAGCGTGTGTGGCACAGTGGTCCCTGAGTGGTCCCAGAAAGGGAGGGGGGACTGGAAAAGTGTGTCTGGGTACTTTATTCCTAGGCAAACTTCTGAGGAGGGCCATCAGTTGGAAATAATGTAATGACGCATAATGACTCCGTTATGAATAGCAAAGCTGTCACGACCCAGCCTCCTTGAGGGGAGTGCTTGGTCGGTGGATAGAGAGCAATTAGGGAGTCTGAATCTCCTTTACAGCTGGGTAGAGTCCAAATGACCTCAGCCAGGAAGTATTGCAGATCCCTTCTCACAAGTCTATCCTAAAAGATACTTGATTACACTTAACTAAGTTCAGCAAGAACACACACATGAGCTTTGTAGTCACCAGATCTATCAAAGCTCAGGCAGATAGGACTCTGTAGCATTCTGTGGCCTAACAATCTCGCTGGAAGCAGGCTCAGCAGACTTGCTGTTCAAAAGACCATTCTTAAGGATTTTAAGAATAATTTTTTATTGAAAAAATAAAGTCTGTATAGATATTCAGTTTGTTGCATAAGCAAAGCATAAGTTACATTTCCATAGAATATTGCAAAGAAATCTAGGCATCATTCACTAAACAAAAATATAACTAAAAATACTAAAAAGCTTCTTTAAGGGTAGGCATAGGGTATGGCCCCCCTCTCCTTCTCTCTGAGGTTCTACATTCCAATTTCCTTTGATCTAACATAAGGAAAAAGACTCAAAATGGCTCCTAAGCCTCTCTATAGACTAAGGAACAGTCCACATGGCACAGACTCCATTTTCTACTCTTTTGGCACCACCCTTCCACTTCGTCTCTCAAGGTGTTGTTGACCAATAGGCGATTAGGAAAGTCCGTTCTCATCCCGCCTTCTGTTCCCAGGAGAAATCCAGGTGTTGTTTTCCTTCTCCTCGTCTCGGTCTGGATCTAGACAACATGTTGTGTCTTCATGCCTTATCATCTCCTGACATGGCTGGGTACAAGGAACTTTCCCATCGGCTCATGAAGAAAACATTCCCATCATACAAAATCATTTTTACACAGAACCAATATGGAACCATTTTACATTTCTTCACATCTACATAACCCATCTTCATACAGGCTTTTAACCCACATAATCTCAACCATGACACTCCTCTGCTTCGGTCCACCCTTGAAACAATCCTGGGGATGTCCTTAGAGGGAATGGAGAACCAGAGAGGCAAAGAGGTCTATGCTATGGAGCAGAAGTAGCTGAGATGTTCTCCTGCACATACAGATGTTTATTTTCTGCCTGTCATGCCCACCTTTCAGAGACCATAAAGTCTTGAAAGGTGGAGAGAGAACATTAGGAATGTCTAGAGTTGGGGAATGATCACCCTTTTTGGACTCTATATTCCAGAATACGTAGGCCACGTATCCAGCAATAGACGCAGGCCCAGTTTTCTGAGAACTGTAATCCCCCAAACTGACTTTTCTCATCCCTGGAAAGGTCACCCTCTCCTCACCGAGCATTTAAGGGCCGCATGGAAGCCCAGTCCCCTTAGGGCCCAACGCTTCTCACCCCCTCCTCGTTCTGCTGCGTGTGTCTTACCAGCTTCCTTCTGCCTTTTCTGGGTCACTTCCCCCAGGTATTGGTCTCGCGGCATCCCCAGTCCCCAAGACGACTACTCAGACTGCACGTTCATAGACCCTTCTGTTGACGGACCCAACTGGGAGCATTCCGACTGCCACCAACTGAGAAGGTGGGTTTGTAAGGAGAAGCTGGATATTGATGAAACCTGAATTTGGCACGCCTGTTTCTTGGAGCGACAGAAGAATACGGCAAGGCAGAAGACCCTTCTTTTCAGTGTCAAGCCCCTATGGGAAATCTACTGGTCACAATAAAAGACATTCGATTTCATGCAAACACAGCTTCTTCTGACAACAACAGCAGTGATGGGAGCGTGTGGTCTATCATCAATTAGCTGCAGTGGGTTGAGTTCTGGTTGGAGCAGGGCAACGCCCCACAAATATCTGCCCTTTGCTGCCCTTCTTCCCCATGGGAGATGCAACGTAACCATTACGGCAGACCTTTGGAAAGAAGGAGGTGGTGCATCGAGGGTCCCCTCCTCAAAGGGGGAAAGGGAAGCAAAGCAAAGCAGGGTTTGAAGCTGGAAGGTGTATTTTCTTTGCTCTGTAGGGTCATGGGTGGGTTTGAACCAGACAGAACCCCAATCAGTGGGCTTACATTCTTTCTGTCATGATGAGGACAGAAAGCTGCTGGTGCCAGGGATTCAGCTGAAGCAGTGTACAGTAGGAGCCTTGTATTAATGGGGATTGGTTCCAAGCCTCCCCCGTGTATGTAGAAAAAGGTGGATTATAGTGAACATTATACATAGCATGGTCTCTGGCTCCTTCTAGTGGCCAGTCCTAGTAACTTCATCTTTATAAATATATATTCCTAGGATTTTTCTTTTTAATATTTTTAATATTTTCAGACTGTGGATAAGTGAATCAGTGGATACTGATCCTGGGGATACGTGGGTCCTACTGTAATAAGAAAAGGAAACTTGCAGATTTCTCCCCATTCTGAAGAGGCTCCCCTGGCCTCCAGCTGCACGTGGTCCTTTGAGATGTGGCACCCTACAAATGGCCGGTCCTCCTCCCCGGTGGCATAAGAGTAGACATAGCCCTGACCTGATCAGCCAAAGGAATCTTCATACACAAGCTTCCCAGCATTGGAACCAGCAGAGAGGGACGGAAGGCCCTTCCTGTCCAAGGTCAGGGTTGGGCGAGGGAAAGAAGCTGTCACCTGTGGAGGGTTCCAGAGCACTTGACTCAGACCAGATCAGCAGCTACTCTTAGAACAATGGCTTTGTCAGCACAGGATGGGATGTGTCACTTCTCTCTACACTCACGACTCCCAATAAGCAAAGGGGGTCTGGCCTATGGGATCTCTAGCGGGGAAGATTTATTATTTATTCATTCATTTTCCTCCCACTTTTTCAACCAGCTGGTGCTCAACAACAATAATAAGAAAGAACATTTTAGAAATGCAATTAAATAACAGTTTAAAGACAAAATTAATGTTTTAAAAAACCTATTCAATCGAGGCGAATGAACTGAAAATAAAGTTGATAATTTCCAAAGCTGTTTAAAGAGACAAGCTGACACTCCATGGTTCCTACATGCATCTTTTCAAGTCATCCACCTCTGTGGCCTGTTCACATCCAGCTAAGAGTGCCATATTCTAACCCAAAGATGTGGTGGCATTAGGCGGTCAGGAATAAGGCATAAGGCAGGAGCCTCTTCTCCTGGCCAGATGTCCATCTGCCGGCTGATCTCAGATATCTAAAGGTTTTCCAGGATGATGATTTAGTACGGAACCAGCCTGAGTTGCTCCTTCCCATTTTATCAAGACATTGTCTCCAGTGTTTTGTATACAAAACCTCGTGGCACAGTGCTTAAACAGCAGTACTGCAGTCAAGATTCTGCTCACAACCTGAGTTAGATCCAAAACAGATTTAGGTAGCTGGCTCAAGGTTGACTCAGCCTTCCAATCACAACTAAGGGTGCTTGACTTTTAGTGCTTTGTAGGTGGAAGATTTCCATAAGTCTGGTTGCAGAAACCTTGGAGCATAAACATCTCAGGTACTCACGTGCCAACTTGAAAGGGGAGCAGGCAGTGAAAACGTCTTCCCCAGACCTAAAAAGGGTGTGTATGTGGCGGGGGGGGGGGATCTGAGTCTGTTGAGAGAAGGGAGAAAGTCTGCCTCCAGCCTGAGTTTTAACAGCAACAACAACAACAACTTCCTTCTTCCTTTGGTCTCCGTAATCTCAATGTGGGCTCTCCTTCCCTTTCTGTGGATTTGCTGGTCCAGGGAAACGTGGCCTGGCCTTCAAAGAGTGCCAGTAAGGAAAGAATGTCATTGAACAAAGAATCACCAGAAGGAAGGTGAGAACTAAGAGGATGAACCATATTTTTGGAGTGGAGCTGCCTGTAATCTCTTTGTAGCCACAGCTCCTCTGGGTCCCTGTGAAGAGGGAAGACCAGTGGGCTCTGAGAGCCTGCAGGCTACCTCCATCGAGAGGCCTGTCCAGGTGTGACTCCTTCACCCGCACGGGCCCAAAGCAGAGCAGGGGTGGGTCCTGCCTGGCGTGGTGGGTCCTGGGGTGCTGAGGATGGCTGCCTTGGGGCTCCCCTCCTCCTCCCCCCCCCCGTCTGGCCATGCCATCACAATCCACCTGCCCCTTTGGCTCCAGGTGTGCAGGTGGTTGTGAAGGCTGGCCCATTGTGCAAGCGGGGGAGGGGGGAGCAGAGCAGGAGGCAGGCAGCCAATCAGCAGGCGGATTGGGTCCCAGCAGGGCTGCTCAATGGGTGAAGCCCAGAGAACAAAGGGAGGGAGCTGGGCAGCTGGAGGAAGGCACACGAGGCGATGGGAGACACCAAGGAGGCGTAGCGCCCAATTCCGGTGAAACCCACCCGGCAGAAGTGCAAGGGAGACATTGAACGGTAGCCTGTGACTCCTAAGGGGAACCCCCGAACAAGAAGGTATGGCAATGGGTGGCCATCGCCTCCGTCCCTTTCGTTGCATCAAGTGTTCCTCTTTGGTAGATGTGTCCAGGTTATGCCTTCATGGGAACCTCCACCTTCCATTCTGGGGGCTGAGATTCTTTCGTTCCATAAGCCGTTTTATCCTTGAGCCCTGTAGGTGTTGAGATCTTTTACGTTAGAAAAATAACCTTGGGAGGTATTGGAGAAGCTGTTGATTGCACTAGGAGAGGAAACTACACACAAGCTTGCATGGCATCTGAGGTGTCCACTTCCAGGTAGGCTTTTAGAGAAGAAACAAAGACCAACAACAAATGTAGAAAGACATGATTTTTCCAAGTAGGCACTGCTCACAGTAGCCTCAAATAACACATTTCTTAGCCATGTGGCCATCAGCCCAGATTGTGACAAGCTTGGTCTTTTCCAAGATCTGAAGGGTTGCCACAGGGAAGAGGGCATCGATTTATTCTCCATGGCTCCTGAGGGTAGGACAAGAACCAATGGGTGGAAACTTGTCAGAGGGACATCCAACCTGGAAACAAGGAGGAATTTCCTGACGGTGAGAACCATGAAGCAGTGGAACAGCTTGCCTCCCAAGGTGGTGGGTGCCCCATCGCTGGAGGTTTTCAAGAACAGATTGGACAGCCATCTGTCCGGGATGGTATGAGGTCCAGGATGGTCTGAGGTCTCCTGCCTTGGTCAGGGGGTTGGACTAGAAGACCTCCAAGGTCCCTTCCAACCCTACGGCTATTCTATGATTCCATGATTCTTCCCAGGACTAGGAACGTCTTTGGCCTGGAAAAGAAAACTACAGGACAGTGTTTCTGACTTGATTGGTTTACAGCAGAGAAAACGCAGGGCCAAAGTTTATGAGGGCACGGTTCCCTTCTGCATGCATTGGGCTTACTGGTTTCTCTTAAGGCATGGGCTTACACATTAATTCACTGTCTATGTTGACTGGGTTCGATGTGGAGGGTGCCAATGAGGATATATGGGAAGGAACTCCTCACATGTGTGTGTGGTGTGCATGTCACCATGTCACTTCGAAGCTGTGGCAATGCTGACAAGGTTTTTGAGATTTCTGAGATGTTCAAGGCGCGGCCCACCATCCCCATCCCCCGACCCAACCCTCACCTCAGGGAGCTTTCATGACAAAGCAGGGATTTGAACCCGGAACTCTATCCACTAGATCACACTGGCTCATACAGAAAGACATACATGTGTACACACACACACACACAAACATATCTTGCCTTAGGAATGGCTTTTTTTCAAAAACAGCCAAGAAGCACTTTAACATGAGCAAGCTCTCGTGAAGTCTGTCAAACTCATTCGTCTTAGAGATGCCAGGAGACTCTAAGTTGGTTTTGCTGCCATGGACAAACATGGCAACCTTGTTTGAAACGTCTCCTTTTTTCCAACTTTGTGTAGCTTAAGATGCTTCTGAGCTTCATTTGTGCAAAAGTCTGCTGCTTTTGAGATGCCCTGGGGACCCATTTTCATTGCAAAGGCCTTGATTTTTTGGATCCCCCAGATGTAAGATGCACCCGAATGTACCCTCTTCGCCTCTTTGTGGCTCATGTCGCTGCATGAGTCACAAAGAGGAGGAGGGGGTACATTCGGGTACGTCTTAGGGACTGGTTCTGTTGTCGTACTGCTCTAACAGTTAGGAAGTTTTCCCCGATATTCAACTGAAATCTGGCTTCTTGTACTTGAGGCCAGTATTATGTGTTCTGCACTCTGGGATGATTGAGAACAAATCCTGCCCCTCCTCTTTATAACAGCCTTTCAAGTCTTTGAAAAGTGCTATCCGATCACCCCTCAGTCTTTTTTCCTCAAGGCTAAACATGCCTTCTCCTCTTCCTCCTCCTTCTCCTTCCAGCCATGGCTCCCAAGGCAGGACCAAAAGGTAAATCCGCTCCTCCCACGCCCACAGCTGACAAGAAAAAGGGCAAGCCACCTGCAGCTGGAGGTGAACGTAAAGATTTCCAGCCTTTGAAGATGATTCCTCCCAAGGTCATGTGGTGTTTTCTGGGGACCTTTGCTTTTGTCTGTTTCGTCGTCTTAGTTGCAACGGCCTACCTCTGTGAGTACATCTCTGAGTGCTGACGCACCCCCCACCCACCCCAAGGGGCTACTGAGTCAGCCTCCCTGTTGACCTTTTCCCGTTGCATGCTGCTCTTTGAAAGGGGGCAACATTTCCCACGTACGCTTGGGAGTCCAGAAGGGTGGACCAGCCACTTCCCCTCCACCTTTACCAAACAGGAGAAGGAAAGTCACACATCCTTGAGATTCACATGGCAATTCCGTGGGCATGCCCATTATAGGCCTTCTTTTGACACCTATGATTCTATGAACGACTGGTTTGCTGCCATGAGGACTAGCAGCATGCCCCATCCACGGATGTTAAAACTCAGAGTGCGTGCATAACATAAATTATGACATCAGCTCTTAATGTAAACCTTCTTTGTCACCAAGATGCGCAACAAGGTCCCACCACTGCCCGCTGATCTATCACTGATGGCACAGTTCACACTGGTTCTACTCCCCTTGGATTCCATGTTTTGGAAGTGGAAGGTTGCCAAGGGGTGGCTCCACCTAACCAGCTGTGTAGCCCCCCCCCCACAAGGTCAGGACAGGGCTTATGAGTGGGTCGTTGAAGGAACAGATCGCATGTGGCCACCAGCCCTCACCAAACATCCATGGATAGGGTTTGGATACAGCCATAGGGTGGAGGGGGGGTGGCTTTGCAGGTAGAAGTAGTGACAACCCATCCCCTGCGTTAAAGGACCATGTGAGGCTGATTCAGGGCTGGGTGGACGGGACACAACCACGCCTGTCACTTTTGCTCTTGATTTTTCAAAGTGATGCAGCGCATCAGCACTGTCTTAATACAATTTGGAAAAAAAAAACCTTTTACTTCCTCTGTCCCTCCATGGAGCAAAGCAAAGTGTTTCATTTCTCAATATCATGAAGTGGACGGTCTTCTTAAGCCACTTCACAATATAGGAAATCAACAGAAAAAGGCAAATTTAAAGCCACAGCTTCCACTTTGGTTCATTTCCAGTGGTCACACATTCTGGAAAAGAACCAAAAGGGAGCGAACTCTACCACACCAAGAAAATAGTAGCTCCTGACAGGAACCTAAAATGGTGTGGGTAGGACTGCTCAGGGTTCATGCCAGCAATTATGTTGTGTGATTGCGGGGAAAAGAAGTGAACCGACCCATTCCCACAGCAGATCAAACAGAGGGATAAATGCCAACTTGATCATACCCATAATTAAACCCATTATGTTACTAAATGGCAACTGAAATTAAAACAACTCAAAATATTGCTGCCGACTATAGTAGAACCACTGAGTCCATGGAATTCCCCTAAGTGTGGACTCACTTTTCAGCACTTGCTTCAAAAGTCCACTCTTGTTGCTCCAAGCAGTTGGACTGAGGCCCAAGTGTCTCTCCCTCAGCATGGCAGTAAGTCCTCAGTCACTGAGGGGTTGATTTAGAAGAGCATAACCCTGGGCAACTGGGATGTACAGAGGGCTCAAGCAATAGGAAGCTAGATTTAGGCTGAATAGTAGGGGGAAAAAACTTCTTAACTGTTAGAGCAGTACAACAATGGAACCCACGACCTCGGGAGCTGGTGATCATTCCAACATCGGAAGCATTTCAGAGAAAATTGGACCACCCTCTGTCAGATCTGCATTGATTTGGATCCCTGCCTTGAGCCGGGGGTTGGACTAGATTGCCTTATGGGCCCCTTCCAACTCATTCATTCTCGGAGTCTATGACCCCTCTTCGCACCCTCTCCTTTCTGAATAACTTTAGACACTTCATTGGCTGCGGAAAAGAAAAGCCCTCTTGATGAGCCCATGAAAAGGCTGAGGAGCACAATGGCAACGGGGCTGAGAAGCCCAAACCTGAACCACGAAAATCGTAAGTGGAAGGAACAGAATTCTTTATTTCTCCCTGGTTCACAATCACTGTGCTCCGTTTGCACAGCAAGCTCACCAAGGAAGGCCCTATTTACCTCCGAGTAAGCCGGCCTCGAAACCAAAGGCAGCTAATTCGCAATCTGCACGGCTGGGAAACCTCACAGTAAGGGAAAGAAAAGAATTTAGCCCCGAAGGGCAGCCACACTTTGAGGAACAGGAGTAGGGGATCTCTGCTCCAGTGTTGAGCCGAAGGGCTGTGGGCCCATCCATCGTGGGTGAGCAGAGTCCAGGTCTCCTGTCACTCACCCCCATCCTTCCTTGGTGGGGGAAGGCGAGGGAGGGGGGCCATGGCCAGATGTGACCTTAAACCGTGTCGTTTTGGGAGGTGTCAACTCAGACTTTGCTCTCCCTCCTTCCAGGAAGCAGAGCTTGGAGGAAGGGAGAGATCCTTTCTTTTACTCTTCTAAGGTGGTTTTCAAAATCTCTCTTCCCCCCCCCCCAAAAAAAAACCCACACACCTTCCACTTGATCTGTTCTTTTGCCTGGGTTGTCCCACAGTTTGTGATGAAGGAAGGTCAGGCATGGCTATTTCAACTTTTTTTAAAAAACAACAACAACAAGGCAAAGGGATCAAAGCAATTCTGAGTCCAATATCAATTCTTGATCCTGTTTTTAGCCATGAAGGTAGCAGAAGAAGTAGTGAAGTTGCCAGATCACATAGAAGAAGCTGAAAAGACCTTCAATGAGCGGAAAGTGAAATATCGTAAGTTTCCAGTTTCCTCACATGGTGTTCTTGGGAGGCAAGGATGAGGTATAAACGTGAGTTTGCCCCTGCTTCTGGGAGGCACTTCCATCAGCTTAAAACCACCAGCAACTGTTGGAGGGTGCAGCTGCATTGAAACCACTGGATAGCTTAGTGGTTGAGGTCTTTGGCTGCAGAGCCAGAGGTTGGGAGTTCGATTCCCCATGGTGCCTCCTTAACAGGGGCTGGACTGGATGATCCACAGGGTCCCTTCCAGCTCTGCAGTTTCAAGATGATGATGATGATAATGATATTTGGCATATAATGCAGGAAATGTGACAGGATTGGGGCCGTCTGATTAGCTTTTTTTCCCATTGAGCAAATGATGTACAAGCAAATGAAAGTAAGCCCAGGCTCCACCGCCTCATCTGTTGTTTTCTCTGTCACTGCGGGGGTTTCTCCTTTTTTTGACAGTCAATCCATTCACATCAGCTCAGGCAGTGTGATCACTTGTACCAATGCAAAAGAGTATGTGCAAGGATGCTGATGTTTGACACGACAGTGGTGGCAAGGGGTGGCAGTGGCAGTGCTAAATTACCACGAAGGCTGGATCTGTGTGAATAATTATTTTTCATTTCTTTTAAAAGAAGTTTGGTGCCAGCACTGTTGCAATATGGCACCTAGACACACACAAAATGAAATAGAGAATGAGAAGAGGAAATTGCCACTCGGCCCTTGTTTACAGCTTGTTAAGGTGATTCTCCTGTAGCCGTGTCTCCTGAAAATGAGGAGGGCTTCAGTAGACCTATATTAACAAGCAACAAACAAGACTCCTCCTCTTTCCATGTGTGGCCAATTAATGTGAATTTACACAGAGAAACCTGACTTCACAGCAGGCCAATTTGTATTTTGTTGGCCCTCTGTGCCCAGGTACTTGAGCATCTCCTAAAAGTTACCATCATCTTCAAAGCTTCTGAGAGAAACTGCTGGAACATCCTTCCTAACAGCTCATAATTAGAAACTGAAACTTTGGGCTTTGTCTGTGTGCTGATTGGACGCATCTCTGGAGCACTAAGGTTTTACCACTTTTGAAATGCAAAGCTGCCACCTCATCTGTCTCTTCTCAGGTGTATAATATTAGGCTGGGAAAGGGATTCACCCTGTGCCACTCAATAAAGATTGGAAGCCACCTGTCTGGAGTCCTAATCTGCCACCTTCTCTCTTACCCGTTTCTCTTTGGACTCCTTCCTCCTTAGAATCCCTCTTCAGGAAAGGTGCCCGATCTTCAGGTGACTGGCAGCTCTTTGGGAGAAGCCTTTACTATATTTCAAAGGGGCAGAAGAACTGGTATGATGCTGAGAACTTCTGCATGTCGAGAGATGCCCACTTAGCCTCCATTCTAAGTGATGAAGAGCAGGTTTTATATAGTTTTTTAAAAAACCCTTTCCTCTTGATATTTTCCTTGAGAAACTCTTCCTTCCGCTCCAGGGCGCACGTTTCCCTTTCCATCTGTACTTTCCAAATGTCAACACAAACATTTAAATATATATTTTAATGTGCTGCTGTGGCTGCTTCTCAGATGCCTATGAAAAAAATAGTAACGGGGTATTTGCATTAGTAAACACCTTCATTTGCAAATTGTGTTCCAAAGTAACCCGTGGTGGTGCAGCAGTTCATGAGAGACTCCTCAGTTAGATGATTAGAAGCGAAACAAAAATAGTTCCTGAAAGAAACTCTTTCACCACCATCACTACAACCGGGCCAGTGAAGAAGGCAGAAAAATGTCTGTGCAAGCTTTTGAGACAACAGATCTCTTGGGAGACTTTGTGATCAAACTGTGTAGTTTTATGGGCGAGCTTTAGAGGCAAAGGCCACAGGGCTATCTGAAAGGGCTGTCTGCTCTCTGCCTGCTAAAGGGACTTGTGAGCTTAAAACACACACAAAATGAAATAGAGAATGAGAAGAGGAAATTGCCACTCGGCTCTTGTTTACAGCTTGTTAAGGTGATTCTCCTGTAGCCGTGTAGAGACAACTCTGTGTTTCAAAGGACTTGTTTGTACAATAGGGACCCCCTTATCTGTGGGATCAGTATCTGCTAATTCACTTATCTAAGGTCTGAAAATATTAAAAATATTAAAAGAAAAATCCCATAAATATATATTTCTAAAGATGAAGTTACCAGTATTAGCCACTAGAAGGAGCCAGAGACCATGCAATGTGTAGTGTTTGCTATTATAATAGTGTTTGCTATCATCTGCATTTTCAGCATCTGGTGGGGGGGGGGGCTTGGAAGAGATCTCCCATGGATACGGGGGTCCTCCTGTACTTCCAATGTGGAGATTTGGAGCTTGTTGCTTTTTATGGCCTTTCTTGTTCTCAGCAAGCCTAGCACACACTCAGGGTAATTGTCAGGATCTGGGTGGTGGCATGGATTCCTCTGCACCACCACCCTGGCAGCTGCAGGATTGGGGCCTATTTGGTCCCAGGAAGAGCCCAGTGTTTGCAGGATGAAGCCCTGCCAGGGCGGGAGCTGCTGGGGCTCTCATGAGGTCCACCTGGGAACCCTGAGGGAAGTCCTACTTAAGGAAGGGCACTCTCCCTCCCAGAAGCTGCCTCAGCAGCATCGGTCTTTGGCTGTCCTGCTCTGGTTTCGGCTCCAGCTCCTGTATTCCTGACCCTGCATTCCTGCTCCAGCTTAGTGCTCCCACTCCTGCGGCCCAGTCCCTGTCCCGGTGCTCCGGTTTCTTAACCGTTAGAGCAGTACGACAATGGAACCCATGACCTCAGGGAGAGGTGATGAAATGCTCCAACACTGGAGGCCTTCAAGAGAAAATTGGATTGTCCTCTGTCCAGTCTGCTTTGACATGGATTCGTGCATTGAGCAGAGGGTTGGACTCGATGGCCTTAGAAGCCTCTTCCAATGCTATGATTCTATGATCTGTTCCTTCTGTTCTTCAGAAATACATAAATGC
Organism: Intellagama lesueurii; assembly: GCA_037013535.1. Classification (NCBI taxonomy): domain Eukaryota; kingdom Metazoa; phylum Chordata; class Lepidosauria; order Squamata; family Agamidae; genus Intellagama; species Intellagama lesueurii. The sequence continues at coordinate 196,967,615 of JBAJHW010000005.1, read as the reverse complement.
TCAGCTGCATTTCCCCGCCTGGATTGGCCTTTCAGATGAAGATGAAGAAGGGAACTGGCAGTGGACGGATGGCTCCAGTTTAACCATACAGTGAGTCAGCAAAGTCATGCTCCAGGAGGTGGTGCTTCCGAATGTCTTATACCTCTATCCTTTCCGTCACAACGTGGTGCAAACCTAGGGTCAAACAGATGCTGGTCCCATTCTTTACAGAAGTGGTCAAACAGAAATGTCTCTCATAGCACACGCTTTTCCTCACTCAGGCACATTGCCTTTAGCATACTTGTTTTGTTGCCCAGCTGAAAGATAATCATTGACTTAATATACAGGTCTGATGGATGAGGTCTGCTTCTTTGAAGAAATCCTACTGCAGGATAAAAACCAGTTCATTAAAGGGAATCTCCAATCCCTATCTAGTTTGACCTTTAGATCCTCCACTCACAGAGAAATACTCCTCAAGTTCCCAGTCCCCAAGCACAGGTCAAGTTCTCATCTCGTATTCACTATAGGGTAGGGCTTGGCATGTTTCTCACCTGCTTCCCACACCTTTGTAGGTCTTTTACTCCTAATGAACTTAGGGTTGGGAGAGAGACAGGATGGGATGGAGGAGAGAGACAGATCAGCTGAGAGAAGAGAGGAAGGCTTTGGTGGCCCTGACCATCTGTCTCCGCCAAGATCATCACTGTAGGCACAATAGTCCTTCGTTTAAGCATTACTGGGCCCGTCTTCACTTCCAACAGGTGATCTGTTTTGGGAGTCTGCGTCATGCATTTTCTATGGCACAACCTTCACCAGTGGAGGTCTTTTTCAGTCCATGTATGATTGGAACCAGGATGATTCTTCCACACAAATGTTGTTGTTGTTTAGTCGTTAAGTCGTGTCCGACTCTTTGTGACCCCATGGACCAGAGCACGCCAGGCCCTCCTGTCTTCCACTGCCTCCCGAAGTTGGGTCAAATTCATGTTGGTCGCTTCGGTGACACTGTCCAACCATCTCGTCCTCTGTCGTCCCCTTCTCCTCTTGCCTTCACACTTTCCCAACATCAGGGTCTTTTCCAGGGAGTCTTCTCTTCTCATGAGATGGCCAAAGTATTGGAGCCTCAGCTTCAGGATCTGTCCTTCCAGTGAGCACTCAGGGTTGATTAAATACCACTGAAATAATTGAATCATCGAATCATAGAATAATGAAGTTGGAAGGGGCCTCGAAGGCCACTGAGTCCAACCCCCTGCTTAGTACAGGAATACAAACCAAAGGAGATCTGCCAGGTGCTTGTCTAAATTTCTCTTGAATACCCCCAGTGTTGGAGCGCTCACCACTAGAGATGGGGATGAAGCACCAAAATAGCGCTTCGTCTTGGTTTGTGGGTCATCAAACTTGATGACCCACGAACCACAAATTTCCCCCCAGTGACCCGACGAACAATGAATCAATTCGCTATTCGTCGGGTCATTTTTTTTTTTTGCTTTCCCTCCTCTTGCTATGCTCCGGGGGACATAGCAAGAAGAGGGAGAAAGGGATCAAAGCGATCCTGCAGCAGTGCTGCTTGTTTTCCAGCCCCCTTATCATCCTAGTTGCCCCCTTCTGAACGGGTTCCAGTTTGTTGGCATCCTTTTCAAAGTGGAGTGTCCAGAACTGGACACAGGACTCAAGGTGAGGCCTAGCCAGTGCTGAATAGAGGGGGACTAGTGCCTCGCGGGATTTGGAGATTATACTTCTGTTAATACAGATGTAGATAGGGATAACATTAGCTGTCCTCCAAATGGATAAATGTTCTTTTTTATTTATGTTATGGTATCTCACTCCATTTGACCAAACTCCGGGAGGCAGTGGAAGACAGGAGGGCCTGGCGTGCTCTGGTCCATGGGGTCACGAAGAGTCGGACACGACTTAACGACTAAACAACAACAAAAATCTCACTCCAACTCAAGGAAGTTCTCTCTCTTTCTCTTTTCCCCTCTCCCTCCCTCTCTCTCTCTCTCTGTGTGTATATGAGAGCATTCAAAAGCACTCTTTCCCACACCTGTATCCCAGGAGGTACTGCTCATTCTTCAGTGGCGACTAATTTCACAGCGGTGATGAACCTGCTCTGGATTTTAGTCTGAAATAGGGATGGGATATTGGTATTCATCTCCCGGGGGAGACGAATACGAATATTGCCACCACAGGTGGCTGGGCTGATTGGGCTCTCCCCCAAGAACTGGGCCATCCACTTATTACTTCCGGCACGGCACGTGGAACCCATTGCAGTTCGTGCCTCGCCAATCGCGGAATTAGTCCTTCTGGGGCTTCCCTGCCTCCTTGTGCTGCTGACCACTCAGCAGCTAAGCAGGGAAACGCATCATCCCGCCCCCTCACCGGATTGGTCAGCAGCACAGGGAGGCGGGGAAGCTTCAGCTGGGCTACTTCCATGATTGACACAGCATGAATGATGACGGCAGAGCATACTGTAAGTGATAAGTGGGCTCCAATTGGCTCAACCACCTGTAAATATCCCAGCTCTACTCTGAAGTTTACAGGAGCTGTCCACGTTGCCAAACATATGTTGGAGACAGGATTCAGAACCACGGAGAGCTCCCGTGGAGTTTATACTAAAGCTCTGAAGTGGATTTACTGCATGCCTTCTAAAATTTGGAGTCCTCGCCTTCCACTTCTATTCTCCTAGGTGTCCTTTAGGACTCACTTTGAGTTCCTCAGGGCTCACCACCCTTCCTCTTCACTCTTCTTCGTGTATCATGTGAACCTTTTTTGCCCTACTAGGTATTGGTCTGATGGCCGTCCCAGTCACTCGGAGGCCAACGGAGAACTGGAGAAAGACTGCACGTCCATCATACCTTCCTTGAGCGGGCCTAACTGGAACAACGCCAACTGCCATGAACTGAAAAAATGGGTTTGTAAGGAGAGCCTCGATGTTGGAGAACCCTGAAGCTGGCCAAGCCCTTTACCCAGAGCAATGCTAGAAGATGGAGTGTTTTTCATTTCAGTGTCACACCCACCCCACGAGAAATCTACTCATCATAGAATAAATAAGCATGTACTCTTCCATACTAGTATTGTTCTTTCAGTTCCCTGAAAAACGATAGCTGTGTTACAATTAGTAGGGGCATTTCCAATTGGAGAGCACCTTTCCCCAGCAATCCGAAGGCCTTTAGCTTTGGGGTGCATATAAGTGACCCTTCTGTTCCTACAAACATAGAAAGGAAAAATGTACAGTTCAGGGACCACGCTTGGATTTCGGGCATCCTGTGGCATTTGAGGCTTCTTGAAAATCTGTACATGTGCTAAAATAGAGCCATGCACATTTTCAGGACCAGTCTGCTTGGTAAAGTAGTTGCCGCAGGTGGCTGAGGTGGCAAGTCAGAAAGCCCGATGACTGAACACCTCCCTATGGAACTTTAGGAAGAATCAGAGCCCTGTATTCATTACAAGCGGCATTTATCCCTGAAAAGGTTAATTCCAGAATGAAACCAGATAACCATTTCCAATCATATCAAGATTCATCTGGGGATAAGATATAAGTTTCTTCATTGTTGCAGTGATTTCAGGCAACACCAGCTTCCCTATTTCTTACAAATTTTATTTATCTACATTGTTTCTATGTTCCATTAGCACAAAACTACTTAGAAGTTGTTAAGAACATATAGAAGTCTTAAGAGCCATGGCAAAACCGTAGGCAGAAATGCTTAAGCAGAAATCCAGTCTTGCATCTTGCGAAAAACTGCAGGTATTATTGCCATCCAAATTTCTTTACAACGTTGAGAAGTTCCAAATAAAAGTACGTTTAACAAAGAAAAGCCTATGTTGAAAGCAGAATTTAAATCAAATGATACTCGTTTTAAAATTTTAGGAGCATACTTTCTAAAATCACAGGAGCCTATAGCCTAAAAAAGCACTTTAGGCATATTAAGGACAGAATGGAGAAACAGGATCAACTCATCCAAGTTGTATCAGTCCTGTGTGTGTGTGTGTGTGTGTGTGTGAAATCCTGGCTTGTGCAGCTTGCCCAAGGCCACACAGCCTGGCTCTTCTCCCCGGAGGCAAAGTGGGGAATTGAACTCTCAACGTTTGGCTCTGCAGTCTGATACCTAAACCACTGAGCTATCCAGCCAGTTGATTCCTATCTAGTCTTGGGGGAAAAAGAAGGGAGGAGGACAATAATATTTGGCTGGGGGTAGCACGTGTCTCTCTGCCACAGATGCCAGGGGTCTTCACATATACAGGGAGAAGAATGCCAAGCAGAGAGCTATAATAAGCCTTACATGATTTCCAAAACCATATCTTTGTTTAGACAATTATGAGAAAGGAAGGCAAGCAGACATCCATGGAGTGAGCAGGGAGGGGAATCTGGGGCAGGGGAGAACCATCCCCTTCCTTTGCTCCTGAGCCATCGAGGCATAGGCCTGATCCAGCTGTGGCCTTTTAGGGAGGTGCTGATGTTCCAAAGGAACAAGATCCAGGACGTTACAAATACGAAAAGCAGCAGATGGGAGGTTGTCCTGAGGCTAGGAAATTCACTGGCTTTGGGGAACAGAAAGGTAAAGGCACAGATAAAGCAGTCCTTCACATTGTACCTTCTGCTCAGAAGAACAAGCATCTGGATAATCATCTTAGAGCTGCAGAGCTGGAAGGGACCCTCTGGAGCATCGAGTCCAGCCCCTGTCCAGGAGGCCCCGTGGGGGATTCGAGCTCTTAGCCTCCGGTTCCACAGGCAGAGACGTAAACCACTGAGCTACCCAGCAGTTCATTACCATCATGTCCAGGCTGAGGCAACTGTTTCTGGCCATGATCAGGCAGATGGTAAGCACTTGTGGATCAAAAGCTCCTTCCTCAGACTGAAATATATCTGTTGGTCTTCAAAGTGCCATTATGTTTTGGTTTTTTTCTTCTCTTCTCCACCCCCCACCCCCGTTTTCCTGTTTTCCCTTCACTTTTACCAACATGTTGAGGCAGAATGACATGGAAATTTCTTTGGAGACTGGTGTACAGGATTATGAAGCCCACTTCAAACATTTTGTTAAGACGGCTCACAATATAATATTTTATATGGCCTACGTTTATTCAAATGATAGAGGACGAGATGGATGGACAGTGTCATCGAAGCGACCAACTTTGACTTTGACCCAACTCCGGGAGGCAGTGGAAGACAGGAGGGCCTGGCGTGCTCTGGTCCAGGGGGTCACGAAGAATCGGACACGACTTAACGACTAAACAACAACAAAAAGTTTATTCAGTGTACCCAGTGTGGTGTAGTCAAGAGAGTGACAGACTAGGACTCCAGAAAACAGGGTTCGAATCCCTGCTCAGCCATGGAAAACTCCCTGGGGGAGTGGAACTGGTCAAACCACTCCTTAAATATCTCACTTACCTTGAAAGCCCTGTTAGGTTTGGAATAAGTCAGTTTTGACTTGATAGCACAGAACACACAGACGCATGTGCACTTAAATTAAAATCAGCTGATGGGATCAAACAAAACGGCTGATGTTTGGGGCTCCCATGGAGATGGAATTAACAATGGCTTAAAGGAAACAAAGGAAGTCCTGTGTTGGATTTTAGTGTTGGACAAGAGCGCCCCTTCCTTCAAGGAACGGGCACCCAGAAAACAACAGCATCTGGATTGTTCTGCCCTATTTTGAACATTCTGATACACCACCATTGCTGTCTCTATGGTGATCCTCTCAGCCACTGGTCCAGCCATCACCATCTTTCTCTTCTGCCCCAGAAGCTGGCAGATCTCCCCCTGTTTTGGTAGAAGGTCTTTTCTGGCCTAAAACAGTGGAGGCAACATGACCAGAACCCATTGTTTTTGTTGTTATGTGCCTTCAAGTCGCCTCTGACTTAACAGCCACCCTATGACTGAGCAACCTCCAAATTGTCCTCAACAGCCACCACCCATACATGCCCCCAAACATCAACTGATATCACCTGGTTTCGGAAACTAAGCAAGATCAGGCCTGATTAAGAGATGGGAGACCACCAGGGAATACCAAAGATCTCAGATTAGGGCTAGGAAGCAATCCGGGCTAAAAACCCGAGAGAACCATGGCTGCTGCCGGCCAGTGCTGGCAACACTAGGCTGGGTGGACCAAGGAGTCTAGCTCAGTCTAGGCAGCTCCCTCTGTTCCTATAGCAATTAGGAATTATGTCAAAGGGTTGGGTGGGGCAAGAGGCAGCCAGCCAATCAGCAAGTAGCTTGGGTCACAGCAGGGCTGCTCAATGGGTGAAGCCGGGAGGACAAAGGGAGGGTGCCGGGGAGCTGGAGGAAGGCGCCAGAGGCGATGGGAGACACCAAGAGGTGTAGTGCCCGATTCCAGTGAAACCCACCCGGAAGAAGAACAACTCCCGTAGTTCCTAAAGGGAACCAGAAAAAGAAGGAAAGGTAGGGAAGGCCATCCAGTCTGCCCCTTGTCTTGCATCGGGTTTTCCTCTCTTGGGTGGATTTTCTTAGATTGACCCTGAACCACCCTACTTGCCTTCCATATTTGGAATGTAAATGGGTTTCTTATTGCTTTACTCTCCACAAACAGATTTATTCTTGCGTTTTTGTTTTGTTTTTAAATTAGAACCTGTTTTTAAAAACCATCTAGTTTAAAGGCGTTTCTGGGTCGGATTAGGGTCTTTCCTAAATATTTAACTTCAGCCTTCCGTTTTGCCTTCTGTTTTTTCTCTTGGATTGAAAAAAGTGGAAGGGATGGCGGCTCTCTCTCCCAGCTTCCTCTAAGTTTCGAGATGTTTCCGAGCTTCCTGCCAAGGATTGCCACATATCAGAATTGCCCACCTCCGCAATTTTAGGGCAGAAACGGGCATTGCACTTTGCTTGTTTTTCAGAAGACGAGTTCCTTAACTGTTTGAAGTGTCTGAATGCACAGTGGAAGGTTCCCTCAATTCCACTAATAGGCAAATCCGCTTCTCCGTTTTGTGGCTGGTCTTCAGGACGGAAGCCTGGAATTCCGTTCTAGTCCAATTTCTCAGACACGCAAACCTGCCTGAATCGCGACTCTCCAACTGTAACGGGCTTTCAGTTTTAACCATGGGCTATCTGTCCCATCCATTTTTGCTTTGCAAAGACACCCTGTTAGCCCTCGAAATGATGAGCTGCATGCCGGGATTTAGCTTAGCAGCCAAGATATACCTGGTGCTTCTGGACGTCTGCTGGATCACAGGGACAGCTCTAAACAAATCCCTTGAATAAACAGGAGCCTGGTGGCAGGAAAACGGCTCATTTGCAATGTCATCTTAACAGGCCTTTCTTCTTTCCTCTTATCCTTCAAGCCATGGCTCCCAAAGCAGCGAAAGGGACAGCCCCTCCAAAAGGTAAAGCCGGAGCAAAAGATAAGCCCCCTGAAGCCGGAGGAGGAGAAGGAGGAGGAGGAGGAGGAGAGGAAGAAGAGTATTTTGACATCCAGGACATCAACCCTTTAAAAAATGTGCCTGCCAAGAAAATTTACATCGGTCTGGCGGTCATTTCAGTCATTGCCATTATTGCCATGGCTGCGGCCATCCATATCTGTAAGTTCCGCTCTCCTTCGAGGTGAGATCGGTCTAGGGAAGGAAACGGTGTCAGATTTTCCTGGAAGGGAAGCCAGGCCACTGTCTCTGAAGATGATGGTGGTGGTGGTGGAGGAGGAGGCAGGACCAGGGAGGGAGGCGATGGGGGCAGCGGGAAGGGGGTGGGCAGGCGTCCCTTTTTGCCGAAGCAAAACAGAGCGTCAGGCGGAAAAAAAGATTTGGGCCCTTCGTTTTGTTTCGGCAAAACGCGTTTCATGAACGGAACCACGAACCAGCCCGGTTCCTGTTTTTTTTTTCCTGGTTTGTCGTTCGGTTCATGCCCATCACTCATGCGAATGCGTTCCCTTCCAAAGCAGCTGCTGAGTTCTCTGCTTTCTCCTGCAATGTAGCCGCATACTAAGGTGGAGCGTGTCATCTTCTCTCTAGGATGAGGGCCTGATAGGGGTTCTGTCGCTCTAAGGATCCTCTGTGTCACAATTCTCCAGGTTCTACCTCTTGAACCTGGTGTTCTTACTCCTCCTGATTATCCCCCGCCCCACCAGGCCCCTCCTGGAGAGTCTGCTCGGCTCTGTTCCCAGAAACACTCCATCTTCCCTCCATCATCAGCCGTCTCATTGGGGAAACCCCTTCCCCTCCTTGGCTTGAGAAAACACAATGTGGCTCTTTCCCCAGGCCTTCCCCAGGATTAATCGTGGTTTTGATGGTTGACAGTCCGTTAATTTTGAAATAATTGTCTCTGACTTGCCCTCATCTTTTGTATTAGTTGTTTTTATAAAGAGAGATTTGGTTTCCCTTGTTTGATGTTTTAATTTAATTGTTATTTTAGTTTTATTTTATGTTTACATTGTGATATTGTCTGGTCGGTAGATAGATAGATAGATAGATAGATAGATAGATAGATAGATAGATAGATAGATAGATAGATAGATAGATAGATGTCAAAGTAAAGTAAACAAACTTCAGGATGCCGTAAGTTTCAGCCACCTTGAACTTCCCACAGATGTAGATCCTTGGACCATAGGACAAAACATACCGTGTCTGTTGTAGATTACTGCAACATCAATGTCAGCCTCCTCTACTCTTCTCCTGGCCTCCCTCTCAGCCTGTCTTGCTTTCTTGCTTTCTTGCTTTCTTGCTTCCTTCCTTCCTTCCTTCCTTCTTTCTTTCTTTCTTTCTTTCTTTCTTTCTTTCTTTCTTTCTTTCTTTCTTTATTTATTCCTGAGATTTATATACCACCCTATTAGTGCAGGACACTATTCTGAGTGGTGTAGGTGTTAAATTGAAATGGCAAGACGTAAGGACCTATTCAAACTTAATAAGAACCAAACAACCATGAGCAAAAATAGACAAGGCGTGAAGCCCAGATGGTGCGGGGAAACCGAGCCGCAAAGGAGAGCGGGCAAGTCCAGAAGAGCCGGCCACCCAAGGCTTCTCGGAAGAGATACGTCTTCAGCAGCCTCTTGAAGTTCGGAGGGAGGAAGCCAGGTGTAGCTCCATCAGAAGAGGGTTGCAAAGAGTTGTTACCCAAAGGGGTTCCTGTTCTTTATATCCTGGGGAGAGGGACCAGGAGAGGAGAGAGAGGGAGCCTAGCCAGACTACGGACAAGAAGACCATACACCAAAAATTTTAGGTTAAGCACTATTCATGCAACATTCATTGATAAGACATAAGACAAAAGATATCAAGAGGCCTCTCTTCCATACTTCCCATTCACACAAGATACTCACTCATTCTAAAGACCCTTCTCTGACAGGTGATCAGTCTCTCAGCAAGAGCAATGGGAGCAACGTTGCAGTGCGGATCCAAGCCCACGGTCTCTTTCCTGGGTCATCCCTCTTATAGGCATTTTCCTTGTGGGCTGTGTCTATGGGCTGAACCTGGGCTGGCCTAAGCACACAGGGGGCAGACCCTGGTTTCCGGGGCTGATAGAATCTGCCGATGTCAGGTGAAACAGCTCTTTGCACGTGTCCTTTACGGCAGATGTGCCTGCTCCCCCCTTCCTCAAGCCGGCCTCCTCCAGTTTAGTTGGCCCTCTTGTTCCAGTTCACTTCCCTCTTCTGTCTGGACAAACAAGTGCAAAAGTCCAAACCTCTGCCCATGCAGCAGTCTCTAGTTAATAACGAAACTGTCTTTTGTTTGCAACTTGCAATTTCTTTGCAGCTTTGTATTAAGCACACTAGCCCATCTCCCCTTGTGATCCTCCATTTTCTGTTTAGGCTTGGGGTGCTGGTTTTTTCTGGAACCCACACACTCTCTATCACACACTGTCACTCGTAACAGAGTTGGTGCCACCACTGAGAAGGCCTGGCTTCTCCTTGAAGATGTTCTGTCCTCCTTTGGCATGGCTACTCGAAGGAGCATGGTCTGCGAGGATATGGTCATGCAGGAAGTGGACCTCGGGGAAAGGCGCTCCAATAAGTAACATGGCCCCAATGTTAACACTTGTCTGTTCCCCCTGTTCACTTGCTCCTGCTCATGAGCTCGCAGGTATTTACACAGACATATACAGATGCAGAAATTGATCAGGGCAGAAGGTTTTTTTGCGCAGCAAAAAGAGTTGTCCATAGGCAATAAAGTTTTTTTAAAATGACATGTTGGGGGAGGGACGGTAGCCCTGTGCTACCTGTTTTGCATCCATAACTGCATGCGCCAGAATCTACTGAGTAGACATTTTGGGTGTAAACTGCTTATTTATATTTTATTTATATATCGTCATATTCTTTTTAAATCACCCTTGATGCTCCTTTGAAGGAGGATGCATGTATTTCAGTCAGCCATGTGAAGTCAGCGTCGCGTGTTCACAGATCTTCCAAGATTGAGACGTGCGTTCCTAACATGTTAACCTTTGATGTCTGAATTTTAGACCAGACCTTGAAGTCAATAGAGAAGCTCCCCATTGAAGACCCGATGAAAAAGCTGAGGCGCACAATGGCCATCGGACTCAGAAATCCTAACGTCAACTACCAAAGCCGTACGTAGAAGCTCAGCAATTATTTATCATATATATTAACCTGGAGCAAAAACTGTCCTTCTCTCATGTAAAAAACACAGAGAAAAAGGGGCAGAACAAGTGCCCTCAGACTGGGTCCTGTCAGCAGAGTACCTCAGCAATAAAAATACCAAATTCCTTGCAGTGGATTTATTGCTTTACCCTGGCAGAACTTGAAAAACGCATCTCGGGAGCTCGAGCTGTCAAGAGCAGAAGCCCTGTTTTCTATGCTCTTTTTATTTCTGGACTGGAGATTTCTTGAAGGAATAGGCAGACCATATGCATTACATCTCACACTGCCTGGAAAGAAGGAAGAAAGGTCTTTTGTCATGGTCTTCCACAAGAAATCTTATGCCTGAGGAGGTGGGCTTGTCCATGAAAACTCACGTTAAAATATGCAGTTAGTTTTTAAGGTGCCACAACCTTTTTGTCTTTAATTTTTATTTTATTTTTTGCGTGATAGCCTAGCACAGACTAACATAGCGACCGCTCCTAAAGCTGCTAGAATCTGGCATCTCTCTGTCTGCTAGACTTCTTTTCCATCACAGTGGTGTTGGAAGCCTACTCTTCAATAGTCTTTACAAGAGTTGGGGCCACCTGCTAGCAGAGTAAGAGCAGCAAGCAACGAAGTCAATGTGTGGGTTTATCCCCTGAAAATAAGAATGGCCAGCAAAGCAGACATTATCCCCTGGGGGGGGGGGGGGAATGCCAGCTACTGTTCTATTCCTCTCTTTGTTAGCTGGTGGCAATTTTTTTTTTGCTGTTGATCTGTTCGGTTGGTTGCTAGTATATGTGCAGTGAAGGAAGTAGTATACACAAGTCTGTAATTTCATGCAACTGTTAAGTTCTTTTTCCTACAAATGTCTCAGAGTAAGTTACTGAGACGTTAAGTGCCAGTTAATGAGAAAGGGCACTTGAAGCTCTTCTCCTCTGTGGATTTCTGTACTTCAACTGTGTCGCGGAAGGAGAATTTTACCAGAAATGCAAAACTCTGCGACAGACGAAAGAGTGAATTTCTTTTCCTTCCTTTCCTGGCCGATTCCCAAAGAGAGTAACTGATCCCTGTCCCATAAGAGGAAAACGGTAAGAGAAAGCACAGGGCAGGTTTTTTTTTAATGGTATCAACATCATTATGGTATCAAAAGGTATTCCCTTTTCTGGAGATGTTTGTAAAAAGCAACCATCAGTTTTGAGGGCCTCCTGGATTCTGACCAGTTGAAAAACCCTTCCCCTTCTCTGATGGTCTTCTTAGCCTTTACTGTTGGCTGCTTATGTTGCTTTAGAGGCTCTGGGGCAGTGTTTGTAGGTGCCCGTTTGGGCTAACTATCCCCAGTATTTTCCAGGCAAGATGCTGCGTGTTGCAGTCTCCAAGCAGAAATGGGCACCTCTCCACTCTCCATAAATAAGTGAGTTTGCGTGTGTGCGTGTGCATGTTTTAAGGCAGCTCTCTCTAACTCTTTCTAGACACCAAGATGGCAAAAGAGGTAATACAGCTGCCTGAGCACTTAGAAGCCGCTGAGAAACTGCTGAAAGAAGAGAAGAAGATATATCGTGAGTATCTGCCTTCTGCTGTTCTCAGTTTGACCCTGCAGCCCATTTGGAGGCTGTGATAAGAGGGAACAAGTCTCTGGTTGCTCAGATGCAGCACTGCAGCATACGCCAGAGGCGAAAGGCGATGGCCTTCCTTCAGCTATCGCGAGAGCAGAAGAGAACAGACTTCTGAGTGAAACAGAAGTCTTGGCCCTGAGCACTGGCTGGCATTCACAGGGGCAGGTTTCCAGTCCCAGAGCCTGGAGACTATTATGTTGCCGATAAGCCCTTGGTAGGTTTGTTGTGGTTTGGGCGGACTTTCACGACCAAAAAGCCAGGCTGGCAGAGAAGAGAGGGCGCCCGGCCTGAAGACGGATCACAAAGCCAAAGCGAGCTGATTTACAATCCATGGGGGAAATGGTGTAGTGGTGCCTGGGATGGTAGGGTCGAAGCCCTGTGACTTTCTGAAGGGCAGGGATCATCTATGGGGTCGTCTATGACCCTCTTGGGCCTCCACTGGGGGAGGCACAGGTTTTCCCTGAAACACTACACTGTGGCAAGCCGTCCCTGCTGTAATACAAAGTATTTGCAGCAGACTTGGTCTTAGACGGCCAAGGAGGAACCGTCGGCTTTACAAGAGACCCACACCTGATTGGAAACAAAAGCCGCTAGAACTCGTTTGTTGGTATGGGTTGATCCAGCTGCCTGCATTTTTGGGCTGCGGTAGGGGAAGAGGAAAACAGACTGTCCTGAGTGATGAACTTTTCACGTTCATCACTCCACTACAGGATTGAAGATGAGAAAAACTCCGGCTGTGAGCATCACTTAGCTTTTAGCACTGGAGGAATGCCCTCTTCTAAGGATGGGTGAACTGTTACGTTTAGTTCAGCGGAGGCCGCTTGCTGGCCAGGGGCCACCCACTCTCCCGGTTGGACCCAGACCTCTCTCACCTTCTGGCTACGCATTGCTGGAAGCGCAAGCCAAGCTCCTGGCCTGTGTTGACCTGATGGAAATGAGCCCGGAGCCCGGCTCGTTGGATCAGAATCCTGCCCAGCTTTACCATGCATGCAGGCGGATATCCACGCCTGTAGCTGCTGGTTGTTATTTCCCTTGTAAGACACCCCGTCCGTCTCACCACACATACCCGAGGGAGCCCAGCGGCTAGGTTTACTACATCCCCTTTGGGGAGCTTTTCTGAGCTCTCAGCAGTACCCAAAAGGCAAGGCTGCCACTATGTCAAAAAAAAAATCTTCTCATTAGGAACTGAGACGGGATCAAAGTTGCAGATTCTTTACCCTGATAAAATGTTGGATGCTGAATATGTTGGAATCTAGCAACCTTCATATGTTGGCTTTAAGAGGTTTTGGCTGGGAGGGACCCCGCTGGGCCGAAGGGACTGTCAGCCAATCCAGCAGCAACCAACTGATCCTTCTCTGTCTCAGATTTTCAAGAGAACCACATCTCTCTTTTCAATAGTCCTTTCCCTTCCCTTTTTCAGTCAGTGGTCAGTTAGAGTCAGTGTTCTGTCAGTCTGCTGTTAGTCATGTAATCGGTATGAAGCTAATTAATCAGTTCAGCTCTATTCATGGAACCAGTCATCATGTTTTTACCGTCTGCTGTTGGTTTTGAGCTAATCAGGAATGTGAGTAAATGAAAGTGTTTATTCCTTCTCTTACCAGTGTCTCTGAGAGAGTTATTGAGACAGTAAGTGCCAGGTGATGAGACCCTAAGGGGTGGTCTCCTCTGGGAAGATGTGAAGCTAATTCTGCTCCATAGGATCCTGAACTTTTTTTTTACTGCATAGCTAGTGGCTTTTAGCCATTCATTTTCAAATTCTGCCAAGAGAATGCTGGGGTGCTAGAGAAATTTTTGCCCTTCCCTGAAGGCCTGTTAATGTAGATGACTTCAATGAATAAAAATGAGTTTTGTACGAGGGTGGGGTTAGGGTTGGGGATCAGCTAATCATCAGAACAGAGCACAGATGGAGGATGTTACTTTTTTCGATGAGAAAATCCAGACGGCCTCATCTAGCATGGCTTCTCCAGGATTTAACGGGGGCGACATCAGCAGCCTCCTGTACCAGGTAACATTTCCACCAGGTGTGCTTTAGGGAAAAGGACAGGAATAGAAAGCTGATGCTTTGTAGGATCTGAAGCTGAACTTCAGAGAGCCTCCGTCTCCCTGGTTCCAAACGGTTGGAGAAGAGCACCCAACCTCTTTTATTCCAGCCTATGGCCCTTGGCTCATGTTCTCCAGTGATGCTGGAACACCTTCAGATTTACCTGGCATCACACATAGGAAGGGGGTGATGGGGTGAATTCGGAAGCCACAAGAGGAGGGAGTTTTGGTGTGTGTGTGTGTGTGTGTGGGACTCACTGGGGCCCCATGATATGAACCAAGGGGCAAACAATAATGAAAGAAACAGCAGTCCTGTGAGCCCTCTCCAGCATCACTTATGGGGATTCCACAGAGCACCTCCAGGGGCCCATGTGTGGCTCCCAAAACCATGGCAGAATTGTGTGTGTGTGTGTGTGTGTGTGTGTGTGTGTGTTTGAAAAATGCCTCAGAAATCCCTTTCTGCCCTCTAGAGACCATGGAGTTAATTTAGTTTTGAGGTGGGGGGGGCACCCTGCCCTGGGCCCACATACTCCAACTTGTTTCAATTTCATTTTTGTGTGTGTCTTCGAGGGGGAAACAAAGAGGGCTTTCTTTTTTAAACTCATTTTTTGGAAGATTTATTCTCTCCCCCCCCCCCACCGCCTCCAAGAGGTGGGAGTCAAGGGAGTGGGTGGAGGGGCCACTCTCTGAAATCCAGCCATGACTGGGTGCAGCCCTTGGACTTCTGGAGACTTTCCGCCTGTACTATTGAGCCACCAAATGCGATCAGCCGAAGGGAGCTTTCTCAGTGGTGCCATTCAGGCACAGTTCTCACTACCTTTGGGGTGCTGTCCCCCCTGGAAAGAGCTCACCATGAGCTTTATGATGGTCTAGAGCAGTGGTTCTTAACCTTTGTTACTCAGGTGTTTTTGAACTGCAACTCCCAGAAACCCCAGCCAGCACAGCTGGTGGTGAAGGCTTCTGGGAGCTGCAGTCCAAAAACACCTGAGTAACCCAAGGTTAAGAACCAGTGGTCTAGAGGGTGCCATCCATCCATCCATCCATCCATCCATCCATCCATCCATCCATCCATCCATCCATCCATCCATCCATCCATCCATCCATCCATCCATCCATCCATCCATCCATCCATCCATATCCACACTCAATTCAACATTACAGTTTTCTCTTTCCTCTTCTTTCTTTTTAGAAAACCTCTTCACCAAATCTCCAAAATCTTTTGGGGGCTGGACTATTTACGAAAGAGCTCTCTACTATTTTTCGAAAGAGCAGAAGACCTGGTACGACGCTGAGAACTTCTGCATGTCCAGAGATGCTCATTTGGCCTCGATCCTAAATGACGAAGAACAGGTTCTGTGTTTTGTTTGTTCCTGATATTTGGGATTCCCTTAGAAACCAACCCGTGCTTTCCAGGACCAGGGCATTTTTGTCTTCTGCTCACCTCAGTTCTTTTTATTCTCCGCACAAATATTTTTATATACAGACATTTTCTGTAGTTTTACAATTTGTGTCTCAGAGAACCCTGGAATTTGATGGAATCTTAGAAGAGGTTCTTGAATTAGAACAGGGAGGGAGGGAGGGAGGGAGGGAGGGAGGGAGGGAGGAAGGAAGGAAGGAAGGAAGGAAGGAAGGAAGGAAGGAAGGAAGGAAGGAAGGAAGGAAGGGGAAAAGTAGATAATTTCTTGTCATTCATGTTAATTGGCGTTATCAACTCTGTTACTCATTACATCCATCTTTATTATGATTCACAACTTCTTAACAAACAATAGAATATGTGACAAAGGAGAAGAGAGCAAAAAAGGGAAGGGATCCATCTCTCTCTCTCTCTCTTTTCTTCAAATTCTTTTCACTGGCAATATTTAAACTTTGGCCAGAAGTCTGCTCATTATTTGTGCCAGCATTTAGTGCCCTCCAAGTCCCAACACTGAATGTGGGAATGTTCTACCCATAAACTCACACATTCACACACAAAGCATGACAAGCGCGACAAGAGAGACGAGCAGTTAACTCACATTTCTCCTCCACCCCCACCACCCCCCATTAATAAATTAGCAGGAGCACGTTACTGCTTATGTACCGTTCCCAACCGCTGTCAATGGGGTGATGAGAAATGGCAGGCGAGGTGGCCTGAACGCACCCTTCCACCCGTACCCAACTTCCCCTGCAGTTTGTCCCTTGGGAGAGCATCGAGTGCAGTCAAGGCCGGGGTTGGTGCTGCAAGCATGCTAAGACATGATGGCAGGGCTCCCATGAGGCTGTGCCCATGTCTGCGAAGGACAGTCCAGGAAGTCCTGGCTAATAGGACCCTTTTCCTCCCCGTCCGCCGATTGTATTTATTCTGGTGAAAGGTTCTCTCTCCAGAGAAGCTACAACTCCTTATTGCTATGATTGTCATGCCTCGGTAGCTGCGTTTGCCGTTCTATCACATCATTTGTTTCCTTTCCTTTCCCAGAACTACCTCACCGTGCAGTTCACAGAGCCTTTCTGGATTGGCCTTTCGGATGAAAACGTAGAAGGTGACTGGAAATGGACAGATGGGTCCAGCCTGGTGACAGAGTGAGTGTGCTCCAGGCAATGATGCTTCTCCGCGTGTTTGACCCTGCTATCATTTCTCGGGTGGAGAACCTAGAACAAGGGAGGGGAACCCGTGACCCTCCTGGGCCTGGCTCGGCATGGGAGGACCCACGACCCCTCAGCAAAACAGTCTGGCCTGCTGCAGGAGGGAGCGGGTGTCCTTTTCCCCATGGGCTGGAGACCCCAGGGGGATTCTGACACCCATGTGGAGGAGTCTCCACCCTTTCCTGGACTCTGCCTCCCTTTCTCATGTGGGGCTTCTGTGCTACAGCTGGGGCACAGCCAATCTGGGGCTCTGCCGGTTTCTGGGAGTGCAGCATGACAACGGAGCACGTTCCTCTTTCCACTTCCTCCATGGAGGGGGAGAAATCTGCCTGAGAGCCACTGGTCATGGGGAAAGCACCTGGTGGAAACCGTGATGGGATGCTTGCTTGGCTAAGCATCGAAGTGGCACCACCCGGTCGATGTCGAAGTGTTGACTTGGGGCAGAGGACTCGGACCCCACCCTCGATTTCCCTGACTCACCCCCCAAAAGCACAAGCTTTTCCTTTTTCTTTAGCTGGGGCACCACATCCTCCTCTTTTTCCTTGGGGGGCTCAAATCCATGCACGAGGTGGAAGACTGTTCCAATTGCCTCCGGGTTTGCCAACCTTGCTAGCTACAGCTCTGCTTTGACATCAGATTTTGCAGCACCGAAGGACTGCCTCAGCTGCAGCTCTCCAACACAAACAAGTGATCCGCTCCAGTGAAATATTATTAGGTATAGGTTTTCCTGTGCTTAGAGCAGTCCTCCTTTTAAAACAAAATACCTGTTGTCCCCAAGTCTCAAATGGGCATGTGAAATTGGCACGCTGGCTTGTCACTCCTTCACTGCCCTAAACCACCCCAGCTTGAAAGTGGTCAGGACAAATGGAAGAGCCCAGGGCCAGATCCGGGTGACCAAAGTGTCTTGTCTTTCTTGGCAATGCAAAAAGTGGGACCAGCCCCTCCTTAAAGATGGCAGAGAGGGAGAGGGGGCGGAGAGACTTTGAGCCATGGGAGATACCCCACTGAGGAGTTATCTTCTTCGTAAGCTATTTGAACAAACACGGATGCCTCCCCCCCCCCCCCATGTTAGCTTCTCAACTTTCTGAGATGTCTCTCTTGGTTTTAAAAACTAAACATGTGTTTGGAGGATCAAGAAAAATACAAACTTCTCTCTGCTTTGTGTTCAAAGCACGACAGCCCATTCCATCTCCTTAGGAGTCCGCATCTTTCATGTACCTGTTTGTCAGAGCCATGGTGTATGAGCAGTGCTCAACTAAGGGGTGTGTGTGTGTTCTGTGCCATCAAATTGGACCGACTCATAGCGACCCTAACAGGGCTTTCAAAATAAGTAAAATATTTAAGGCGCGGTTTGACCCGTTCCACTCCCCCAGGGAGTTTCTGTGGCTGAGCGGGGATTTGAACCCTGTTCTCCAGAGTCGTCGTCCACCACTGACTCCACACTGGGAATCTTAACTAAGGAGCAGAGGCTATTTTGAAGGGGGAAAGGGGAAAGAAAAGAAAAGAAACTGTATTCTTGAAAATTCTCCTGGGGCTACAAAGCTACTGAGATGCAAGATACAAGCTTGGAGAAGAGAGGAAGTGGGGCTGAGTGAGAAGAGATAAATTTGCCCCAGACAGGGTAAAAAAGAGGGAAACACTCAGGGCTCTAAAACTACTGCACGCTGTCTTTAGTGCAAGTGTACATAGCTGTATCTTTCTCCCCCTTCTTGCCCTCTTAGGTTCTGGTCTGCCTCAAATCTCAGCCTCGCAGACAGCCATGATGCCACGGAAGAAGACTGCGCATTCATAAATCCTTCGTCCAGGGGTCGTAATTGGAACAAAGCTGACTGCCATACCCCTAAAAGATGGGTTTGTAAGGAGTCTGTAGAGGTTGAAAGACCCTGAAACTGGCCAAGCGTGGAGCAACACCTGGAAGGAAGACGGGCTCTTATCCATTCCAAAGCCAAATGCCACTGGAAATCTCTCAGTCACAGAATGAATGTGGGTAAACCTCTGTGTGTGTGTGTGTGTGTGGGTGTTGTCTTGTCAGGACAGAGATGCGTAAGTCTGGCAGAGGAGCCAGGCTGAGCCGGGCAGGGTTCAACCACGGAGCAGTAAACCGCCTGTCCTGTTGCAGGACATTCCAGGGGGCATTTTCACCCCCCCCCCCCCGCCTTTACTCCGTCATGCCTGGCAACCGTCTCCCAAAGGCGAAGGAGTGTTGGGGGGGAGGAGGTTTTAGCACATTTGCAATGATCGGTTGTGATTTCAGCAACTTCAGGACTAAAAAAGTGAGAGATCTCTTGGGATCCAGTTGCGACCTCCCCAATTCAAGTACGGGTGGTAAAAATAGGCACCGGCATTAGAGAAGCAAAGTTTGATCTATCAACTTTGGTTCAGCTTTGGCTGGAGTATTCCGGAAACTAATTTAGAAAGCAACTTTTTCCAAGAAGGGGTTAGAGCCAGTTGTTAGTCGCAGCGACAGCAAACACATTGAATGAATGGGACATGTCCAGTCAGCACATATATCAATATCCAATTGGTTCAGTGGGTCTACTCTGGCTGAGCTTAATAGTTTGGTTTGACTTGTTATGTCCTGTGAAGCTGATTCCAGCTTATGGTGCCCTTAGTAGTGTTTTCAAGTCATGTGAGATAAATAAGAACAATAACCTTAGAACTGCAGAGCTGGAAGGGACCCTCTGGATCATCAAGTCCAGCCCCTGTCAAGGAGGCACCATGGGGGAATCGAACTCCCAGCCTCCCTAAACCGCTGAGCGATCCAGCAAGGCAATGTCCTCCTTGTTTCCTCTTCTGAAGGCAACTCAATCTGTTCATGGAGTGGTTTTATCATTGCCACACACAAATCCAATGAGGTTCCATGGCATAGCAGGGATTTGAACCCAGGCTTCTGGAGTCCTAATCCAAGACTCTACTCACTTCACCGCACTGGCTTACTAACACACACGTATAACACAAGGGGTGATCAAACTATGCTTAAATCATAAATGATGCATTTCTCACCTTCAGTTTGAGGAACTGACTATTCTAAAATGATGATGCTTAAAAACAAAAAGGGAGTATGCACCTTGTGTCAAAACGATTATTTTTACATGTGTAAAGGTAAAGGTAAAGGTTCCCCTTGACATTTAGTCCAGTCGTGTCCGACTCTAGGGCGCGGTGCTCATCCCCGTTTCCAAGCCGTAGAGCCAGCGTTTGTCCGAAAACAGTTTCCGTGGTCATGTGGCCAGCGCGACAAGACACGGAACGCCGTTACCTTCCCACCGAGGTGGTATCTATTTATCTACTCACATTTTTACATGCTTTCGAACTGCTAGGTTGGCAGGAGCTGGGACAAGCGACGGGAGCTCACTCCGTCGTGTAGATTCGATCTTATGATGGCTGGTCTTCTGACCTTGCAGCACAGAGGCTTCTGTGGTTTAACCCGCAGCGCCACCACGTCCCCTTTAATTACTCTGTAGGACTGGCCAAATTGTATTCAATTTGGTTGCAGGGCTAACAAATATAGTTTCAAACTGTCTGTGAAAAGAATGGTCTTTTCGTCTCTTAATGAGTAGCGTTCCTAAAAGAAACAGCCCATCTGTCTATCTTGCAGACTTACTTTGGTTCAAGCAAAAAGCTGTGGCTGAAGCTGTATTCTCCAAAGCGCTGAAATTTGGACCACAAGTCGCCATTCCACCGTTGTCGCTCCGATTGCACTGTATCTGAGTGCCAGGAGGCTTCCAGTCTTAGATCCAGCATGCTCATTGGTCTAGATTTGGGCAAGACCATCTTCCTTTTAAAGTCCTGCCTCCCTTTTGTTCCTGACGTTTCAGGTTCTGGATCAGAGAAGAAAGCTTCCAAGGGCGGGTCCTCAGAAGCAAAGCCGTGATGGGAGAAGGGTCTTCTCCAAGTTGGCCTGTGTTCTGAAAGAGGTGACCCTGGGACCATCCTTCCCATCATGCCTTGTTCCAAGGACCTTCTTGTGAACTGGCACTGCAAAGGGGCAGCGCATTGATTGAGGCCGTGCGGGTCCCCACCCCCCACCCCCACTTGCTTCTTTCAGGGCTGTCCTGCCTCACCATGTTGAGTTGTCTTCAGAAGAGGAAACAAGAAGAAAATGGCCCTGGTGATCCCTGGGAGGCAAAATGCTTCCTGGGAGTCGTCAGGGTTCATGGGAGAGGTCATCTTGCTGCCCATCAGGCTCCACAGTGGGTCCTTAGAAGGAACTTCTCTGCTAGGTTTAAACTGGTTGAGACAAACGAAGAGCCCTGGTCTCCAGCTAGATGGTAACTTCATTAGATTGGTGTTACTATGTCCTCCAATTTGTCCATGTTGTCACTGGTCAAGGTAGACAAAAACATGCAGACTGGGCAATTTTTGGGAACTCATCGAACTGCTACTAGCTGAGCAGGATCAGGATCAGGATTGTACAGTTATGCTAAGTTACTTGTGGGCCATACATGGAGAAAAGTTACATGAAAGGTAGGCACGCTCCAGTGTGTCTTAACAATGATGTAAGTTATTTTATTTCTGCTGTGGTGTGTTGGAAAGCAGACGGATAAGTTGCAGTTGTATAATGTACATCAGGAATGTCCCAGCATCAGACAATGGGTAATATCCAAAAGCTATGTAAAAATGAGAGGATATGTCTTTGCCTATAATATATGGCTTGTGCCACAGAAATGGTAGTAACTATTGTTACTGTTAGTTATTGGCAGGGAAATTCATTAACTTTCGATTGCAGTTTTAAATTTTTAATATCGGATCCTTTGTTTACATGTCATAGGTTAAATCAGAAAAGTTAGAGAAACATGGTGTCCACCATCTGGATGACTTTCTCAAGCCCTTAAGCAACCAAGCAGAATGGGTTGTCGCATGAAAACGCAATCCACAGACCTTCACCATGCAAAAACCACAATAGAATTTTGATAGCAAAATTTGCCGCTTCTCTTCCGTTAGCCCGAGGACTTTGTGAACCCGCCTGGCAGATGGAAGCATCTGTCGTGCAACCACCAAGGCTCCTTTCCTGCATGCAGGAAAGCCTGCAAGATCTGGGTACAAGGCAGACGGGCAAAAGTAAAAAGGACTGAGGGGTCAGCCAGTGAGCGGTAGTGATTTTTTAAAGAAAAGAAAACCCAATGTGCCCCTTCCCCCACCAGCCCCTACAAGGCTGGCTTGCAGATGTGTTCATGTTAAAGGTTTGGGATAATCAGACCGTCACTTCCCACAGTAGAATGGTATAGGTTCACACCACACATTAGAGGGGAAATAGCTCGGAACAGGCCTGATTGGTGCCCTATGGGCAACAGCGCTCTGCAGCTCGTTTGCTTTGCTTTGCTTTTTTCCTTTCCTTTTCTTTTGAGAAGTCCAGGGAAAGTTGAACATTTTGGCTTCTTCTCTGAAGCTAGTGTAGAGGTCTCATAGATCAGGGATGTCAAGTGGCCGGTGCTACTTAAGTCTGACTTGACAGCGAGTCCCGGGGCTCGGGTCCCCCTCCCTGTATAAGATGTGAGGCCGGGATCCACACTGCATTAGGGAGGCTCCAATACTTTGGCCATCTCATGAGAAGAGAAGACTCCCTGGAAAAGACCCTGATGTTGGGAAAGTGTGAGGGCAAGAGGAGAAGGGGACGACAGAGGATGAGATGGATGGACAGTGTCATCGAAGCGACCAACATGAATTTGACCCAACTCCGGGAGGCAGTGGAAGACAGGAGGGCCTGGCGTGCTCTGGTCCATGGGGTCACGAAGAGTCGGACACGACTTAACGACTAAACAACAAAAACAACAAAAACTGCTTCAAAGTGAATGGACACTTCCTTCTTCCTCTTGAAAGTGTTCTGGCTGGGAAGCAGAGGACTGTGTGCCATGGAGAGGGTGTTGGAGGGAGGGAGCTCCCCCCCCCCCCCCATAGCATGGATGTAGGAGACAGAACTTCATTACGCGTTGACAGGTTGATTCCACTTTTACGATGACCCTATGAATTATAACCTCTTTTTCAAAGTGGCATCTCTTTGTCCTGAAATAACCTCATCCAGGCAGTTCAGAGCTGTTCAGATCTCCATGTTACAACCACATTTTGCTTTTCTAGGTGTACTATTCTCATATCCTCACTCATGTAATACTTTGTTTATACAAAATATCAAACTTTGACAGACCACCCCCTCAGGTGAATGCGGGGAAGTCTTGCTTATAGGTTTTCTCTGTTGCTCAGTAATCCAATGTTGCAATCTTGATAGTCCTGCTCAGGTCTTGCAAACTCAAGGCTCTGGCTTCTTTTATGGAGTCCATCCATCTCATGTTTGGTCTTCCTCTTTTCCTACTGCTTTTAACTTTTCCCAGCATTACTTTCTTTTCCAGAATTTTTTTTTCTTTTCATAATGTCCCCAAAGAGCTGGCACCACACCATTAGAATTTGTCTTGAAGTAGAAAGGTGGTCAACACTGCTGTTATAGTGCTTTTTTTGTTTCATTTCTTTTTGTATGTGTGTGTGTTTTGGTGAGGGGTTGGATAGACGTCCTAAAGCCCAGTCAAACCAAACTAAAACCCTTGATTTTAATGTTTTTTGTGGAGCAGTAATTTCTTGCATGATGGGGAGGGAGGCCAGGAAAAGAGCTAGGAGGTCCCTTCTCCAATCAGTGATATGTCTGTCAAGAGTGTGATTTAATCCATTAGTCCCAAGCGCCAAACACTGGCTTCAAGCTCAGTAGTTTCTTTTTTAAAACAATTGGACTGAACTGGGGCACAGTTTGCTTCAAATCAAGCCTTCAGGAGGGGGTCTAAACATCTACCAAGCAGATTGATGCATCTACCAGAAAGCAAGCAGGCAGGCAGGCAGGAAGCAGGCTGGGAAAGGGGCTGCCCCACCATAGATGACCACACAGAGGAAGCAAGAAAAGTCTCAGAAGGCTTCTTTCAGATCTCATTTCTTACCAGGACACAATGAGTGGCTTCTAATTCTTCTGATACTTGCTTTTATGTGCAAAACCCATCTGTGCAAAATTCAAATATTTTTTTAAAAAAATCAATGACAATTGTGACGACCAAATCTCCCTAAGGAGCATATGGCCTTCAGGCAGGGAGTTCCGCAGGCCACAAATCTACCACTTTACGCTGAGGCAAGTCCCCAACCTCCAGCAGTGCATAGCATCTGTGCCTTGAACAAGCCTGGCCTTTAAAGAACACTTTACTTTACTCAGCACTTTGCAAGTACTGCAACATGGGCTTTGTGAGTCCTTAAAACTCACAACAGCTCATTTAAATAGGACGTCTCTATGGTAGCTAGTCGATGGCCTTCACCACTCCTCTGGATTTAGCCAAACCCTGCTGATCCAAGAGACTAGTCCTCAGTAAGGATTTCAATAATTATTTTTTATTAAGAAAATATAGTTTCATAGAAAGTTTTTTTTTTGCTCAAGCATTAGCATAAAGACATGTTCAAAGGATTACCATAGTTAAATACAACAACTACTTCCCATTAAAATAATAAACACTAAAAACTGGGCTAAAGTAGGCTAGCCCCACCTCCTTCTTTCTTACCTACATTCTTTTCCTTCCAGCTACATAACACAAACTATCAAGAACTTCTCTCAGGAAAAAGTTCTCTTCCACAAAATGGTCTCTCTTTAAACATAACCCATCGTCCATTTTTCTACATTCCTCGGACCTGCTTCTTCATGACTATAAACCAATTAACTCAAAGAGGCATCACTGTCCACTCCGCCTCCCATTCTCATGGAGATGCCGGTGGGTTATCTCCATTCCAATTAGAAAGGAATTTGTTGGGTCTTCGCACTGGGGCCTCTTCGACCTTGCACTCTTATCAGGTTTCACTCTGTACCAGCCTGGCTGTAAATTAGGAAAAACAGCCTCTCTGCCTTTCTCACATTCCCATGTCTTTCACTTTTAAAACCTAACTGACTCCATTTTCTCTCGTCCTCATTGACTACAAGTCCCACTCTCCTTCAATCTTATGACAACAGTTTTTGAGAGAGGGGGGAAAAGGTTGCACTGGGTGGCCTTGGGCAAGCTGCACAGTCCCAGAGCACCCCAGAAAACAGGAAGGGTTAAGCACTTCTGAGTACCAACCAATCTGAAGGCCACCCCAAGCAGAGGGCAAGATAACCAGTGTCCCAATTTGACATGAAGGACCTGCCTGGGACCAAGGTTTTCCACCCACCTCTGCTCCTGTTTAGATACTGCAGGGTCCCTGGTCCTCGACTCCCTCTCCTGGTTTTTTCCAGATGTTGACCCTTCCTTCAACAGCTTAAACCGCCTTCGTTTTCAAGGCGGAACATTCCAGAATGCCTTCCGTTCAGCTTCCACAGCTCCCTGGCGGCAAATGGCAGGCAGCCAATCAGAAGCCAAAGGAAGGCTGCATTTCATTTATTATTTGCTGTGTCTTTGCCATACTTTACAAAAAGCTCAGCGCTGAGAAGGATTTGTGAGTGATTTATGGGCAGAGCCAAAGGCTGGCCTCCCAGTTCGCTCCTGGTACCAAGGGATCACACACACCCCTTGCTCCTTTATTCCAGGACCTTCCCCACTAATCTAAGGGAGCATTCAGCTTGCTATTTAGTTCGCTTTGGGTGCGGTTTGGTTCAAATCAAATTACGGCATCCAGATGTGTTTTGGCTTAGAGTGATCCATCCCATTGCTTTTAAAAGCTGTTGCTTTCCTTTCTGGCACAGCGCTAAGGCTGGAGTTTATTTGGCATGATTCAGAGCACTCCGGATTATCCCATTCTATAGCCCATGTGGTTGGTTAATCCGCTCCCAAAGAGAGCTGTGGGTAGCGCTCTCTGTGGTGACAACTGTGTGATGTACACAGTGGGTTGGGACATTAAAAGTGATGATGGAGAACTCTGTCCTCTATTTCGCTCTCTTTCTCTCTCTCTTTTTTTTTAAAAAAATATTTCCCTTACGGATGCAGTGCGATTCTAGATACACGGGAGGTGCGTTTCGGTTATTTGTATTGGATCTGATGCAGTGCTGACAGCGACATTTTTTAAAAATGGGAAAGTTTTGGTTTCTTTCTCTTTTTTATTTTTAATAAATACTGTACATGTCTTAAGAAAGCCCAGAAATCCTGACCAGCCCAGCTAGTGGTGAAGACTTCTGGGAGTTTTAGTCCAAGAACATCTGGGTTGGGAACCACTGCAATATACCACACTGGCTCTCAAGATACTCTTACAAGGTGGGCCAAACAAGTGGACAATCTTTCAAGATGAATATCTTTCTGTTAGCCACAACGTTACAAAAGTGTGGGAAGGAGAGAAGGCATGGTCTTCCTAAGTCCTTCGAGTTGGCACGTTCTTGTGAGATGCCATGGAGGAGGCAGGAACCAGGGGGCAAAGAGGGATTCGTCAGATCATCCAGCAGGGTTAGATTTCTAGAGACTTACTAGGAGCTGGAAAGTTAGAAACTTTTTGGATCTCTAGATGAAGATACTATAAACTCTGTCCATAAACTCACAGCTGTGCCCATCCGGTCCAAGCACACAGTGGTGGTATTTGGTGGGAAACCTGCAAAGGTGGCTCAGGTTTCCCCATCACCTCTACCAGGAAGTGAAATGCTGCTTCCCTTCTTGCCCTGTCACTGCCCATCTGCCTGACCCGAAAAGAGGAGGAGGAGGAAGAGAAGGAGGCGGGGACCCTCCCTGGGTGGAAAAGAAGAAGGATGTGATGGTCACCCTGCCACGGCCTTCTTGAAAAAGAGAAGGCCACAGTGCCAGCAGCAACAGCAGATCCTGAGTTTGTCACTAGAGACCTTGGTGAAGTGAACCACAGATATTCACCCATAAATATAGTTTGGGCTGAATTCTTTGTCATCCCGTCACTTAGTTCATGCTCAAAATATTTTTCCTATACTAATGCCACCTGCTCCAGCCTGCCTCAACAGAGGAGGGACCTTAACGTACTGCCACTGGACATGGTTTGGAAGCAGAAGGACCTCGATTCAGTCCCTGGCATCTCCAGGTAGGAATGGGAAAGACGCCGGGCCTGAAACACTGGAGAGCCATGGCTGCCAGTCAGTGTTGGCAATACTGGACTATATGGACCACAAGTCTCAGTCCACATGAGAGCAGGACGACACTGAAACCCATGACCTTGGTTGGTGGTGAGCGCTGCAACACTGGAGGCATTCAAGAGGAAACTGGACAACCCTCTGTCAGATCTCCTGCCTTGAGCGGGGGGTTGGACTTGATGGCCTTAGAGGCCCCTTCCAACTCCATGATTCTAGGATTATAAGTTGCCTGAATGATCTTCTGTTCATTTATATAGGTGGGATCCTGCCCTTTTGACTACACAGCCAGCTGTGGAAGGTTCTGAGCTTGGAACTCCACCATCTACAGCACGAATGCACTCTTTTCTCCCATCTAATTGTGTACTGATTATTACGAAGGGAAGAGGAACCTGGGGAGGAAGAAGAGGAAGTCAATGTTGGTGATGAGGACACTGTATGGATTTGGTGCAATAGAGAGTAGAAGATGACAGAAGCCTTTCATACTTTTATTCTTCATGTCTAGGTGCATCTGTGCGGGATTCAAAATAGTTTTCCTCTAGGAGTTACATGGGAGTAGGGCGAACAAGGTGTTGTGGACATCGAAACACAGAACTCTTCCATGCCCTGTTCCCCTGGATGGCTGGATTCAGCCTTGGACACATTTCTTGGAAACGGAGCTCCGTGTCTTTTTCCTTTTGCACGGAGAGCAGGGCGTCCAGATCTTAGTATATCACGAATGCTTCCATATCTATCGTACAAACAGGCGTGTTCTCATTATTGCAGCTAACATCGTTCCAGCATTTCCCAGAATCTTTGTGGGGACAATTCGCTTGAATCTCAGCACAGTCTTCGGGTGTGGTGCCCAGGTTGTCTGGCTGGCCTGGCCTCCAAAAACTGAAAAGAAGAGGTAGGACTAGTTGAGCTAAAATCTAGAGTGCAAAAGTCTGTCTTCCTGCACTAAACCAACACTCCAAAGGAGATTCAGGCGACCATCCACCAGAAACAAGGCCTTCTTTGCTATGGCGCCAGAACTCTAGGACCAACTTCTGGTGGAGCTGCGCCTGGCTCCCTCCCCACATTTAAAAGGCGCTTTAAAACACTGCTATATGGAGGGGGCCTTTTTTGGCCATCCTACTTGATGGTTTTTTCGTCTTCTAGTTTTTTTGTGGGGGGGTATGTCTGTTTTCTTTTATGCCTCCCATTCCATTTTTTATTTTTACAACACTTAAAGGTTCTGTGGCTTGTTTAACTATGTAAACACATTTACTATTTTATTTTTGTTCTTATATGATGATTACATATTTTCGCTTGCTGCAAACCACCCAGAATAATGCATTGCACAAAGGTGCTGCACAGGTTTTAAAAAGTCATTTTAAAAATGGCTCCAGATTCCTGTGTTTCACCCTCCTGAGGCTATGCATTCCCAAAGTGAAATATCTGCACAATAAAACCCCATGCTGCCGTAGCATGTGCACACACTCTGGTTGTTGGTGCATTATCCTGGATCCACTTTAGAGGATTTTGTCCTGTGCCTACCTCTCCTTCCACTGGCCAACTCCCACAGCCTCTTGCCACCACTGCTGCCGACACCAACTCAGTCCCCATGTTGGGGTGATGTGGCTGGCAGGGACAAAAGCCATGTTGTTCTGCTGTGGTGTGATTTTTAATATCTGCTTTATTTTTTTCAAACTGGGATAGCGCTATATCAGTACGACAGATTTTTTTTTAAAAAGGTCAGACTGTAAGGTTACCCTTCCGCACACACCCCTTTTCTCCCACCTTCCTTGGTATGAAGCCAGCTGTCACAGCCACTCTACTTCCCTGGAGGAAGAGAGAAAGAGCAGGCAAGCCAAAAGGGGTTAAAGTGATTTTTCCTGGGCCCCTCATCATGTTTTAATATTTCTTTTATTTATATTTTACTTTTTGCAAACTGCAATAGCGCTAGGTCAGTGTTACAGATAGAACAAAATATAACAGGTCAGACTGCAAGGTTACCCTGCAGCCCAGAAACCTGTCATCCTGGCATCCAATCCAATACTTGACAAACCCCACAGACACAATTTATTGCAACATAGATGAGCACACATGCAAAAACAATTCAAAATACTTCATGTCTACAAACACCCCCTCAAGGCTTTTTAAAATACCTCACTTTCCAATTTTTTAAAAAAACACACACACACATGCTTCCCAGCCACACACATACTTCCCAGCCAAAAATTCATCTGTACATCATGAAAATGGATATTTTAAAATTAATTTCAAGCATGCTAAAATTGACACAAACTCCAGAGTATTTCAATGTGTAACTGCACCCTCAGTCCCTCTGGGTTGCCATCTAGCTGAAACTATAATGGAACAGCCCATATTCCAGAGGCCCTGCCTGTGAGAGATATATTATCAGAGCTTAGAAAAATTACCTTTTAGATTAAAACAAAATTCAAAATCCACAAATGGGCATTTTCTTTATTAGGATCAACGATCGGCTCTTCCCAAGGTGAGAACTGGGGACTAAATGAGTTTGGAGTGGTCATATGGGTATCACATGGCCTCTGGCAAAACCAGCTGGGAAGAAGATTGCTTTTCTCTGGAAACACAGAGAGGAGACATCTCTCCACATCACCCTCATGAGGCCACCTTATTCCGAGGTGCTCGCAGTGAGAGCTCTTTGACAGAGAAGTGGAATCCCTTGGAACACGGTGGACTCTACCTCACGGGTGGTTTTTCAGCAAGTCTTAGGAGGGCAGGGGATGTTTTACCTGCACTAGCAGAAGGAGGTTGGACTAAATGACTTGCAAGTCCATTTCAATTCTGTTGTTCTACGATTCTAAATATCTGGAAGGCCGCAGGTTGCCGGCCTGGGCACTATAACAAGAAAGGTGGCTAATGTCTCTAAATCAGTCTGGAACCTAGGCTGCAACGAGAGTCACCTTTGTGGAAGAGCAAGGAAAAATGAAGAGAACAAAGGACAATGCATCTCAGCTTCCAAACGTGTTCACATCCTGACGTTTGCTTTGTGTCATCAGTTTGTGGTATAAGTGAACAACTCAACACTACTAGGCCCCTATAATAATAACAATAATGTGCAGTCAAGCCCATTCTGATTTATGGCAATCCTTTTTCAGGGCTTTCCAGGTAGAGAGTACTCAGAAGTGGTTGACCCTTCCCTTCTTCTGGGGTTACTTTGGGACTATGCAGCCACCCAGGCTGGCTGTACTCACAGGGAGGCCCCGTGGGGGAATCGAACTCCCAACCTCTGGTTCCACAGCCAGAGACCTAAACCACTAGGCTATTCAGCCAGCTTTTAGGCCCCTATAGACACCTCATTTTACAGGTAAATGAATGCCTCTTGTTCCTGTGCTCACTTCCAGGTTTAGTGCTAGCAAATTTGGTCACACTTGCCTCACACTGTAGTCTGCACCATCAATCCATTTCCAGGTGCCATTGACCTTCCAGAGTCCAATCCATAGATTTACTGAGGTCATCTTAGATTTAGCCTCTAGATACCTCTGCAGAAGACAGAAAAGGAAAGTCTTTAGTGGGATTAAAGTAGAAGAGGTCTCCATTTGCTCTTATTCATTTCCAGGTTGATTTTCCTATGATTCCATTCTGCCATCGTCCAGAGCGCTTGGAACCTTAGGCTGGAAAATTGATTTCTCAGCGTCAAACATTAGGAATGGGAGCATTAATTCATTGCTAAGGTAAAGGTAAAGGTTCCCCTTGACATTTAGTCCAGTCGTGTCCGACTCTAGGGGGCGGTGCTCATCCCCGTTTCCAAGCCATAGAGCCAGCGTTTTGTCCGAAGACAATCTTCCGTGGTCACGTGGCCAGCGCGACTAGACACGGAACGCCGTTACCTTCCCACTGAGGTGGTACCTATTTATCTACTTGCATTTGCATGCTTTCAAACTGCTAGGTTGGCAGGAGCTGGGACAAGCGACGGGTGCTCACTCCAACGCGTGGATTCGATCTTACAACTGCTGGTCTTCTGACCCTGCAGCACAGAGGCTTCTGCAGTTTAACCCATAGCACCACCACGTCCCATTCATTGCTACTCGTAGTTAAAAAATGAAAATGTTTCACTCATAAAAAAGTGAAAAATTGCCCTTCTCCCATCTAGTACTTTCTTCCAAACAGATTGCAAATTCTACAACTATTAGCTAGGGATAATATACTCTAAGACGTTTAGAAGTGGTGGGGGTGGGAAAGACTGCTTGGCCAGAATACAGGATTTTATCTGATCCCCTATAGAGAAACACACATGTGCCACCAACATACTGGGTATATATAAACCAGCAATTCTTTAACTGTTTTCACGTAGACTTCCACAGTAAACTATTATACAAGCCATTGGAGAAAGTGGCTGAGAACTGCTAAAAATCTCAGCTCCCTCTGTTATATGGCTGTGTGAAGCAGCAGCCACCTTCACCACCTTAGAAGTTTGAAAAACTTTTAACATTTGACACAAAACCAGCCACTGACCCAATGTGGAAAAGGAAGCTGGGATGATTTGTGTGGTCCCTCTCCTAAGCACAGCTTTCATGGTAACATGGCTTTGAATGTGAATTGTTTGAGTGCAAACAGTTGTGGTGGAATTATACAACTTGGATCAGAGTTACAGATCTCTTGCAAGACAATTACTGAAATTCTGTGGCTTAGCACAGGAAGTCATAACTAAAGGAGTCCCCTTTGAATCAGTGGAGCTGATGGAGGAGTTGACTCACCAACTCCACACTGATTCAGTAAGCCTACTCTAATGGAACTCACTACGCTGAGCAACAGGATGTCATCCAGTAGTGTAGTTTTTAAATGGACACAGAATTTATTTATGTATGTATTTATTTATTACATTTCTATTCCATCCATCTACTTAACAGAGCAATACTCTGGGTGGCTAACAACAAGAAGAGAAATAATAACCCACCTACCACGTAAACTGACAATTGAGAAAAAACAACCAAGCAATTTTCAGGATTTGTAGTTAACATGTCTCTCAGGCAGTCCCTTTGCTCTGGGACTGCCATGAAGAGGATGCTTTTGGGATCTGGGAGGCCACCCCCTTGAATGTGTCAGACACAGAAATGACTGAGCTGGGAAATCATTTCTCCCTCACCCCCTTAAAGGTTATTTCTTACTTTCAGGCATTTTATTGTTCTACTCACCTCTGCTTCAGAGCTTGAAACAGAAACCAAATCAGCACTTTCTTCTTCACATTCTTTCTGGGATTCGTAAAAATTCTTTGCTATAGGGCCGAAATAATAGAGACGCCCTTCGTAGTATTCCCACCCTTTCCCGACCTTCTGAAGTATGTCATCTTTGAGCCAAGATAGGAATGTGCAAGTAACAAAGAAACAGAAAGGAGGAGTTTGTTGGTAGGTACAATCATACACATTTGTGCAGATTACATAAAATTGAACACATATTGATATAACATCACACTAAGAAATAGCAATAAAAAACTAATAGTTTTTCAAGGAGAAAAAACAAATTTTGACATCATCTAGCAGTTCCAATTAATATTTCTAATAATGAGCATTTTAGCCAAATTATGGATTTGTCTTGGATGAGGCATGGAATGGTTGAAAGCCAACCTCGCCCCTGGGGATAAGAGGGTCCTGAAGCATGCTTTGATGTTCCACGTTGCCAAAAACTTTTGATTTGTCACACTTTGGAATATCTAGGCTCCTCAGAGGCTGAAAAGACCTGACAGAGAGATGTCTCAGTTTTATTGCTCTGCTGTGCTCTGTAGGAGTCAACAAAGTGTTTGCAAACGGTGTGACTTTGGAAAGCCACCATTTGAGGCTGGACTCTCTTTTCCATCGGATTATTCTGCACCATAGTCTTGGGTTCACTTACCAACTGTAGTCTTCAATTGAAAAGCTTTCTCATAGCTGGCTACCACTTTGTGTACTAACATCTCCGTTTCAAAGAGTATTGCTGAATCTAAAGTTTGCAAAAGTTCAAGTCAGATGAATCACAAGCAGTCATCCAGATACAGAGAGATCCATTTTCTAAGGAAGGGTAGAACTCGGAATACATAGCAGCGATTTCTTTTTTGCCTGATTTCTTGATTTTGTTTTGTTTTATTTGACGAGTTAATGTTTTGTTCCCTATATTTGATTCATTGACTGTCTCTTTCATGTAAAATGCCCAATAGTACATAGCACCAATCGAGCGGTATAGGTTTTCAAATAAAATAAATAAATGAATAAATATTTTCTTTCTGGAAGCATCCCAAGGTAGAATCTAGTTTGACAGTCAAGCAAGGGAGTTCTAATTGGAGTTGTAAGACCTTGCATAATTCCTAGGAGCTGCCCTTTTCCTTTAAAAAGTGGAGAATCTTTAAATAATCCTTTGGCTTAGAGCCTAGCCATAGGCTGCTCGTGACTGGAGTGGGGTATGGTTGGCTGTGGAAGGTGCTCCCTACGTGATTCATGAGTGCCTGGTAAGTCTAGCACTTCATCATCCTTACCTGCCCTAAACAGGTAAAATTAACCTGTTGTAAATTTATACATAATTTGACTAACAAACCCAACTCTGCTTCACTGGATACATTTGGAGCCAAATGTTCTTAACAGCCGTAACTGGCGTTTCCGACAGAATTGGGCCAACCACGAAGTCAGTTACGTCATCCTGACTCTCAAGGAAATGACTCAGTCCTGGCCAGCCTGGACCTTGCAGGGGAACATGGGTTCAAGACTCTACTGCCTCTGAGGAACAAAGTGAATTATCTGAGGAAAGGCCTTGGGGGGGGGGGGGCCTAATTCTCCCTTTGCTGCACTTTCCCAGGCTGACCGAGGAACCCATCTGCCAGACAGCCGAAAAGGAGGGCTGGGCAGGGACGTCGCCTCAACACCCCCCAGTTCACTTGGGGGGCAGGGTTGACTTCAAAATTCAGATTTAGGCATGAGTCAGTTCAGACTGATTCTGGCTTGATCTGACCCAATGTGGACATGAGCCATCAGTTTTTAAAACTATACTTATATTCAACTAAACGTTATATTTTGAAACCTAAACCTTAGAACTGCAGAGCTGGAAAAGGGGACCCTCGGGGTCATCGAAGCCAACCCCTGTCAAGGAGGTCCAGCGGGGAATCGAACTCCCAACCTCCCTAAACCACCGAGCTATCCAGCAGTCTGCAACTGCTGGCTTAACTTTTTTGTTCTTTCACATAAGTGCATGAAACGGAGACTTAAGGATCAGACAAAGGCATAAAGATCACACTGGATCACGCCGAAAAAAACACGGTTGTGTTCAGGGCAAGATTTTTAAAAGGACCCTTTAAAGTGACCCTCAATCAATCAATCAATCAATCAATAGCTAGCAGCTCCAGTGCTGGAGCAAAAACGCCTGGTAAGGGGACAGAACAGGGTCAGACAGTCCTGCCAGTGCTCCAAATCCGGATCTCAAACCTCATCTGATCCCACCCTTAGTAGCCCACGTAGAGTGGACAATCCTATCACGTTCTGAACCATTAGGCTTTGTTTTATGCTAGCCATCTTTAAAAGTTGCCTTTAAAACAGACCTCTTTCTTCTGTGCTGTTGTCTTGCATAAGACGCCCCACTTGGCTTTCCTTTTACTATCCAAGAGGTCAAAAAGATTTTGAACCTCTTTGGACCAAACGGGGCTGATTTGGGTAGGTCTGAATCGGCCCCGCTTGTCTTTGGATGCATTTGGCACAGCCTGTGGCGCAGCCCCAATGGGAAATATTTCAAATAGTCATCATCATCCTAGATCAAGCTGTGCTGGGAGCAGAGTGCCATGGGGAGATTGTGGATTGGAGTCCACAGGACATCCCCTCCAATGCTCACGGCTTACCGTTGGTTCCGTCCAGGGACTTGTTACGACTGACCATAAATTCCCGAATCTTCCTCATAGCCGTGACATTGTCACCAAAGTTTTTTACGTGTAAACAATCTAACAAAGAAGAAGGTGGGAAAGAAGGAGTGGATCAGTTGTGTGATTAAGAGCAATGGTGTTTTGGATTAAATAGACAATGTTCTCACACTTTCCTCTTATTAGAACCCACTGTCATCCACTGAAGCTGACTGGTGGGAGATGCAGGAGAGAGGAAAAAGCAGTACTTCTGCACTGAGTTTAGTTATTAAACTTTGGAATCCACCACCACAAGATGTAGACGCCAACTCAGATGATTTTTTGAAAGGGGATAAATTCATGGAGGCCAGGACCATCAAAAACTACTAATGAGGATCGCTCTGGACAAGCTCTTTATAGCAAGAAGCATGGTGCCGCTGGATATCGGTTGCTGAGGGCTGAGAAATGGACAGAGCCACATACAGACACACACGGCTAGCCTTTGGGATCAAAGAAATCTAAAAGGGAGTAGTGGGCACTGGATCATGCCTTCTCTTTTGCAAGTAAAGCTACCCAGGGAAATGCTGGATGCTCCCCTTTCTTGCAGAATCCAACTTACATTTGGCGAACAATACAGATGAGATCAAAAGCAAGAGGAGACTCAGGACTGTCACAGTTATTGCACACTTCGGAGAATAATCCCTTTCAGGCACTGTTTCTAGAAGAACAAGAGGCAAGAAAGTTGTGCTTCAACCATCTGCAGAATCTGTGCTGTGCAAACCACCCGAGGGCTAACTCCTTCTCAGCAGGTCTGAGCAAGCTGTGGCTTCAGAGACATTCAGCCCGATGTGGAAAAATCCATGAATAGGAGCAAAATTGTGGGCTCCCCAATCTCCTTGTTGGGTCACCAAGATGTCTACCACCAGCTGGCCTTGCTTGTCACTTTTTAGTGACCCAATAAAGGCATTCTGCAACTTAGAGCTTTTGTTTCCAAGTATTATGCAACTTAGGTGGGATCCAAAAGCAGAGAAGGGAAGAGAGGAATCATAGAATCATTGAACAATGGAGTTGGAAATCAAAGCAGATCTGACAGATGGTTGTCCAATTTTATCTTGAATACCTTCAGTATTGGCGTGCTTGCTACCTCCCGAGGTCATTAGTTCCATTGTCGTACTGCTCTAACAGTTAAGACATTTTTCCTGATATTTAGCCTAAATCTGCATGATTACCTTTCAAATATTTGCAAAGTGCTAGCATACCTCCCCTCAGTCTTCTTTTCTCAAGGCTGAATATGCCCAGTTCTTTCAGTCTTTCATCCTAGGGCTTGGTTTCCAGCCCCCTGATCATCCTTGTTGCCCTCCTCTGAACTTGCTCCAGTTTGTTGGCATCCTTCTTAAAGTGTGGTGTCCAAAACTGGACATGGGACTCAAGGTGAGGGCTAACTAGTGCCAAATAGAAGGGAACTAGTACTTCATGGGATTTGGAGACTATACTTCTGTTACTACATCCTCAAATTGCATTTGCCTTTTTTGCAGCCACACTACACTGTTGGCTCATATTCAGCTTTTGATCTACAACAATTCTAAGACCCTTCTCACTCACAGTATGTGGTAGTAGAGAAGGCAAGGCCAGTTAAGACTGAAGCTAGGAAACATACATACATGTATACATACATACCTTGCCATATATCATTAGGCCTCACGGTTGGAAACACTCGATAAAGTTATCTAAATTTTTATGTACTGTTCTGCTTGTCTGTGCAGTGAAGAATATGGTCTCTATTATGTACGTAGCTACAGTCTTAGGGGACCCATTTTCCCGATTTGTCTTGTTTCCGGCTATTCAGCTTGGCTATTGCTTACAACAGCTGAAAAAAGAGTGTAAGGGGCTTCATTTGCCGACTTAGCCTTAATCAAGCCACAAGGAATGACCAAGCAATAGCAAGGTTTGCATTTCTGTGTCGCCCATGGGCTTTGGCTTCCAGCTTCCCCTTGGTCCCTGGTTGTATTTAAGTCTTGGCCACTTCTGTCTCTCTCCAGATGGCTAACTATGGCCCAGACCCAACACACGTACAGACCTGCAGCTTACATACCATCCTCAAGGATCTTATCTTTTTCCTCTTCTCCTTCTTTCCCATCTTCGCCTTCCTTGTGTTTCTCTGCCTTTTCCTCCTCTGTCCCTGAAAAACAACATTCCGACATATTTATTCTTATAAATGTCTTGCAGATAGCATGAGATCCAGGGCACTAGAATCTCCAGCTGCAGTTCTGTTTATTTGGAAGGCAAAGCCATTGAAGAGTCTTGAGGCACTGAAAACTAACAAGTTCCTTTGCCTTTGCAAACTCCAGCTCACTACTTCAGATTTCTGGGAGTATCCATGGGAGTACAAAGGTGCCTCTTTCCACAGTTGGCCAGTTACAGATCAATGGGCAGAGTGAGGAACAGATAAATCAGCTCTGCTGGGCTCTTCACTATCAGAAGTTCATAGCACTTGCAGAATTGGTGCAGCCAACAATCCAACCTACATCACAACTCTCCAAAGCCCGTGTTGTGCTAAGTATGGTGGCCTTTCAGCTGTGCCTGCTTGTCCTTGGTTGCCCCTTGCTGTTGATGACTGGGCACATCTAAACATGGTTCAGATGGAGCTGGTCTGATTAAGTAGGGAAGCCTTCAACAAGTGGCAGGCTCCGGTGGCAGCTGATGGCAATTCCAGTTTCCAGGGAGCTGTGAGTTTACTCCAGGCTTTACCTTTGCATTTTACAAGAGTTCTCCGTGGTGCTGAACCTGTTCTGGGGATGGGGCTGAGCACCTCATATAGCTGCTATCAAGTGCAGTCTAAAACCCAGAGTGGATTCACAACAGTTCTGAATCTGGAGTCGCCACCAGCTGCCACTCTCAGACTAGAAGCAGCACCTCCCTTGGCTAACTGGGACAAGGTTCGGCTCTCCGTAAAACACTCCTACCATAGCTTCCTGGACAGACCAAACTCATCTCATTTCCAAAGCCAAGTAGGGACAGGCTTGGTTTGTCCTTGGATAGGAGGCCCTCTGGTTTGCCCTTTGGTCCTGCCTCCCGGGACCATGACCCTGCCTTAGTCTCCCAACCGCTGCCCATAGCTCAGCCCTGGCACACCTGGAGAGGTGCAGCTGATGTCTCTTATAGGGCCTCCTGCCTCCTGCTTCAGGAGCATCAGATTATACAACAGAAACATGGTAATTATGGGAAGAGCATCACAGACCAGAATACCCCAGCTCTATGGGAATTCCACTGGGTGGAGGTACTGTCTCAACTGGCTCTGACGCCTCCTTTGTGGGTGAACAGAGTTGGGCTTAATGCTCTGATGGACCCTCTGCTCTCTTGTGAACAGCAAATTAAAGCAGAAGCAGCTTACCTACTGGGGCAGACTGGCCTTTCTCTGAGTCCTTCATTTTATCTCCTCATTCTAACGGTTGTCTCCATCTGCTTGATTCCTGTGAGACCATATCATGGAGCAGACTCTTAAGAGGGCATATCAGAAGAAAAAGGTCTTATTACAGAGCAGTGACTATAGAGTCATCCTGTGCAGGGAAGTTGGCATAAAAGGAGCCTCAAACATGGAGCTCCCGCCATATTTTTAAAGGTAAAGCCTCAGGAGCCAAATGCTTGTGGTTCAATGCAGTAGGCCAGCCAAAACCTGCAAGTCCTGGCTCAGCGGTAGGGTACCTGTTTTGTAAGTCATGTACATACACACATACACACGTGCGTGCATGCATGCATACACCAACATCCCACTTTTAATCCCTGGTGACACCAGTCCAAAGACTATCTTGAAGGAAAACTGTAGGAAACCCATCCCTGCTTGAGGCTCTCATGGGCCGATGTCACTTAAACTGATCTATGTACAGATTTGGGATCATGCGAACAAGGTTCTCCACCCTGTTCTGACCCTGCTTGAATCCCGTGGGGACGCCCCAGTCAGTTTATCTCTTCCTTGCCTTGGCCCTTTCCCGGTGTTGCCCCTTCCTTCAACAGCTTCAACCGCCTTCCTTCTGGATGCAGAACATCCCAGAATTCCTTGCATTCCGTGCCTGCCCCTCCCTGGCTGGCAGCCAATCAGACTTCCACCCAGGTGTGTCGCGCATGTGTCATCGGTGGAATACCTGCCTTCCACCCCTCTGTAAAAGGTACAGGAGCAATGTCCTGTACCTTCATGGGACCACCCTTGCGAGGAAAACCATAGGGTGGTCCCAACCTTACAAACCAAATTTGGACGGCTGCAAAACGAATCTTTTGGTTGGAATTGCCCTCCTAGGAAACCACCAGTCAAGCTTCAGACCAGTATGGAAATGGAGGCATGAGGAAACTCGTGA
This sequence comes from Intellagama lesueurii, assembly GCA_037013535.1. NCBI lineage: Eukaryota > Metazoa > Chordata > Lepidosauria > Squamata > Agamidae > Intellagama > Intellagama lesueurii. Next base: position 196,928,709 of record JBAJHW010000005.1, on the reverse strand, counting down.
AATCCTGGAACGACTTTGGAGCTGCTCCTTCTTGAGCTATGATGAGAGGGAAATGGGGTCCAACCCCTACCACTCCTGGAGCTTTTCTACAATAATGCCACCTACATAGTAATTAAAATGTCATCCCCAGCATCTGTAAACAGACCAAGAACAGGTCTGACACAGCCTCAAACAGCTGGAAATTGAAAACAGACATGATCAGACACCCACTTCCCATTTGGTGGATGATGGGGGGGGGGGACCTGTTTCCCTGCCCATGCAAAAACTGCAGCTCTTGGAGGTGGCCCAGAAGGCACGGTGGGGAAGTGAACACTCAACCCCTGGCTCTGCAGCCAGATACCTAATTCACTGAGCTGTTGAACCCGCTACAAAAGAAGAACTCAAGCATGAGGGAGAAGAACTAAAATAACCAGTAACCTCCTAGTGGTGGGAAGGAAAACCACCCAAATGCTTGTACAAAGCCAGTCATGTCCTACTGTGTAGCTCTGGTTTAGGACACATTTAAGAAAAAGCTTATTTTGCATTCAAAAAGAAAGCTCGTACATAAGCAGACCCCAGGGCTCCTGATCTACCCTGAAGCTAAAGGTGATGCACTGCCTGCCCCAGTTGGCTATCAATGACTACAAGGATTTTAAAAAAGGGGGCAAAGGGAGCGTTCAGTTATTGTCTCTTGATTTAGAGGTCGTTCTTGATCCGCTGGGTAAGTTTAATCAAATGTTATCTAAATTACAGAATCATGGAATAAGCGTTGGAAGGGGCCTATAACGCCATCAAGTCCAACCCCCTGCTCAAGGCAGGAATCCACATCGAAGCATAGCTGACAGAGGGTGGTCCAATTATCTCTTGAATGCCTCTAGCGTTGGAGCGCTCACCACCTCCTGGGGTCATTGATTCTGTTGTCTTACTGCTTAAAGAGTTAAGAAGTTTTTCCTGATATTCAGCCTAAATCCCATTCCCCTTCTTTATTGCTCCCATCCCAATGGACTGCATTGCTGCTGTGATAAAGCATACCAGTAATATCAATAAGGCTGTAAGAATATTTGGTATTTACTGCATGGGATCGGGTTAAAGGCGGATCCATGATTTTGTACACTTTTTTTAAAAGATTAGATTCTTTCCATACTGAACATAAAAACAGTGGAATATGCTGGTCAATTCTTGCTTTTTGAAAACTGAAACTTCTCATCTATTGCTAATGCAGACCCATGTACGTATATACTGTATTGAAAACCTGCCATAAATGCTGCTAAAAAGCATTTTGCTGGGCCAGATGTCCCGGGACCCCTGAAAAAGCTTGGACTATTCTCCTAGTTCAGTAAACAAACCTACCGATGCCTCCTATACCTAATGACTGCTGGGTGTAACCAACATATGACCAATCTACCTTATATTCTAAATTCAAGGCGATCTGTTTCTTCTTGTACAGTAATAATCTACTCTTTACTTTTTTCTATTAACCCTTTCAAAATGCCAGTGCCTTACAGAGAAAGAGATGTCCAATACTTTTTTTATTTTTTGTTTCCAAGAGATGAGAGTCACTACTGCTGCATGTTCATTTTCAACTGAAAAAGGAAGTAGGTGGGGTGTATAGCAACGTGAACCTGGATCGTGGTGTGTTGCTACCCATCCTACCTACCTCCTTTTTCAGTTGAAAATGAAAGGTAAAATACATAATAATAGCAGGAGATTTTATCGAAGAACAAAACTGAATTTATGACACAAGCCAACATCACACTGGCCCCGACTGCCGGCACAATATAAAACTACCTTCAACACAACTTCACAAACACCATGAGGGCTTGTCATGCCACCAGAGAAGGTGGTGGTGGTGGGTTTACACAGAGGGAACCAGCCCTTCTCTCCCTGTTTTCAACGATCAGTCGGTTCCATCGGTCAGTTGAATCCTGACCACAGTTTCTGCAACATGAGTACATGCTGTTTTGTTCCTGGACTTGACACACTATTTATGAGAATCTGAGCCACCCAGCCATTTCCAGTCATTAGAATAAGAGAACCCAGTGCAGTAGTCTTGATGCAAGTGCTTAATTCTGTTTTCTACAAAGCCCTGCAAAAAGCACAGTCAGAAAGTCTTGCCCTGGGATTGGGGACTAACGTCTCTCTTGCTTCTCGTCTTGAAGCCTTTCCAGGCTAGCCCAGGCAGGCCACAGCTCCCCATCCCCCCCATGGAGTGGCTTCAGCAGTAAAATGCAAAGGAAGAAGGGAAGCCATTGCTCATGATGGCAAATATATTACCTCCCGTGATAGGGGGTGGAAGTTTGCCATTCCTACCACCTTACCGGGCTGTTGTGCTCATGCTCAACCTAAGGGCTCCCGACAGGCATCTGGCAAACCTTTCCATAAATTGAACCTCTAACTAGGTTTCAGCTGAATTCTATTCTGTTAACATTTTGGGGGCAAAAGGCTGTTTCAGCTCAGGTGAAACACTTGCACCTGTTTCAAGGAGCCTTCTTCCCTTTGGACATTGGAGAGTCCAATGCACTTTCCTGCAGAGCAGTACCTTCTTATTGGCTATACGTAGAGCCCTGTTGAATGAGATAAAATGACCGTCTCATCCAATCATCAATTAAAAAGTGCCTAATAAATATTTTTAATGCATGAAAAGCAAGCAGCTTGAGTTGAACTCAGAAGCAAACTGGAAGCTAGCACAGTTGTTTCAAAGCCACTGCCATGTGGTCTCTAAACGGCTAGTTAGAAAACCATCTGGCTGCCACATATTGTACTAGCCATAGCCCTCAAATACTTTCCACAGGCAGTCCCATGTGCAGTGTGTTATGGTAATCCAACAAGGCAGAAGTTAAGGCATGGTTCGTTGTGGTCAGATCCACATTCATTAGGAAGGGACCCAGCAGAGATACCAAGGGAAACTGAGCAAAGGCACTCCCGGCTACGTTACCCTTCTGGCTTTCAGGGAACAGCGCTGGGTCCAGAGGATCCCAAGTGGCCATTTGTGCACCTGGTCCTTCAGAATCAGGTCCTGTCCCATCTGCTTCAGATGATGCATCCGAGTTTGTAAAGAGCTGGACACAGAGCAAAGCCGTAAGATGTGAGCCAACAGAGACATGTCCAGTCTGGGGAAAAGGCACAGCTAATTCACTGCAGCTATCATGCCCTATTTTATCCCAACAATGGTGTCCTATCTTCATTTGTGGTTGGCAATAAATTAATTTACTGCAACAGGAAGTGAGCTGTTGTACACTTTATTTTCACATACGTTTAACTCTTTGAAGTTGCAAAATAAAGTATATTTTTCCAATCACAATAAAGCAGAGAGATCGATTCTTCTGAAGGCTGACATCAGAGATGTTCAGCTCTTCCACGCCACAGTTCCATTATCTAGACAACTGATCCAGTGTGACTTCTGTATTATGGAGGGCGAGGGATCAATCCGTTGACCTTATTTCTCTGTCGAGATCACTGAATCCAGTTTCATCAATACTAAAAGGTTCTATGTGTACCACTTTCTATCCGGCTTCTTCTTACAAATGCTTCGGATAGAAAGGTAGCAAGCCATGCCTCGCCAGCACCATCTTGGTGTGATGCAACCTCTTGTTATCACGACACAGGGTTGATTCACTATATCCCTTGGATGGCCAAGCTGCCAGAAACTGAAAACAAAAGGCAGCATTAATGCAATGATCCTTCAAGTCAATGAAGAGCGGTCATTCCAGACTGAATGTCTGCTTTCTCCTCCTTCTGAAGCACTAAACTATGTTCAGCTCATTTCTTTCTCACACGTACCACTCACTTGTAATCAAAAATGGATTGTCTGTATTTTACAGCTTCTGGCTATAAACAGAGCACTTTTTAGAATGAAGTAACTCTGGAAAACAGCTTTCTCAGGGGGAAAGGAATGGCCAGAAATGCTGTGTCAGTGGAAATCTCCCCACCATACACACTCCAAATCTGTCCAAGACACCATGTGTGAGGGAATATATCTGTGAAGATTCTCAGTCATCCAGGAGAAGTTATCTGGAAGTTGAGTCATGGCAACTGGACTTCTTTCTTGCTAGGTTGAAATGTTTTGCTACTCATCCAAGTAGCTTCTTCAGTCTGAGGAGAGGGGAATGCAGCTCCCCTGTTATTTGAGACTGATCCCCACCCCAGGAAATATAAAAGAATACCTCAAGTAAGGTTCATATGGAAACTTAAAGCCTTCCCTTTTTTAGTACAAAAAGAAAGCTAAAATACAATAGAAATCCAGTTTTATGTTATTTTCAGTAGCCATGCAGATCACAATAGGAGGAGACTTTACTGAAGAGGAAAAATGAGTTTCTCACATCCAGCATCACACTGGCCACTGACTGCTAGCACAACGCCAAAAGCTTTCCCTCCCTCCACCGCAGTCCTGGACACCACCCCAAAAACATCTCAAGAGGCTTTCTCTACCTCCAGAGTAGGTTTGGGGGCTCCATGGAGGGCCGCCGGGGAACTCCCCCTTCCCAGTTTCCTTGATCAATCAGTTCCATCAGTGGAATTAGCCATCTGGATAGTGATCAAAGTTTCTACAATAGAATACAGGCTGTTTTGTTCACCAATTAGACACACCTTTTTCGACCACTTACACCATCGAGCCATTTCCAACCGTTATAAAAAGTGTATCCAATCCAGTAATTTTCATTTTTATTCCTGATTATATTTTCTAGGAAATCCTGCAAAAAACACAATGAGAAGGTCACTCCTGGAAATAAGGAACTAAATTCTCTTTCCAGAGCCTTTCCAGACTTGGCCAGAATGAAGTTACTCATGCATGCCAGTGTAAGACAGCAATGTAAGATGCTGACTACACGGTTTGGTCCGCAGGGACAAGCTGGTTTGCTCCTAAAGTCTGTGATCAGACAATGTCTTTGCTGGAATGAACCATCCCATCCCCAGAGCAGTCCTATCCACATCTTTCTGGATCCGTCAGAGGCTTCTACATTTTTGGTATGGATAGGACCACTCTGTTTTGGACCACTTCCATCATGTGTGATCTTTGGAAATGAACCTAAGTAAGACTTCCTCTTTTAATTTGCCAGTATTGTGAAGAGAACCACTTCACAATACTGGCAAATTAAATTTACTTATTTAATGTATTTTTTAATTTATTCTTTACATTTGTATCCCACCCATCTAGTGCCCAAGCACTACTCTGGGTGGCTAACATCAATTAAAAACACAACTACCCACCTCAGCACACAAAGACATAAATAATGAGATCCAGACCAAAACAGTAATAACCCAAAATATTAAAAAAATATATAAAAAATAAACACTTCCTTAGCCTCATGGAGGGACCAAAGAAGTGATTTTTCAAAGTGTCTTTTAGAACAGAGAATATGCACTTTATTACTTTAAAAACAGCATTAGGTAAAGGTAAAGGTTCCCCTTGACATTTAGTCCAGTCGTGTCTGACTCTAGGGGGCGGTGCTCATCCCTGTTTCCAAGCCGTAGAGCCAGCGTTTGTCCGTAGACAGTTTCCGTGGTCACGTGGCCAGCGCGACTAGACACGGAACGCCGTTATCTTCCCACCGTGGTGGTACCTATTTATCTACTCACATTTTTACATGCTTTCGAACTGCTAGATTGGCAGGAGCTGGGACAAGCGACGGGAGCTCACTCCGTCGCATGGATTCGATCTTATGACTGCTGGTCTTCTGACCCTGCAGCACAGAGGCTTCTGCGGTTTAACCCGCAGCGCCACCACGTCCCTTAAAAACAGCATTAGGTAAGTGCATTACACGTTAGTTATGTGTATTAGGAAGATATACCTAATGCACATACCCTAATACAAATATTTAACTTTAATACACATACCTAATGATGTTTTTAAAGTGATGCAGTGTATATTTGCTGCTCTAATACACACTTAAAATATTCATTTCCTCGGCCCCTCCACAGAGCTGAGGAAGTGTTTAATTTGCCAACATCCTGAAGTGCCTCTCTTTTTAAGATGCTTCACAATACTGGCAAATTGGCAATAGGCTGCTGCGGACCAAATCAGCTGCTTGAGGTCCATCCCTCCTAGCAACCCTACTTAGCCCGTTCCAGGTCACTCCAATCACCCTGTGCAGACAAGCCTTAAATCCCAGGAATGAATTGCCAGTAGTTATGCCGTCAAGGGTTTCATTGGTTATTATGCAACCCATCACCTGACTGGCACACAGTGAGAAATATAAGTGGTGACTCATTAACCGACAGCAAATCGCTGCTGCAGTTTATGCCATTTCATTTATGCTGGCACGTGTAAGCAAAAGGATGTTCTGAAAGTTTTATGCAAAGGTATTTTTACGTTTTGAAGGTAGTTTGTTTGTATTTTATTATTTCTATTTTCTCTTTTGTTAATTTGTGTTTTAAGCATGTTGTTTATATATGTTGTATGAATGAATTAATGAATGAATGAATGAATGAATGAATATCTCTGCCCAGATATTGTTCAAAAGCAGTAAAATGCAAATGGGCAAAAAGAGCCCCTGCTCCTGATGACAATACATTGGACAGTATCCTGCTGATGATTTACATGCGTATAAGTTAAATTATGCAATTCACCTTGCTGAACTGCTGTTAACTAACAAGGTGCCAGTTGCATTACTAGGCATGCCTCTGTTGCACCATTGTTGTGATATTGTGGTGACGTTGCCTTGCTAGCTGGTGACAAGTCGACACTGCGAGTTATACAATTTAACTACACAGAAATCGCCAACAAGATTCTGGCCATGACCTCCAAGACTGGAGACAGTATTGGGTTGTGTTACCACTTGCGTTGCCAAGCCCCTGCCCCACCTGAGGGCTTCCCATAGGCATCTGGTTGGCTACTATGGGAAATGGGATGTTGGTTGGTCTGATCCAAGAGGGTTCTTGTTCTTTCACAACTTCTGAAACAACCTACAGCTTGTGCCACAACGCACATAGGTTAGGTTATACATTTTAAAAGAACTTGTGCTCCTATTCATATCTAGTAAGTGAAAAAGAAAAAACAAATAGGATCTGGTTGGTTTGCCAGATACCAAAATGCATCAGAAACAAAAGAGTTCAGAATGGCACATATGCATTCCTTGCCTTCCATATGTCATTTCTTGTTCATTTGCATGTGGACAGGTAGCTACAGCTGCTCCAGTCTGAGGTTGCAAGGAGGTGACACAGAGAGTGGGCAAGGGAAAACGGTACTGTACTGTAACCTACTGCCTTTAATAGACGCTTTACAAAAAGAAAACGTCCGAGTCATCTTAGGGAGTTAAATATCCTGAAGCAGCTCATAAGCCATTTCAGAATACCGGAAATTGACCCTGGAAGGAGCCGCAAGGGTCTCGTTCAGCCCGTTCCAAGGGACCACACTTGCCGGGAATGGACTAAATGGGAGCCCTCCAACTTACAGCAAAATTGTAGAACATCCCCCCCCCCCCCCGGAAAGAGGCTCCAAAAGCTGCGGGTTGGGATAAATTGGTCCACTCCAGAAACATCCATGTGTGGGTGCAGGAAAAAAGAGCAGACCAACCTGACCCATCAGCGCACCAAACTGCAGGACAAATGCTTGTGTGGATTTCCTCTAAGTTAAGATAGTAGTTGTCTTACCAGGGCAGCACTAATATACCGTATGGTAGGTTCTGAGGGCAGGAGGTGTCTTGGTGAGCGGGATGAGTATGGATGTATTTCGGGCATCTATCCCCTCTCACCTGGCATGTCCAGCTTCTGATACCATACTTCTCTTTCTCTCAAGTAATACTAATAGGGGTGCACTATTCTCTTCCCAAACCCACATATAGTGTACAATAAAATGGTTAAAATAATCATTGTGTGAAATGTTTCTCCTGCTTTCTGTTTGTGTATTCATGTGTTTCGCTCACCTCCTCTTCTTCATTTTCAATACAAACCAAGAGGGACTTTTTTTCCTGACAAAATTCTCTTGCTTCATAAAAATACATTGTTTTCTCAACAAATAAGTAGATGGCCTCGTTATAAAGTTTCCAATCTTGTTGAAGCCTTGTATAAATGTCATCTTTGTCCCAAGCCCAGATTGTATAACAAAGAGAGTGAAAGAGAAAGAAATAAGAGAAACGATTTAATAGAAGCCAAGCTGAAAAACCATGCATCTAAAGAAATACTATAAAATGAAAGCAAATAATGATTGGAATCTATTGGCTGAAGTCTTGTTGTGCAGCTCTATGTCATCCCTAGCAATGCATTGCCACTGATTAAAGGCAAATTGCTACTAATTAAAGGAGATTTCAGGGTGCATTCAATTTGTACACAATGCGGTCAAGTCACGTGCCCTGAAATTGCCAAAGAAAGCTTTTAATCAGCAGTGATGTGCTGCTGATGACATCATTGCTACTATGCACATAGAGCTGAGTAACAGGATTTTAGCCACTATGTAGTTATATTAGCATAACTTAATCATCATGAATTTCAGTGGCAAATTGCTTTAAGGTCAGTAGAGGCATTTGACAGGCAATAGCAAATATCCATGCTTCCTTCTTGACTTTCAGCAATTCACCATGAGATGTACATTGGCCGAGTTACGCCAATAGGCATAACTAATACGATTCTAGAGAAGACTGTATAATTATACCTTATGCTCCACTATAGTCAACTGAAATAACAAGAGGTACAGCCGTCTAAAATGGTATACCTAATAATGAACATTCCTCGTGGGTTTTAACCCTTCCTGTTTAAGAATCAATCTTGTTGATTCACCTTGACTTCTCAATGGCTTGAGAGGTGACCATAGCATCTATCTAGAACAGATCAGGGGTTGGGCATTGGATGTACAGTGGAACCTCTACTTACGAACGTCCCTACCAACGAACATTTCAACTTACGAACAGCTCCGTTCGCTAAATTTTGCTTCTACTTGCGAACGGAGCTCCAACTTACGAACCGAAAAAAAACACACTTTCCTGCCCTTTTTTTAACCTTAGGTCATCTTAAGTTAAAAAAAAAATTCTCCCCCTAGTGGTAGAGTATGGATTAACCGGCTTTGCATTCGTTCCTATGGGAACGAATGCTTCAATGTACGAATGCGCCTCTACATAAGAACAAAAAACAGCCGGAACGGATTAATCGGGTTTCAGTGCATTCCTATGGGAAATGGTGCCTCTACTTAGGAACGTTTCAACTAATGAACACCATTCCAATACGGATTAAGTTCGTAAGTAGAGGTTCCACTGTACTGTATTGCAGTATTTACTCTCCCCCCCCCCCCCCAATTCTAGTTAAATAAGGAGAGGCTATGGCAGTGTTCAGGACTGGTGCCTGGAAGGAAGAGTGCACTGGAACAGAGCCAATAGATGGAAGTTAAGTCCTGATAAGATGGAGGCTCTGTGGATAGGTTTTCCCAGGGCCAGAGATTAGGTAGACCATTTGTTTTGGATGAAGTGGGTTGCCTTCTGAATACTCCTGTATATAAAGACCTGAGAACTGGTTTGGAATTTTTAATATATACAAGAAACCCTCCTATATTAGTGTAGACCATTTTGACCTTAGACAATGTGATGCAGACACTCAAATATGAACCTTTGCCTGCAACATTGTGTTACGAGCCATAGACCTTTCCTTCTTCCCCTGCTCTGCTTAGGGCCTTTGCCCCTTGAAGGACAAGACTGGGAATACCGGCCACAGTATTCCAGACAGAAAAATTTTGCTATTCATACCAGTTTGCACCACTGGAAGCTCCCTATGGAAGAACTACAATTATAGCACACATGTGCATGCAGGCACACATGTGCGCGTGCACACACACACACATCTTTCTCTTTCCCAGGAAAGTTGAGATAGCCCTTGGGAGGGGTAGAGGATAGAAGAAAGCTATGGTGAAAGTCAACCGCATCTCCTCACAAGTAACTGAATGGATTACTCTGACACCTGTAGCATCCCTTCAGTGTTTTGACTAACATCTTGCTAGACTAGTCCAGAAACAATTTTACAAGAGACTGATAAGCTGATTTGAGGCAGAAGTGATCGCTAAAAGACAACAGTCATCTCCGCCAGGTTCTCCCCCCCCCCCCCCCCCCAGAATCCTGGTTCCAGCCATGGTCAACCAGTTGCCTTGAAGGAAGCCTACAAGCAGGAGAGGAATGATACAGATATTGTTCTCCAGCAACTGGTACCCAGATGCTTTCTGCCTCTGAACCTGATGATATCACACAGCCTCGAAGGCTAGTAGCTATTGAGGAGATCGTCGTCTATGAATGAATCGAATCCCCTTTTAAATCCATCATGCATGCATATCACCATACTGTTGACAGGCAATGTTATACTTTGGTCATAGGTTTTATAAAGATGTTAGGGTTTTTGTCTGTTGTAAATCAATTGTACAGAATTACTCGTGGACTTAAAACAGTAGGTCCCTTGTTTTCCTAGATAGCATGTTTTCAATTACAGTTTTGTTTTTCCTTTCAAGTCATTTGGTTCCCTTCTCTGGAACTGGAAAAATAAATTAAATATTTGGAGTTGAAACACGGCAGAATTGAGATTATTTCAGTTCTTCTAGGATAATGAATTTCAAGTAATTTGTGGAACAGGATTGTTGCTCAGCTACTTGACATTTAGTGTATGACTCCCTACAACATTCAGTTTTGTCCTCTTTGATCCGAATAAGCCTTGGCAAGAACCTGCGGCCCGGAGGCAGTGGACAGAAGGAATTCAATAATATGTAGTTCAAGAATGTTTATACACAGGCAGTCTATAGGATTGATTGTCTTGGACTTTGGATCAGTGGCTGTTTAAAAAGAACCTTCTTGAAGAAGAAGAAACAAGATTGTACAAAGCTTGGGCTAAATGTTACTTTTTAAAAAGTAACTTGGAATGTTACTTTAAAAATTTACAATTACAGGTCCAAAGGTAGTCAGCGAAGTAACTAAAACCAGCATGAAAACAAATGTTGGTAAATACATTGTTTTATTGCCGTGGACGTGGGCTACAAGAGAATTCTTTGACATTTTCGTTTTGTGGGCATTTAAGTCTTTAAAGTTTCAAAATATCTTTTACAGGTCCAAGGAAGTAACACGGGTAAACACCTTTTGAATGTTGATGTCAGTGAGTTGATGTCTTCTATGCCCCAGGTTCCATCACTCAGACAGCTAGCTGTGAATTCAGAATTTTCAAAGGGAGAAGGCTTAATCCATTGTTCTTGTTCTTGCATTAAGAAGACGTTGGCATCCAGTTTTATTCATGTCAAGGATTTTCTGTATACCAGTGTGCATTAGGCTTCATTTTACAAAGGCTCCGTCTCAGGGAGTGGCATTCAATGTTTTCCCAACATTGCTCGGGGAAATGGCAAAATGCTTTTAATACAGTACAGTTTCCGTTCGCCACTGGCCAATCAAATTTCCAAAATCTGAAAATGAAAGACAGCACTGATCAATTAACAATTCAGTCAATCTCTATCAAATCACCAAAGCAGGTATCTATGTTTGATTGTATTCATCTCACTACATATTTTTTCCAGCTTATTCTTCTCTCTCTCCAAGTTGCCGTTATTCACAAAGACAATGGACTGTCTATAGTCTGAGGATTCTGTCCATAATGGGAACATTTTATGGGCTGAGTCCTCTCCTCTGTGTCTTGTTTCTTATAAGAAATGACAAATAATGAGAATGTCCCTTTAGAAGGTACAAACATTCCAACCAAATCCTTTCAAGGTTTATCCATTTTGCCCTCCATCTAAACAAAAAAGAAATGAAGAAAAAAAGAAACAAAACCGAAAAAGGAAGAATAAATGATGCCGAAGCATTGCACCCTCTCAATTTGGTGGCTATACTCATTTTTCAGGGCTAATTTTTCATAGGTTTATCAAATTTCTTTTTCAAAAGGCATGTTAAGTCTGGAGGGAGTAGTAATTATATTACAATGGCAATCTTTTCCCACTCTTTTTGATCATTTTAACAGGATGAAAAATAAGCGACTTTTGTTTTTCGTTTTATTCTTCCAAGGAGACCATATCTATGAAATCCCCATGGTCAGAAGTAGAAATCTTGCACCTATCTAAGTGGCTGATGACAGGTCTGCATAAGTGTCATGTGTTTGACTGTAGAACCAGCTCCCAGAAAGCCTACTGCTTGACTAGCTACCGAAGCTGGAATTAAAGCCCTGGCAAGACATTAAAAAGAAAACCCACCCCATAGGGATTTTCAGATGAGGAAACCACAGCCGCTAGAGGGCTGAATTGTGACGTGTACAGGAAGCAAATTCTACCCTCAGCCACCTTGTAAGGATATGGAAAGCCAAAATCATCACCAAAAATGAAAGACATCTGAAGATATTCTAAAATGTCCTGAGACTTGAATATATAAAAAAAGAAACGTCTTTGATGGAGGAAAACATTGGAACACAGTTTTTAGCATAGGCATATTCTCTGTATCACCTCTAAAAGTAGGGTGTCAGCAGTGAGAAGGTGTGCCCTGAATAATTTAGTTCAGTCCTCAAGCTTGCGTACATATATGAGTGAATGCATTAAAAAACTGCATTGGTCCTAATACCCAAGAGGGATCCTTGAGAGATTCATCCAAATAATATCCCTCTGCCACAAACTTTTTTCTAGCCAATAGGTGGAAATCATATTTAAATAGAAAGGTTAGTATTCTCTTGCCTAAATGTGGAGGAGAAATCATGTATGCTGGCCCCTGCTCACCACAGGCTCCCCATTGCAGGATCAGTCCGATGATTAACCTTTCAACCAGCATGAGAATGGGCATGCAACATCCCAGTTTCTGTTACGAAGGACACGGAAGGACAAGCCTGGCTAAAGAAGAATCAGCATAGTTCCTGCAACTTATTAACATTTTAGATTCTTTGGAAGTGTCAACATGGATGTGCCTGTGGTGATCCAGTAAACACCAAAACAGTGCTCTACAAGAAGGAAAATGCTCTTATAGATTGGGAATCGTTGAAAAAAACTAAGAAGCAGAAAGCAGGTATAAATGGTTTGTCCTCATAAGAGAAGGGAATAAGTGAGATTGTCTCAGGATCTGTGTTTGGAATTGTGCTTTTAGGGGTGAGCATTGTGACGGCCGAGATTTCAGATGACATTCAATTATTCAGGATGGCTTTAAAACAAAGTAGGTTGTCAAGAGCTCAGGAAATGTATTTCCCAAATTGGAGGAGAAATAACCAAATGGTCAATGTAGTCCAAAGTGCATAATGTGATGTGTTTTGAAGGAAAAAGTCTGGACTTCACTGAAGGGGTCCAAACCAAGGATGGCTGACCCAGAAAGAGATCTTAGAATCATCATGGGCCTCTCAATGCAAATGTCAACGTGGAAATGAAATGTTCTGCTACCAGAATATAGAAGAAATGCTTTATTATTTATAACAGAAGCTTTTTAAGGAGCAAATCATAAATTTAGGAGGCCTTTTAATTCAGGAAAATGGTATTGTTACTTCCCACCTTGTTTGATACAGTCCACTACTTAGATTTCCTCCTCCGATGGCTGCCATATCTAAAAACAAGTCCAGAATAGAAGCACACGACAAGCACCCTAACCCCAACCCCGATTATACAGCATCCTTGGTTAAAATGACCAGTGTAGCATGAACAGTGCCAGCAGTGGTGGTGGGGGGCACAATTCCCCCTGCCCATGTAACCAAGGCTTTCAAAGTGGGGAAACCAAACTGTCAGGAGGTGGCTACTGAGAAATCAACTAACATCAGAGAGATTAAAAAGATTTCTAAAGAGCAAATTCAAAAGATTGAAAAAAAAAACCCTGTTGTCACAGGGTAACCTCTGAAAGAGATTTAACATTTGATAAGATGAATAATCTCCAAAGATCTGGGGAAATGAACAGACACATTCTCCAAACTGACAACACAACTGTAACCAATTGTTCCTTCACCTCTCTTTGTCAATTGCCAACGAGAGAAATTTCCAGACCTTGGAAGACAGTGAGCATGCTTCTGTATTGTCACCTTCATCAATCTTTCTATTCCTGGCTCGAGTTCTTCAAATCCTTTGAGATTATGCATCTTGTGAAGCACAGCAATTTGGGAGCTGAAAAACTGTTTAAAAGTTTACCTTGGTACAATAGGATTCTTTTCTCTCTTTTAAAAAATTTGCTCTATAGTAACTTTTTAACATTCCCTGTAATTAATAGAGGACTTCTTGTTACCTGTTTCCTGGCATTCTACACAGAATGCCACAGACATACTGAAAGAGGGATGTACCTCCTCCTCCGACACTGTTTAAAGCAGCCTTTTTAACAAAGATATTTATACCTTCATCATGACATGCAATGACCTTGCATATTTAGGCAGGGTTTAACAGCTCAACTTTATATAAATTTTAATGAACAACAACATATTGATTGATGTTCTTCAATCAACCTCTTTTTGATATTAAAAATATTATTATGGGTGCTGTAATACCAAGGAAATCAACTCTGGTACTAAGTTCTAAACAGATGCAAAGAATACGATATTTCACTAAGCAGAAGAATGAATTACTTTCTACAGTACAAAACACAGGGAGGTTTTGTTGACAAACGTAACTCACTTGTGTTCATACTCCGAGCCATCAACCCATATCCAGTCCCCCTTAAAAATCAGGCCAATCCAGAAGTCCTCGTGTGAGGTACGGATTTCATTTTCTAGGAAGACCTGCAAAAAGCACAATCAGAAATTCTCTTCTCCTTCCCTTTTCAACCCATGCACTGTGCTCAGGGCATCAATAGCCCCTTCCATATATTCAATGGGAATAACATGCAAAGAAGTGGAGAGAACCACGACTCATGATGGCTACATATTACTTTCCGTGTCAGAGAAAGTGTACGGCTTTTAACAGTTGCTGGACAACACAACCAAAAAGCTGCTACCATGCTTGTATCCTGCATATGAGCTCCAGAGAGAGGCCTCTGGTTGGCTCCTGTAAGAAACAGGACAGGCTGGACTAGAGAGGCTTTTGTTCAGATCCAACAAGGCTTTCCTTAGGTTCTTTTGTGACAGGCTTTCCTCCCATCTGTCTACGCTTAATCAGGTCAAAGGAATATGCATTCCTTACACCATTCAATTCTTCAAAACTCCCCCAGTTTATGAATGTTGGATATTGTGTTTCTGAATCCACTATTCCTAATGCCAGGAAACGGCCCAATAATGCTGCACAATATCATGCCCGTGTTGTCGGCCTCCTTTTCAACCTTAAGAGGCTGTGGGTGTTTTGCCATGCAGCTGCTGGGGCATCTATTTAAAAAAAAACATACAAGCTAGTTTGAAAAAACAAAGGAAGGGAATGAAGGAAACTGGAGACTAGGAAAGTAGCATGGGAACTAAAATACCAGAAGAAACAGACATGTTCACATGAAGTATATC
Organism: Intellagama lesueurii; assembly: GCA_037013535.1. Classification (NCBI taxonomy): domain Eukaryota; kingdom Metazoa; phylum Chordata; class Lepidosauria; order Squamata; family Agamidae; genus Intellagama; species Intellagama lesueurii. Next base: position 196,913,415 of record JBAJHW010000005.1, on the reverse strand, counting down.
ACCAACTATATATGAGGAAGCAATTAGAAATTTAAAAAACCAACCACTATGGCTATAGAATATACTTCCCAAAAATGGATAGCCTATTGCCAACAGAAGTTCACAGAATCATGACATTTTAGAACTCGAAGGAACACCAACTGTAATCTAGGCCAACCCTCTGCTGATGCAGGAAACTTGTAGCTAAATCAGCTCCGGGAGATAGCCACCTGAAGTTTATTTTGGACACCTCCAGGGGAGGATCGTTCACAATCTTTGGAGGTACTCCATCCTATTGTCAAACAGCTCTGATTGTCATAGAATGTTTGGTCAAAATCCCCTTTATCGCAACATGAACTCTTTTATTTCAGATGCCACCGCCAGGAGCTCCAGAAAACAAGCTTATTCCATATTCCATGTGACAGCTCTTTGAATATATGAAAATGACTAATGTATCAGCTGTTCTCTTCTTTGGGCTAAACATACCATCCTCCCTCAGTTGTTTCACCTAGGCTTGGTTTCCAGAGCCTTTACCATCTTGATTGTCCTTTTCTGGATCTATCACTTTTTGTTGATATTCTTCTTAAAGTATAGTGACCAGATCTGGCCACAGGATTCCAGGTGAGGTCTGACCAAAGCAGAACAGAGTGGTGCTGTTGCTTCTCTTGATCTGGACCCTCCCGCATTTCCAAAATAAACGGCATATTCTTTTTTGAAATCGTGTGAAGCCCTGCCGTATTTACTTTTCAGGTTCTCTTCCCACTCCAGTTCTTTCATAAGAAAACACTTCAAGTCTTGGATTTAATGTAACACATTAAAGAGAGAATTAAATTATTATTAAATTATTATTTATTTAAAATTACAATACTCTGCCTTCCCCTTCAAGAGGACCCAAGACAGCTTGCAATTATAAACATTATAAATAAAAATAAAGTTTCCAGATTTGTGCCCCATTATGTAAGAATTCTATAATGTGTTTTATGTAATGAAATACCAAGTGTACTAACTCAAGCTATAACAAGTGGAATGGACAGTTCAGAAGTGAATGAACCATGAAAAGAAATCAAAATAATATCTTAATTCAGGCAAGGGATCTTCTGGTATGGTATTGTACTGATTTACCTTATTCAATTAAGATTTCCCAATATGGACCACTTTGTTGTTTAACTGAGCAAGTTATTAGATAAATACAAGGGTAAACATCAGCCAGGATGTCTAAAAGGACATCAGTTGGCACATAATGTAAGAAACTGATCAATAAAGGTTATCAAATCAAGTCATAACCACAGCCTTTACTTTTTATGGATGGGAAAAAAACATTTCATAGACTGGAATAGAAATATTTAATATGCTAGAAAAACTACAGTCAGGGTGGCCTAAAATTTGGACCATAGACTGAAATACTTTATAGCAACCCTAACATATAGGTGGCAATTGATCAATGTTCAGCCTTTGGCTGAAAGCAGGTATATGAGATAGAGATGCCCTTTATTTCTGAGCCTGGAACCACTCACTATCACCATTGGAGAATCTGCTGTTATTCAAGCAGTAGACTGTCAGGGAAATGAATCTAAAGTTTGTCTATATGTTGATAACATGGTGATCTCCTGCTTAAATCCCCATGGTTCAATTCATCTTGAAGAAAATCATGTACTTGAGGGAATAACACAAGTGATTCCTCTTTTCTTGAACCATTTGGTGCATGGCCAGGGACACTGCCAGGCACATGGGTTGTTTTCTTGACTGGAGAAGAATGGGGAAGCACATATGACAGCCAGCTGCCCAGGAAGTCTCACCGGCAGAATTGCTCATTTACACGGCACACTCCTGATTGGGATTCTTGTGCACAAGTCATATCTCTCATAAAAATGTTTTCAGAAATGTCAGGTGAAAAAGTCAGCTTCTCAAAGTCAGCATAGTTAAATGTTCATCTATCTGATGAAGCTATACAACAGACTGGCCAATATTTGGAACTGAATCAATGATTCAGGTTTTGAATGTTATGAACAAATAGGGAATGATCTACATTTAGGACATACTCTCTCTCTCTATTTTTTAAAATCAGATATAGTCAGTTTATTTTTTTAAAAAATCAGTATATAATCCTTTTTGGGGAAAGTAGAGAACTGAAGAGTCACCTTGATTATTGCCTTTTGTCCTTTTTACAGAATAATAAATTCAGTGATGTAACTATATTAAGTGCTTCATCTAAATAGAAACAGAGAGGCTTGAGATTTACTGCAAAAGAATAAAGTTCTTACATTTCGATTTTTTTAAAAATAGATTCCATATACAAGATAGAAATTGGTTTCGATATCTTCAGATTTGCTATGTAAAAACTGTGGTCCACTTACGATCACCAATTGAAAAATGCTGTTAATATGTGTAACAGGATAAAAGGGAAAAGTCACCAGATTATTAAAGAGCATCAAGATTCATAAAGATACAGCTTCCCAAAAAAGGGGAGGAGAAAATAACTTAGTTTTACATATACCTGCAGCCACCAGGCATTAAATCACTGATAATATAGAGAAAAGTTTAAAGTAAGATTCCTTTAAAATATTAAGCAACTTTATGTAACTTCTCATGCAGGCAATCATCATCAAGTGCCATCAAATCTGTTTTGACTGATGGTGCCCCTTTTCAAGGTTTTCCAGGTAAAGAATACTCAGAAGTGGTTTACCCTTCCCTTCTTCTGTTGCCAACCTGGGAAAATGCAGCTTGCCCAAGGCCACACAGGTTGGCTCTACCTGCAGGAGGCACAGTGGGGAATTGAACTCTCACCTTCTGGTTCCTCAGCCAAATACCTATTATAGTATCTAGTATTTTGAGCTATCAAAATAATACTCTGATTTAATTTGAAAAAGAGAAAAGGGAAAAGAGGAAAACGGAGAACAGCTACAGAAAAAGAGAATGCAAGAACAAGACATGGACATATATCAAACTGCAGCTAAGAAGGAAGACTTTCACATCAAGTATGGCCCAGAGGAGAAGTTTCAGAAATATATGGCCAGGCTAGACAGGACTAATAGAAGCAACAAATGTTACACATTTTGTTCTTTGCAGTGAGAAACAGTGTCTTGATCCATTGGGACACGCTGATTGAATAAGGAACCATTGTAAGATTTTTTTTTGCTCCTCTGAGCCAAAAAGACCATCAGCAATAGCACTCGTAAAAAACTTGCGGGTTTTGCACACAAACAAACAAATACTTTTTATTTGCATTAAAACTCCTTCTTTGTGTGTGTGCAAAATGTGAGTCTTGTAATCTTGCCAAGAAACCTTTTAAATATATTTGTTTCTGCCTGTGAAAATGAAATAAGTAATTTACAATGGTAGATAAACTGTGTCATTTTTGCAAGGTTTGGAGAGAATAGAGAGGAATTATCCCTGCCTAACATTAAAACTGAAGTTCAAGAGTGCGAGGCTCAAGGCAAATACTTCTGGCACCAATCCTTTCTATTTTAACGTTTGTTGTAATTTAATTTATAGCTGATTTAGGGAAGTGGTCATGGACATTGGTTAATTGATTTTCTCATCATTTTTAATGGTGGTCATCAGAGTGTACTATAGTAATAATACATTTTGCATTTTAAGAGGTGCTTTTCACACCTGGCCATTAAATCCTTTAAAGGTTTGTGGGTTTAAGACAGGAAGTGTGTATTTAATTTTTTTATTGTTTTCCCAGAAGAAGAACTTAATGTGAGTTGGGAGCTAACATTTGACATTTTAATTTCACTTCACAAACTTTACCGGACACATGTTTCCTTATTGCTGTGGGACTTGTTTTTTTTTTTGCTTGTGGTCCAGAATGAGGAAAGACAGTCGGAAGCCCCCTCACCCCAAAGGACCAGTGATTAGCCTCTTGCCTGGATGGGGCCACAAATCATCAGTTTTGTGTTGAAAACATGCATGGAAATGGGAAGCGCAGCAGCTCTTTCACAACACTGAATGCCAGCTAGCAACACAAGACAGGTGGGGAGGACCCAGTTTCCTGTTGCAATCCAACTCTTCCTTTAGTCCTGCCGTAGCTAAATGATTCAGTACAATGCTAATCAATGGTTACCCACACTGAAAAAAACAAAGGGGGAAGGGGAAGAAAAATCCGGAATTTCAGCCGTGGGTATGGCCAGAGAGAGACAGAGTTTAAGGCTGATATGTTACTCTCAAGGGACATCCTGACAGAACTCTTAAGTGCGTCTGAGGGGGAACCATTTCTTCATGGGGATTCATGCCACTTTGGGAACTCCACTACATCTCTAAATAACTGCCTACCTGGTTTCTAACCATGTCTGCCTCTACATTTTTAATAAATATTTTTTAAAAATGCACAGGTCTCTAACTACTTTCTCTCCTCCGTGGAGTTCAGTTCCTGTAAACATGGATGCCACGTGGCGTCCTTCGAGTAGGGCAAGATGGAAGCATCGTAAAAGGTGCCACGAACCTCTTTAGGACCCATCAACATTGTGCTTTGACATGATCGTCATTCTGTGAAGGGTGGAGGCTGCCTTTATATTTACCCATGTGCTGCTCACCTCCTCTTCTCTACTATTAATACAAACCAACGTGGCGTGTCCCTCCTCACAAAACTGTCTCGATTCTTCCCATGTCTTTAGCAGTTCATCAAATAAATACAAGGTCTCCTTGTGCAGCACCCAGCCTAGATGAAGCTTTCTAGAAATGTCCTCTTTGACCCAAGTCAGCAATAGTCCAAGAGAAAGAGAGAATAAAAGAGGCAATTTAGCTGAAGTCAGGATTGAAGGATGGGGCAGATAAAACAACAGCATGGCATTGAAGTGAATCATTGTATATTATACTACCAATCATCTTATAAATGTTTCAAAGTGTGAATCATATTGTAGAGCCAGTATGGTTTATTAGATAGTGTGTTGGGCTATCTAAGAGGAGGGTTCAAATCCACACTCAGCCATGGAAGCTCAGTGGGGAGTGGCAGTGGTAAACGATTCCTTGAACATCTTGAATACCTTGAAAACTCTTACTAAGGTGGCCATCTTCAGAAGTAGCTTAACAACACATGACATAAATCACTTCACCATCATTTATAAAATTAGCAAAGTATTCAGCCTCTTGCAATGTTTGCTGTAATAATGGTTTCATTAAGAAGTACAATTCATATCCGTACCTAAGAAGATCTGTACAGAAACATACAGCAAAGAAGGAGAGGATCCAAATGGTATCAAATCAGTTTAACAATAGAATACAAAAATTTGTCATCAATAGAATAAAATCATCATCATCATCATCATCACGTGCCATCAAGTCACTTCTGAGTTATGGAGACCCTTTCCAGGGTTTTCCAGGTAGAGAATACTCAGAAGTGGTTTACTTTTCCCTTCTTCTTTGGCTGCCCTAGGCACAGCAGGGAATTGAACTCCTTTCTCTTGGTCCCTCCAGCTTCACAAGAGTGTTTGATGGGATCACAGGAAAGGGCCTTCTCTGTGGCTGCTCCCAGACTTTGGAACTCCCTCCCACAGGAGGCCAGCCTGACTCAATCTTTGTTGTCCTTCCCCAAGCAGGCAAAGACCTTTCTCTTCAGGCAAGCCTTCCCTCAGTAACCGGCTACCCGTGTGTGATTTTTTTAGATGGATTGTTATGCGTTACTGCGTTGACTGGGTTTTTAGTACTACTTGTGTATTCCATTTCTCAGAGTAGTATTTGTTTGGGTCCTTTTTAAGGAGAAAGGCAGGGTAAAAATATTTTAAATAAATAAACAAACCTATGGCTTTGCAGCTACATACTTAAACCACTGAGCTATCCAGCCAGCTTTATAATCATGTGTCAAGTCACTTCTGACTTAGGGTGACCCTTTTCAGGGTTTTCCAGGTAGAGAGGACTCAGAAGTATTCCCTTCTTCTAGGAATGCCTTGGGACTATGCAGCTAGCCCAAGGCCACAAAGGCTGGGGCTTTGGTCACAGGAGGCACAGTGGGAAACTGAACTCTCAACCTCTAGCTCTGCAGCTAGGTACCTAAACCTCTGAGCTATCCAGCTAGCGAGAATTTAAAAAAATTCATATAATTCAGAATATTTTCCCCCAGAAATGCCAAACCAGATGCCTGTGATCATCTGACACAGGAAGAGGCGAAATAATGGATTCAGAGGCACACCGTCTCTGATATTGCATTCTGAAACAATGCATTGACTCCTGGCCTAATTCAAAGTGTTGGTGGTAAAGCCACAGAGGGCTTAGGGCCAGCCTGACAGAAGAATCAGCTGCCCTCACACGCCTCTGCCCAATTATTAAAGTCCTCTTTTGAGGCATTTCTTTGGAACCACAGCCCACACCTGCGCAAGGGCTTCCTGACAGAGAAAGCGCCTCCTCAGTGTCAGCCTTCTCAAGAGAGGTTTGCTTAACATCCTTTTTCTTAGAACTTAGGGGACAGCTTAAGCTCCTCCTCTTCCACCAGGCTTTAAAAAACCTTTTATTTGTTCTTTATTGCTTAAGTTTTATTGCTGGCTCTTAACATTCTAGTATTGCGTATCTCTTTGGGCTCATTTACATGTCTTTAATGTTTGCTTTATGGACTATTTGCAGATTACCCTGAGGATATTGCCATTTTGATAATATTTGTAGGCCGTTTTCTCAAACACCAAGGCAGCACAAGGTACCAGATGCAACTGGGATGTTGTATGCACCAAAATTAGACAAACTCTTCCTAATTTTTATTGAAAGGTTTAGGAACTGCTTTGCAATAGAGCTGAAGAACTTTTGTTCCCTTGTACACTGTAAACTCTGGCTCCACTACACCACTGCTCAAATGCCTGGGAATGAAGAACCACCTTTACTGAATGCCCCAAAGACTATAACACTTGTGTGTTATAAAAGCTTGTGGGTCTCCACACAAAGGCATTCGATCAGCAGGGAGCTACAGCCAAAGAGACCCTTCCTTGTTCACCAGCCACTGCACCTGTCTCAGAACAGGTAGTGGGTGGAAAGTTTCACATGATGATCTCAAGGTATTAGTAAGTTTTTAACAGAGAAGGCATTCTGAGACCTTGATCTACAGAAGGCTAATACATTAAAACCAGCACTTTGAATTGAGCCCACAAATGTATTGGCAGCCTGGTGCAAGTAGGAGGCGTAAGATCAGACTGCTGGAAACTTAGAAGAAATTCAGTTTTTAAAACAATTTAGAAGTTAGATTGTAGTAAGTACGCATGGCCAATGTTTATAGAGACAGAGCATTTAGAAAAAGTGTCATAAATGAGGAAATAAGGACTTTAGGTATATAGTCTGGAAAAGAGGAACTTAAACCCAGATACTCAGGGTGAGAAATTTTAGAGCTTTGTGGTAGTAGAATGAGTCCTAGAAGGAATGAGTCAAATGTCACAGTTCAATATATAATAAACAAACCAACAAGATCTGTTAGGTCAACAATATGAAGACTCCAGAAACCAGAAGAAAGAGGTAATGTGCAGAATGCACCTGGAACTGATCAAAGAAGACCTTGGCCAGTTTAGCAATAAACATGATAGGTTCACAATCATGTTAGGTTCCTGGAGAAGAAGAATATGTGAGGTGTTAATCTTGATAGCTTGAATTCTTTCTCTGTCAAGTTTTGATACCTTGTCTGTTTAAGAATATTAGAGAGATGGGGATGGTTTGCAGAAATTTGCTTTAAAATGGCCCGAAATTGAAAGTAGTTTTAAACTTGTAGCATGAAACAATTATAAGTATTCAAAACTATGAACCAGTTCTGGCAGAGCAACATCACTGAAATCATAACATTTGTGGGCAACTGCCTGCTTGTTTTGCTTTTCAGTTTGTAAAGAGAGATATGATATAAATATACTAAACATTTTACAGCTGAGAATAATATGGTATTGTAAAAGCATATAGATGTTATACGATATTGCCATCCATTGACGTAGGTACACATTGCATCAAAGTGGCAGACCTTGCTATCTCTAATCGCTCCTCCAGCTGATAGCTTCTCCAGCTGTTTGCTTACTTAGCCAGATAAGAAAATTAATTTGTTTGGGTTTTAGTGAGAATTCAGTCTTGTGTTAATTAAATAGTCTTTCTTGCTCAAAAAGCTAACAGATCACATAATGGGAAGGCTCCTTTTTATTCTGTTCTAATGATAAGCTTTATTTAAACTATTGCTATAAGGCAGCTTTACTGTTTATTTATAGCATGCATTGATAGCCTTAAACACCATAAACCACATTTCCCAAATTGTCTTCAGAGGCAACTCCTTGAATAGAGCATTACGATAATATAGCTCAAAAGCTGCCAGAGCACAGACTAGTGAGCCTGCTGTCCCTTGTCCAGAAAGGCATTTAGCTGGACCATTCTGTGGCATGGAGATAATCTAGGCCTCACATGACAGGAACAGATCCATGGGAACGCTCAAGCGATGAGCCCCTGGTTTATGCAGAATACAGCAGCTAGAAAAATCATAGGAAACAGAAGGTCTTTGAGAAATTTATAAATAATTTTAAACCAATTGAAGTAGAATGACTGGCACTTTGGTTTGTCAGGTGAAATGAGCACATATATTCGGTGGAGTCCATGCTTCAGTTCTGGAATTTAAAAAATACTGTTCCAGGTAAACTTGAATTCGTGAAGGATAGAATGAAAGGATGAAATTAGGGACCTGCCTGGCTGCTCACTTTTGGAGAACAAATTGGGGGGGGGGGGGAAAGGAAGAATACTCTTTTCTCCTTACAGAGAGATTTCTCTGCCTGAGACTCCCCGACTCCCAAGGAAACTTGTGTGGATATCTTGTGAGATTTTTGAGACGATTTATGGGTTTTTTTTCCTGGAAGAAGCGCCAAGCTACACAAAAATTATTACAATTCCTGTGCAGAATGACATCTTTACTGCTCGGTTTTCACCTAAAAAGGGCATCAGGGTGGAACAAAATCTGGCAGTTGCCTGCATAGAACATTGCACGGATAGCAAAAAACAAAACACCAAAAGCGAAAATGAGAACAGGGTCTGCTTTTCAGGGGAAAGCCTTGAAATCTCACTGAAGCAGAGGGAAGTGTTGACGGAGCATGGAACAAGAGGGCAAGGTTTTTCAATATACATCGCATCGCTGAATAAAATAATCTAGCCAATATAATGGTAACAAGAGTGTTGTTGATGTTGAAAGAATAAGGTCACAGCCACCTCCCTTTTTCCTTTCTGTCTCAGCTTTGCCACCTCCCACCCTGCCAACCCATCACTGTTGTAGCTCAATTCATAGTTCAGAATTGTATGGTTTTAAAGGTAAAGGTAAAGGTTCCCCTTGACAATTTGTCCAGTCGTGTCCGACTCTAGGGGGCGGTGCTCATCTCCGTTTCCAACCCATAGAGCTAGCGTTTTGTCCGAAGACAATCTTCCGTGGTCACGTGGCCAGCGCGACTAGACACGGAACGCTGTTACCTTCCCACCGTGGTGGTACCTATTTATCTACTCGCATTTGCATGCTTTCGAACCGCTAGGTTGGCGGGAGCTGAGACTAGCGACGGGAGCTCACTCCGTCCCGTGGATTCGATCTTCCGACGGCTGGTCTTCCGACCTTGCAGCCCAGAGGCTTCTGCGGTTTAACCCGCAGCGCCACCACGTCTTATTTTACTTAATCCTATTAGTTTATTACAATTCAGTTTTGAGAAAAGGGAAGAAAGACGAAAGGAAATATGAGAGAGTGAAAGAGGAGGAGGCAGGAGAGAGAGAGAGAGAGAGAGAGAGAGCAGCCAAAACTATACACTCCAGGGATGGCATTTCCAGCAACTCCTGTCCTGCTCGGCTATGGCTTAAAAAGGGAACCCCATTCATACTTTTAAAAAACGCAGTAGCGCTTGTGACCAACAACAAATTCATCCAGAGAGAAACTGGACCCATGAAATGCCTGTGTTAAGAAACCAACCTGCACACATAGGATTGTGGGTGGCAGCAGCCAGAGAAGCTTCCAGCCCTCGTCCAGACTGGCTGAAGAGAAGAAAGATGAACCTATGGCCAGGGGTATGCGCGCACTTACAGATCGTCTCCCTAATTCTTGCCAAGAGCTTGTTCTCTACCCCTTGCCCCCAAATAATACTGCACTGGCAGACCCTTCCGCATCCCCCACTCTAAATCTAAGAAGGCGCGTCTGACCCTACAGCTCCTAAGAACCTCCAGTTTAGGCGACATTTCTGCCATGATCGTTTGCACCAAGAGGCATCCATTTACACTTATACTGTATTTTGTTTTCTTAATGCCACTTCCTCCAGTTTACAAAGATCCTTTTCGAACTCTTTCCAATTCAGTTTGTTCTAACTGCTGCATCCTTTTGTTCATTTCTGTTCTAGCCACTCTATAAAATGTTGTATTAGCAGCACACCTGGATATGCTACCTGCTCACCTCATTATCCTTGAACAGTAAAAATATTCATCAGCCCCAATACTGATCCCTTTGGGATCCCACTCCTTGCTATATTTTGCACGCTAACTACTCATTTTCTGTCATTTAAAAATTGGCTAAGCAGAGCACAGGTACATGACCAAAGTAGCTTTCAGGGTATGAGGAATTCAAGTAATACATAAAAGAGAAGGTAGTAACTTTAAGGCAAGATACACAAAAAAGACAATCAGAGGACTAAGAAATGAAGACTTGAGATCAAAAGGCTAAGACATATTTTAGATTCAGATAGGTAGGGATGGGTTAATCATGCAGTTCAGACATCGGCGCCTAACCAGACGGCAATGCCTTTGCTGCGAAAATGTAGAGTGTGTTGTGAGACATTGCAAGAAAGGAACCCTATGTAGAGCACATATATGGGGAAATGAGCAGGGGGCAGGATAAATGTAAGCTGAGGGGCTAAACAAAAAAGAAGCTGGAATTCCTGAGCTCACCAAGGGTTGTATTTGGTTCCAAGAGAAAGGGTTTAATTTTCAAAGAGGCAGAGCATTATGGCTGAAGCTAGAGATGGGGATATTCGTAGTCATAAACGAATACGAATATTCCTGTCCCAGCTGCACCTAATGCAGGTCCGCCCCCCCCCCGGAACCGGCCCATCCACTCACGCGCTACCGCGCTGCCAGCGTCCCGCTCTTCCCACCAATCGTGGAAGTAGCTCTTCCGTCTCCCTTGCTCAGCCGGCCACTCAACGGCCATGCAGGGAGACTCATCCTCCCGACCCCTGCCTGGAGTGGCCAGCCGAGCAGGGAGACGGGGGAGCTACTCCCACGTTTGGTGGGAAGAGTGGGACACTGGCGGCGCGTGAATAGACGAGCCGGTTCCAGGGGCCAGATCTGCATTAGGAGCAGCTGGGACGGGGATATTTGTATTCGTTTATGAACACGAATATCTTCATCTCTAGTTGAAGCTATATCCAAATAAGCCACAAAATCCAACCACAGATTAATCCTCCCCTTCCTCATGGCACACAGATGACTCATTCAGACAGGCATTTGTCCTGCTGCATATCGCAATGCAGGGGCTGATTGGCTCGTTCTTCTTTTTTTTTTCTGGAAATCACATGACATAATTGCTAGAGCGAGCTAATTTGCCCCAATTTGCCCCCAGGCCACCTCAATCTGTACCTGTTTGAGAACCCCCATCAAGGGTTTCCACTTTTTTGGTGTGGGTTGGTGTGCTCTAGTTTAGACCATTCCCAATGTGTACAATTGCAGGAATGAACTAAAATTGAGTCTTGCCACTGTCAAAGCTTCCAAGACTCCTTCCAGTTTGAATTTCTGGTTAGACTCTGGTTGTCAGTGCTTCAGAGAGCTAACCTTGGGCTGAGTTTTATATCAAATTGTAGATGATGAACTACACCTGAAGGCCTAAAGAGCCAACCCCGAGCTTGAGCTGAAAGCTGTGCTGTTTATAAGAGACTCACCTACTAGTTATGTTTGGACATGGCGAAATATGTCTCAGTTTTATAGCTTTTTTCAAAATCTGTGTTTAGCCTGAGTATCTGCTTAAGGTTTTCTGCAACTAGGCAATCTTCTCTGTTTGAGCAGCTTCTGAAAGCTGTGAAGGTCTTGCAAGATTCTTTCCCTTGGGAAAGAGCTTTTGAACTGTAACTTCTAGAGCTTAGACTTCCGGCTGGTAAAGCTCGCTGGAGGATTCTGAAAGTCATAAGGACAAGAGTAATTTTTTTGAGCTCTAACGAATTCCTAAATTGTTTTATACTTGGGATTTACTTCCCTTCACTGTGTCCTCTGGTTTTGGCTTCAGCTGATGGTTTTAAAAATTTAAATGCGGACCTATGAAAATTACATAAATCAAAATAAATGGATATGGCTTACCTTCTTCTTTCAGTGATGATTTCCTGGATTGTGTCCTTCACTTCCTCTACCTCATGCTTTGTTACTGATTTGAGGCCCTTGTTCACTGAGGATGAAGTGCTTTGTCCCTGCAGGCTATGCTGACGCTCAGTGAACTAAATCACATGTGATGACCGGTGCTCATGAGCCAAGGGCAGGTCTTTCCATTTAGGCAGTATGCTTTGTATAGCTGCTTCTCCCCCCCTCCCCCCCAAGTACTGCTGTTCTATTTCTGGGAACTGCCAACGTCAATAAAGTGTCTCAAGCTGAATGAGGGGAGAGCTGAGTCCTTTTGGACAGCAAACTTCAGAAAACGGTGCAATCTGTCTCAAATACTCGGCCTTTAGCGTACCATCTCTTGTCCTGTGATGGTCAGACTTATCTTTGGAAAGAAGCCAAGTCTGAAGCAGCAGGCAATCATCAGTGATGTTCAAGGTATGGGAAGACATGTTGTCTTCAGCTTCCAAGCGTGTTCTTTGGCTTCAGTAGGTCAAGAAACTAAGAACTAAACCCTTAGGACATAGTAGATCCAGCAAAGCTACTAAGCAGCTTTCTTCTGGAGGCACAAGTGAGGCCCCCACTGGGCGGGCAGTCGCCTCCAAGTATTCTCAGTGACCAAGTGGGTGAAACTCTTCCTGCAGAACCTTCCTCCATCCTGACTCACTGGGCGAGACCCAAGGTGTTCTGACCTGTCCTCAGCAAACACCACTATCATAGCGGGAATCTTAGTACTTCAGGTAATTCAAAACATTCCGTTTCCTTCTTCTTTCACCCTTAGCCATTGCCCAAGGCCAAGGCCATGACAACAAGCATTGTTTTTCAAACATTTGTATGTAACTCATTTATAGCAAGCAGGTAACACCCATGTCTGTATGTATGTTCTTCTTCAAGTCATCTCACTCTGCAGAGGCACTTCTGAACTGCCTCTACAGTCTGTGATGGGCTGGCTGAGGGTAAACAAACTGAAATCCCATCAAGATCCAGCATGGGTGAACGTGGGGAACTTGATTTCACTTGATTTCTTACTTGTTCTATGCTATGTTAATTTTGTCACATTTCCCCATACATTTTACATTTTTATTCCGGAGGAAAATTCATAGGCATCTTCATTCTCATTTTTCTGATATACAATTCGCTACAAAATTTTCCCTAATACGCACATTTTTGTAAAAATTGTCTCCAATACAATGCAAACTTAGTATGTAATTCTTATGAATATACTCATTCTTTTGCATAACTTTCCTTAATATCATATGGTTCCGTTGTACTTTATAATCAATTTCTACATATTTTAAAAACTGAGTTGCATTGCATAATTTCAAAATGTGAACACACTGGAATATAACTGTTCTGGCTTGTTTGTTGGTTTGGAATGTGCAAATCAGTCATGTTTGCATTAAAAATTATAAATGAATTAATTTCTCTGTCATTCTTGTTAAAGATAAGGGCTGTGGATTTTATAGCCTTTCCTTCTTGGCAAGAAACTGAGAAAAAAACTCTACCCCTTCTCCTTGCAGGAATTTCTTTCCTTGCAAATAGTTTCCCTCCACAGCCCCCAAATCTCAGGAAATCTTGTGGCATTTCTCAAATGTTTCATGGCCTCCCCCTCCTTGAAAGAACATAAAGGAGTACACAGAATTAATACAATTCCTGTGTAAAATGGCATTGTCTTCTGTGCAAGATTCCCTAAGAAAAGTATTGAGTTGTGCAGAACTTGGTAGCACTTCTGGATCACAAGAACAGATGACAAACAGACAGCAACAACAAAAGAGATGAACAAGAAGGGCAATCTCATTTTTGCAGGAAGCCAATGAAACTCGCTGGTGCCGGGGGAAGGAAGCCTGGGCATGGATCTTCGCATAAAATAGCCAAGAATAAGAAAGGTTTCGAGTCTGCTCTAAACATCCCTGTTCAGGACTGCTATGGTGTCGGTCAGGAGACCTGTTAGTCTGGAGAAAGGATGTTAGCCTGTTTTGCATTGGGTTACAATTCCACTGGACGTTTGGGTTCCCAGTTTAGAGTTGCTCCTGGAGCTGGTGGTTTGGAGATGCCACTGGCTGCTAATCTGATAGTTATGGCTGCTTGGCTTCAAGTGGGGCACACCAGTTGTGTCTGTTCCTGGCAAGGTCAGATGCGGCTACAATCATGCTTGTATCAGTTCCATCCTGATTAAATTACTAGTGTATGCTCTACGTGGGACTGATCTTGATGACCGCCTGGAAATCTTTGCTGATTCCGAATACTATTGACTAAATTTTGGCAAGTTGTAAATTCGGAATAAGATGACCTTCATTATTGCCTCAACTGCAATGGCTAATGGTGCATTTGCAAATGCAATTCAGGGTGCTGGTTCTCTTTATAAGGCTTAACAAAGGCTTACTTCCCCTATGGCCCTCCCCATCCCCTACAATTGACCGTTGAACCCCTCATACTTGTGCCTTTGCCTTCTGAATTCAGTGATCGTGAGTGTGAAGACTCTCTCTTTGGTATCCCTGGGACCTTCTACATCAACAAGCTACATCACCTCCTTCTTTGCTTGTGTTCTGCTAGCATTTCAAGCTTTTTTCTTTTCCTTCCTTTCCTTTCCTCCTCTCCCCTGCTCTCCCCTGCTCTCTGGTAATATTTTATTCATTTTTGGCTTGCTTACTTTTAATCTATTTCCCAATGTTCTTTTTATGCATTTATTTAGGAATTTAGTGATTGATTATTACAATTATTTTATTTTGTATGTTTTGTTGGCCACTTTGGGTGTTGCCTCTGAAGAAGAGTCAAAATGTACATGAAAGGAAACGTATATCTCCCATTACAACATTTCCCTCCAAGTACCCAGTTCCTTCAAATTCCTGTGTCTGATCAATAAGAAGTCCACCTTGACCACTTAATGAGCAATCACAAAAAGGAAAGCAAGCTAAGTTGTAACATATGAAGTGAGGAAAGCTTATACTTGACTAAACATCTATCTTTTACCTCTTAAGGGAGCTTCTTTACTGTACTATAGCTTACAGTCTCTAACTTACCAATTGCAGCTTCCAGTTGAATGGTTTTTAAGGTCCATACAGCCAACTCATCTGCTAACTTCTGAGTTTTTGCAAATATTTCTGTATCTAAAAGGTTTGCAACATTTTGAGTCAATGACATTCCGAGTCACTTTATCTCTCCTTCTTTCCCGTCATTTCCATATATCCTGCCACATGCTAACTAGAATCAGAATTCAGATATGGAGCAATGCAGGGAGGGACAGTTTTGCTTCTCAGTGTCTGAGGCTGGCAGGGTGATCAAGTAGGCATAGCTCTCAAATGAATGTGTTCCCGAAGTGCATTTCTAAAGTTTTCACTATGGAATGTTTCTTCAATGATGGTAATGCCTGTCTTTCACCCCCAGATAGTGTGGCTTGCTCCCCATACATAGTATCCGGAAAAGATTGTAAGACTGCATAACATGTTTACTGCATATATTGTGTGGAAGTGAAAGGGATTTACCTTGACTTACAAATGCCACACTCTGCCATCTATCAGTGAATGTGTAAGCCTTGATTTGCCTCACAAGCAGGTGCTTGTTTTATTCTGGAATTGCCCAAACAATAGTCTTCATTTACATTTTTGATGTATTTCTTTCCTTTGGGGATTTGCAGAATTACTAGCTGATTTCTCAGGAGTCTCACAGGAAAGCCAAGAACTCCAGTAAGCTCAGAACAAAGAGAACAAACATGGATATACACACATGGTGGTTTTAATTCTGATTCTAAACTACCTCTCTCTTCAGCAGGATGGGCAAGGGAAAAAAATTACAAGTGGGTGCACAGATTTTGGAACTCCATATATTATTTTTACATTTAAAGAGTTCTTAAAGGGCTCTTTAAAGGGTTCTTTGCTTTGAGGATACATATACATAAGCATATACTACATGTGTTATATATGAGAAGGCACAAGTACATATGGTTAAGATTAAGCATGACAGACAGGTGTAGAATATAGCTTATGGGCTATAAACAAAATTAAGATCCACTACTTATACATCCAATAACACTTGAAAGGATCACAGGGAGTGATCACCCTAAAGAGACTCTTCTGTCCATCAGGGAATTGCTCCAAAAAATGAAATTCTACAGATGGACTACAAAAGTCCAGCTGCTCCACAGATCAGGGTCCATAGGGAGCCCAATTTGTCATGTGATCATCAGGAAACAGATTGCACTGGATGGTTCCACAAGCAGTTCAAACTGCAATCTATTTCCCCATGTGATCACACCCTAAGGTACATTTAATAAGTTATTTGCTGGATCAACAGGTGTTCTGCATGCTGTCAAGGGCTTTGGCATCCACTAGCAGGGACCAAGGGCTTTGGCATCACTAGCATTGTGAGTCTTGGTGCAAACCACAGTCAGGAGGGTGCCACCCATTTGTACTAGGATGACTAAGTACAAACAGGTCCAGTGAAGGGGAAATTCTGAAATTGACCAAGGGGTTGTGGTGCTGTCTGCTTTAAATGAAGAATCCTGAAGCTAAGAAGTGGGGGGGGGGGGGGACTTCACTAGAACAGGTAGGTTTAAAGAGCATCAAGGCTCAATCACTATGCTGCCTATGCTAATAAGTAGGCATAATTAAATGAGTTCAGTTTAATCATAAAGGAGGAACTGGAGTGGGGATGAAAGCGATGACCTTCCAGGAAGTCTCCTGGCAGTGTCTTTGGCAGAATCTCTTGTGATCTGTGTCAAAAATTCCCCCTGCAGAGCACTTGTCATTTTGTAAAACCACCCTGCAAATATCCTATCCTCTCTAAGTGTGAACAGTGACCTTCAATGCTTTGTCCTATTTTTCTCCTAACTCTTATCCTAAAATAAACACTGGGGCACAACTGAATCTTTCGGTCTTTGAGACAGAAGTCCTCAGCAGGTGAAATAACAGTCTAGGGCTTATAAGTGGAAGGAACCGCTGCAGCATGGCCTCCTCTCTCTAAGCCCATGATTCTGGCAAGCTACGAAACTGTTCTGGAACCTGCTTCCTGACCCCTCTTCCTAAAAGAGGATCCATGGCCCTACAGGGGCTTTGTCCTCGTTCCTCTACCCAACACCATCCCTCTGCAATTCACATAAGAGATTTTATTCCTGGCAAGAGACTCTGTGGCAAACAAACAAACAAACAAACAAACAAACAAACAAACAAACACAGAACTCTAGGTGGGTAGAAGACGTGGCCCTGAGCATATAGACTCTAAGCGATTCCTTACCATTTTTGCCTTTCACGGACGGCTCCTTTGTGATGGTAAATGTCTTAATACGTGCAATTGCAGTATTTAGTATGGCTGTTTTGTTTGCTTCGTGATGATCTAAACATAGCCAGGAAGGAGAAAAGATTGTTATTTGTGGAAGTGGTGGGCTCCCCCGCTCCAATCAGGTGATGCTTAGAACCATTTTGAATCACATTGCCCTAGCCTTAGCAGCAGGGTTTGTTTTCAATGATATGGCATATTCTAAAAGGCGGATGGCAAGTTCTGTGTATTTGTGTAGACCGATGTTCTGTCCCAGCACCCACTGGAGACTGGACTCATTCCCTGGTGAACCCCCCCCCCCCCGAAAACAGCAGTAACTGGAAATTCAGTGATTATCCATGCTTTGTTACATCTTGGTTGGATGTACTCTCTGTGGACCTGCTCTTGAAGAGCTGGTCCAATCCAGATTCCAATTTATGACACCCCCCCCCCCCAAGCCTTATACTACTTAGTCCTAGGCTATCTGAAGGACCACACTTCCCCAGGTACTAATTCTTCAAGAGAGTCACTTCTCTCAGTCCTGCCACCTTCCTAGACAATGTTCCCTGTTCATCTGTGGCTCAAGAAAAGGTTTCCAGAAACAGAGGGGAAGGAGTTACTGGAGGAGAAGCCAAGTTCACTTTTTTGGGTCCAGCTTTAGCTGCTCTGAGGATATCCTGAAGGAAAGCTGGGAGACCAGGGACGGTTCACAGAGGGAAGATGCATCTACAATAACTGTCTGCCTGGGACCATGGCCACACCCTCCTCAGACGTAAATTTGTGGCAGCAGCAACCACAGGAGGCATCTTCCTCCCAGAAGATGAAATCTACTTGAAAAGGCTGCTTAGCAAGACTCTGGTGGTGACTGAAAGAAAGATGTTCCGTGTGTTTAAAACAAAATTGGGAACCACACAGCACAAGGCAGAGTGCCGCCCACATCAAGGCCATGTCTGTGGACATTTGAGTCAAAAAGAGGAGCGTTTCTTCTCTAAGAGCTCCCACCAGACAATTTTAAGGTTAAGAAACTGTTTCTACAAAACTGGATCCCAATGTCAGCCATATCTCCTGTTTTTTGGTTTTCTATCATTGTGTGTAGGTGCGTGCGTGTGTGTGTGTGTGTGTGTGAGCGAGAGAGAGAGAAAGAGAGAGAGAGAGAGAGCAGACTCCATTGGCTCATGGGGATGTGACAGGAAGAAGTCTGTCCAGCTCAGGTAAAACCACGGCACCCTTTCATCCAGAGTGTGAGAGCTTTTCTGGAAAGTGTTGCTGCTGTTTAAAAATAAGGAAATTCTCATCCCTAAAATAAGGATTATTAGAAAAGAAGGAAACAGTTGCAAGACGAAATGAGGACTCAGGAAGTGGTTCTAAGACAATATGTTGGCCTACAAGGTACTGAGGAATGCCTTAGCCGGTATTCAGGGATAATTTTACAATGCCATAAGATTATATTGTACTGTGTCTAGAAGTTGACTCATGGCAACTGGACTTCTTTCTTGTTAAGCTGAAACGTTTCACCACTCATCCAAGTAGCTTTTTCCGTCAGTTGCCATCACTCAGCTTCCAGATAACCTCACCTGGATGACTGAGAATCTTCACAGATATATTGTACTGTGTCCTTCTGCCAGTGTAACAGATGCTACTGGCAAATCAAATTTCCTTCCCACCTGTGCCCCCACCCCATCTATTGTGCAGTAAATTTGGGTTGATATGTTAGGGTCCCGGTGTATGTCTGTGGAAGGACACAAAACCTAGATTGTGTAAACGGATGTCTGCTTTCATAACGTTGGATTTTACCCATTGATTTCAACAGAAGAAATTTAATCACACCTCTGCCTTCTCAGTGGAATGAATGAGTAGTAAGATGAATTTGTAGAAGATACTTTTGCTTTTGAAAAGATTTTTCACACTCATCTAAAGATAGCCAAAATAATTCAGATTCTCATTTCTGAACTTACACAAAGCAGTCATCCCAGCTGCAGCAAAAAACAGTGCCAGGGACATCATTAATGCAAGATATATATAAATGTCCGGCGAAATCAACTCTTGTAAATGATACCAAAGTGTTCCTTAAGAACAAGAAGAAAGAAAAACTGTTTTAATCATCAAAAGCCAACAACCCATTATTGTATAAATACATAATGCTTTAGCTGGTTGTTGTTTTTTTTGTTATACAGTACTTGTTTACCCATGCAGTATTCAAAATAGAGAATATGAAATGTATCTTAAAAGAAAAACTGTAACAAGTAAATCCGTAAATTGTTTAAACATAAGTTTAACAAAGCTACCTATCTTAAGAAACTGTGAAAGATGCAAGTAGCAGATTAACTTTAGTAATCTGTACTCAGAACCACCTCCCAACATTTTCAGTGGGCTTATTCCCAGGTAAATCTGTACTGAGTTGCAGCCCATGATATTCAAAGAATTAGATAACACAGTACTACCTTTTCTTTAAAACATTCAAAACAAAGGTACAGGCTTGGAAGCAAAAGATTATATTAAAAATTGCAGCAGTATCCATCCAATTTGCTGTAGTGACTTATGCCACTGCACTGAAGCCATCTGTGTTTGCCACCCAGAGTAGACTGTCTAGATGGGCGGGGTATAAATCTAATTTAAAAAAATCTGTAAATAAAAACTAATGCTGCCTTGTATGTTTTCAAAACAATGATGATGACAAGGGTGATAATGGGGACATTTCAGTCACCTCTCCTTTTCCCATTGTATGCAACGATAACTGATTTTCTTCTTTAATTTGTTCATTCAGGAGTTGATGTTATTGTTTTAATATTGGAAATTAGAATATAAAGTTTAACTTTAACAACAGGTTCATCTTCACCATGGATGCTCATTTGTAAATTATGAATTCCATTCAAACGTTCCAAAATTCTGCCAGTATCTCACACTTTCCTAAATGTTCATAGCTATCCAAATTATTATCCAAATGCTCTCTGGTTTTGGCTTAACCCCTTCCTGTTTTTCTTTCACCTCCTCGATCCTATGTTGCACCTCTTCTGTGCAAAAAACTTTTTGTAGGTGTGCCCTGTACATACTGTGCTGTCTGCTTGTTCCCCTTCTGGCTGCGAATGTTGATCTGGAGCCCGGATAGGATCTGGAGGCGACGTTGGATCTGGAGGCGACGTTGGATCTGGAGGTGACGTTGGATCTGGAGGCGACGTTGGATCTGGAGGAGGCATTGGATCTAGAGGAGGCATAGGCTCTGGAACTCATTCCTGTAAAATGACATTCATAATAGACATTGCAACTGATACAAAAGAATATTCACCAAAACATACAGTAATCTAAGTAAACTATGGACAGAATTAAATACTTCTGAAGATTTAAAAAAATGTGGGAACTTCTAGTAGCGGATGACTTGGTCAGTATGAACAAAGACATCCATACTGACGCCATACTGTGGTTCCTTACTCAGTGTACCTTCTCTCTGCCTTGGGTTCTTCCTGATGTTGCTCTCTCCTTCAACAGCTTCAACCACCCTTCCCTTTGATGCAGAACATTCCAGAACTTTTGCTATTCAGCTTCTGCTGCTCCCAATTGGCTGCCTGACATTCCCGAGCAGCGTTCCACCATATAGCATCAGTCCAGGCAAAGATCCTTTTTAGATTCATTTTATGGAGCTATTCTTGAAAACACATTTATGTTCATTTTTTTATTAAAGAGCTGCAAGAGCAGACAGAACAGTGAAGGGCCAATGAAGGAGGACTCAACAGAAATGGCTTCCCTCTCAACAGTCTAGGGGCTTCTGGCCAGACGCGTTTCACTCTTCAAGATTTCAGGGTCCAAGCCTAACATCTAGGGATGGCATGTTGAAATGTGATGACACACAGACGGACAGGCCTTGTGTTCTTAAAAGGGGTGCCCTCTTGTGATGTCACACTGGAGGGGCTTTTCTTTTCCCACAGCAGTGCAGAACGCCCCTGACTCGCTGGCTTCCATGAAAGAAAGCGGCCCATGAGGGAGCAGACGTACCTGGCCTTCTGCTCCTAAAACTCCTCTACTGGGAAGGGTCGTCGTGAAGACCTTGGCCCCTCACCCCCACTCCGGCCCTATTTCTTTGCCTTAACAGCACCTGGACACAAATAAATTCTGTAAAGGGGAATATGTTACGTGCTTTGTTTTAGTGAGCGGTAAACTCATCACTGAATGCATGGCTTCCCTTTTTGCACCTGATTAGAAGGGACGTGAAACACAGATCTCCCCTTTAGATCACAGTGTGCATATGCGTACCTATCATACCCCGCCCTTCAGTGTACGAACTATCCATGGTTTAGCTTTTGGTGTGGTTGGGTCATCGGCTTGAAAAACTGCACGGTTTTTCTTTTGTTTTGATATCTGTCAACTGCCTTGAGCTTTAGGAAATTGCCTATGAAGCGGTTTTCATATGTAAACCATAATTTAACCCTTTCTGTTCAGTTCTGTATCCTCTTATTATGCTACTTGCTATATTCAAGCAAGTCAGATCAAAAAAAATAATTCTCATTGCTCGTTGCACGCTGATTCCAATATTAGGGATCGCTGTCTGAGCTACACACGCTGTCCCATCCGGTCCCTAGTCACTCAATCCCCATGGGTCTACTGGCATGCTATTAATCCCAATATCAATAAGAAGGCTGAGAGCCTTTTCAGCCTTAAATCTGAGGACCAGGAGAAGATGCATGCTCTTCTGGGAGCCGCCCTGGGATGATAGTGCAGCTTGCCCAAGGCCACACAGGCTGGCTCTACTCGCAGGAAGCCCAGCGGCAAATCAAACTCCGTAGCCAGATATCCAAAGCACTGAGCTACCCAGCCAGAATTTTTAAGGTGATAAATAAATCAGCCTTGGTGCTGAGTAATAAATTTCATGTATTTCCAGGATACAGCCATTGCCAAATCTGTTGTAGTAAAACCAAGAAAGAATCCTATAGTATGGTCAGGATAAACACATTGTACTTGGTGCAAGCTTTTATGGATGGTAGCCCACTTCAATGGCAGCCTCAGTAAGCAGACATCTATAGACAAACAAGGAGAGGATATGAAATGCAACAAAAATGCAAAAGTTGGCAACATGGTCATGGTCTCACTAGTGGTTGCTAAAAGCCATTGAACCCTAATGATCACCAGCCACCACTCATGGTCACCTAGCGTTGCCCCTTGTGTATAGCTGTCTCTCGACTGAGGCTACCCTCCATACATTGAAGAAATAGACTGTAATCTACAGAAGTACACACCTTGCAACTCTTATCTACGTTTAAGGTGCCACAGGATTTTTTCTTTTCTTATTTATACTCTATGTGTTAGCATGGTACACTTAGGGTAATCAAATCTCCTGTCAGGAGGCCAGCTGCAAGAGCTGTAGATTAATTTTGCAACCCTAGCCATCTGGAGGAGCATGAGCTACACCTCCCGCGGAAATACATTCTGCTCAAGGGTGTGTTCCACGGGGTTTCTGAGATTGCACACCTCAAATCCGCTAAAAGGGCTTATTGCCATCTTTAGCACTCAGGATCAATTTCACCCACCGCCTGGAACCCCAGTGCCAGGAACCAGGGGAGCTATGAGGCCCTCCCTGAACCTCTCCTCAGAGTCTTAAAGCAGTTCTTAATTTATTTTTTTATTGCCGTGTGCTGTCAAGTGGCTTCCCGTTTCCAAAAATGCCATGGATGAGTGACCTCCAAAAAGTCCTGCTGTGAACAGCCCTGCTCAGGTCTTGCAAACTCAACCCTGTGGCTTCCTTTAGGGAGTCTGTCCATCTCCTGTTTAGTCTTCATCTTTTCTTGCTGCCTTTATTTTTTTCCCAACAGGGACAAGCCCAAATTATGATTGCTTCGGTTCAGTCATTTTGGTCTCCTAGACTGAGAGTGTTTATTTATTTAGGTTCAGGCTTGATTTGATCCAGCACCCACTTATTTGTCTTTCTGAGGGGTCCAGCTCGCCTCTGACACCATATTTCAGACGAGACCATTTATTTCCCCACTCGACTCTCAGCTTTCTTCATGGTCCAGGAGTTTGTGTCTGTACATAAGAATTGGGGATGCCAAAGATGATTTTTCCCCTAGGTCTCCAGCCACACTTATTTGAGTATTTACTATTTAAATTGTATCTGTTCAAAGAAGAGGGGGGAAAAAAACCTCTATTTTCGCTGTTGTCTTTGGAAGCCTTTCTGGCCTTCTCGGGGCTTGAAGACACAGAGAGGGGGAGAAAAGGGGGGGGGAAGGAAGCAGCCCTGAGAGAAAAGGACCTGCTCCTCCTGTTTTAGAGATAGGGGGGAAAAAAGAGATAGAAATATGTATTTAAAATCCTGAACTGGGAGGCACCCTCTGTGTCTCTGCCCAGCCGCCTCTCCCAAGCCCTTCTGTTTCTGAACGGCAGCCTGCACAAAATTCTCCTCAGAAAGAAGCCATTTTGGGATTTTGTTGCTTTCCTTGTTCCTCTCCTTCCTGAGGGGTGGAAGAAGGCCTAACAGTCCCCACAGAAACAAAGCCTGGGTTCTCCCTCAGGTTGGGTGCCCCTCTTGGGAAGAAGGCCAGGAGGGCGGCCATTTTCTCCTCCTCCTCCTTGAGGGCGGCTGGGAGGACAACCATCCTCAAAATGGAGGACGCGCCTCTCCCCTCAGGAAGGCCACTTTTTGGCCTTACGATTGCACAGGCATTTTTTTAAAAGCTGACGTGTGCCTACATCCTCATAGCCAGCCAGGATTAGGGCAGTTTTAGGCGGCAAAGAGAAGGCAGTTTGTTGTTGGGCAGAAGGCTGCGGCCAGGCGACCGCCTCGGGTCCAGACCCTGAGAGAAAAATGGGACAGAAGTTGTGGAAAGGGACAACACGGAGCCATGGAGGGAGCTCCTGGAAAGGCCCCGATGCCTTGCGTATCCCAGAGCAGCAAAAGGAAATGGCGGTTCCTTGAGGCACTTCAAATAGGTCTATCCTGCCTTGCCCGGCCCTTCCTCGTGTTCTGGGAGGCCTCAAGGGTTTTCAACGGGCACGAAGTGTCCTCCGTGTTTGTGAGGAGGAACCCCCCCCCCCGCCATTTTTGCAGGGGGGAATTGCAGAAGCCCCCCAAGCAGGAAAGGTGTTTCTCCTGGGCCGTGTGTGTGTGATGTGAAAAAATGCTCCTCAAGCGCCTCGTTTCCCCGAGAGGGGAAACAACCCTGATACGGAGGAAGCCATGATGGGCTGAGCCCTCTCTTTCCCCTCAGAGAGACCCCTCTTCTGGCAGCAGTAGGGCAGGGGCCCCCAAATGGGGGACCGCCTGGCCCGGATCTGGACCTACAGCCATCGTAAAGTCCAGCCACCTCAACCGGCGGGACCCAAGACGAACCGGCGGACCCCTTGGGACGACCCATGGCCGCTCCAGCACGATTAGGAAGCTGTGGACGGGTGGGTCAGGATGAATTCCCAGTCTGTCTCTGGGTTCAGTTCACAGGGCGGGTATTCATCGGTAAGCCTTAAATGTCACCAGAGCTTGAAATAAATTTATTCTGTTGGGAATGAAAGGGCTGTCAGTCCATTGATAGCTCAGGGACTTGAACTAATTAACTAGGTGACAATACTTCACAACACTTTGTGTCATTCATTGGAGTGTAGTGTTTCCTGCCACTCGGTGCAAGTTTATTTGTTCACCCAGGCGTTCCCTGATCACCCAGCTAAGCCAGCAAACCCTAGTGTTTTTAATGAAAATACCGGATTGTTTTGCGGTTTTATTCCTTCAGCTTATGGCATGTTGTTGTTTAGACTTAGATACTGCCCAATAGTGCTAAAGCACTCTCTGGGTGGTTTACAGCATAATTACGGTATTCAAACATCCTCTTGCCTCCCGTTGAGCTGGGTACCGATTTTACCAACCTCAGAAAGACGTAAGCCTGAGCCAGCCTTGAGCCAGCTACCCGAACCCTTTGGCATTGAACTCAGGTCGTGAGCAGAGGCTGGACCGAAGTACTGCAGTTTAACTGCTGCACCTCAGGGCTACTGAAGCATATGTATTGTGCTTTCAGTATACACATTTGCCAACCACTTTGGGATTTTAGGGGTGAGAAGTAGCATAGAAATGTTTCAATCCAGGAATTTTAGGGGTGAGACGTGGCATAGAAATGTTTCAATCCAGGAATTTTAGGGGTGAGAAGTAGCATAGAAATGTTTGAGTCAATCAACCACTCTCAACTGGAGAGGATGAGGAAACAGCTGGCCTTCAAGCACTCAACAAGGCTATTGTCTGTTTAATGTTCCTCTCGCACTCTGGTCTCTGGCAGTCCCACAGTCGTGTATGAATAGATAACATAGAATCCTAGAAAAGTGAAGTTGGAAGGGGCCCCCAAGGCCATCAAGTCCAACCCCCTGCTCAGTGCAGGAATACCATCAAAGCATATCTGCCAGGTGATTGTCTAAGTTTTTCTTGAATGCCTCCACTCTACATATACCGGAGTGTCCCACGCCTTTGCAGGAAGACCTGGGGTTTTCTCTTTGTGAAATGAGCAAGCACTAAGTTCAACACTAGCCAATCACCCTGAAACTTAGGAAAACCTCACCTCTTGTATTGCAGAGCCCGAGAGCCGCAGAAGCAACAACAAAGGTAGGCAGTCGTCTCCAGTGGGTTGAGAGCATCTCCGAAGGAGGACAGGTAAGCAGAGCTTGGGCTGGATGGGAGGGTAAAATTTTGGTCTGTTTTGTGGTGGGATGTTTCGTGTAGGGAGTATGATCTTCTTAGTGGAAGTGGAGGTTATGTGTTGTTTTGTGTGTATGTGGCAATTGGGCTGTGTGCGTGCAAAAAGTAGTTTCATGCGCCTTACTTGTCTGTGCCTTACTTTTTCTCCTTGTTTAGAACCTTTTCTTTTTATTGACTTTTAATGCATTACTGATAGAACTGTGGGGAAAGGAGAGAAAAGAGAAATCTCAGGACAGTTGGGTTTGATTTTCACAGTAACAGCAGTAGTCCTGGTTAGACTTCCGCCAAGCTCTTTGAGTAGGTTTTGCTCAATAAATGTGCCTTTGCTTGACTTTCTCTTGACTTGAAAGTAACATATGCATGTGTCTGTGATAGCAGGACTTTTGGATTTCACAGAGTGAATGGGTTTTCTAGCTTTTGTAGAAGAGTTCATAGAAGCAGATTTCATTAAATTTATTAGACAATAAATATTGGTTGTGCAGATTTCTACCTGGAGTGAATGAGATTTCAGCCTGTGATAAGTCGATACAGACGGCGCACAACTGCTCTGCACTCATGAGGTTAAAACCACTTGGCAAAGTTATTTGCACTGCGCAGTGTGGACTGTTGGTAGTCAGAAAAATGAAGCTCCAAACAAGTGTGTTTGTGTGGCTTTTTTGGACTGGACTGGATCTTCTTTTATTAAGAATGCTTTTTCTTGAGTCTGTCATAATTCCAAATGGACATGCACAAGCTGAATTTTTGCTCCTTCTCATTGTTAACTTCTGAGCAGACCTACAAAAGGATGGCTTGGGGGATTCTTTGTGGTTGATATGCAAAAGACTGAGTTCAAGATTCTCCCAGAATGGCTGAAGCATTTCAAAGAGTGCTTTTCTAGGTGGCTCTGAAAATGGCATCATTGCCACACTAATTTACGGAGTCTGGTGGTACCTTAAAAACTGTTGCTGTTATGTGCCCTCAGGTTGCCTCTGACTTATGGCAGCCCTATGAATGAGTGATTTGAAAATGTCCTGTCCTTAGGGTACAGCCGTTTTTTGAATCCGTGGAATGTTATCCTCTGTTATCAGATCTAATTCATCTGCTAAGCTTGGAAGGGGATATGGGGGAATGAGATGCAAAATATACAACCTTTAACAGTAGTGGGTTTTTTTTTTAAACGTAGCCCTTCAAGTACCTCTAATGTATTGTTGTTTTATAGCAACAAATGTAGTCCCCCCATAAGCTGTCATCTGTTTCTTTCCTCCGCACACTCAGCTTTGCATGTACGTACAGTCTTTCTGTCCCTTTTTGCAACAAGCTGCAATATACCGTTATTGTCAACATTTTCAGTGGATGCCCTTCCTCTGCATTTTCTTAAACTGGCTTAATACTCTGCGTAATAAAAGATGCAGCTGCAGTGGGAGACTGCTAGAATAGCTTCTGAAAGCACGTTTTTGTGTGGCTGTATCACATCAACCTACCCATTCATACTTCTCACTAATGATTCTAAAGTTTGCCTCTCTCAACGTCTGCTTTCTGTGGTAGGGACAGCAGCAGATTCAGAAATCTGTTTTTCCTCTGGTGCTCCCTTGACTTCAAAGCCACAGTCATCTGGCTTTGTGAACCTCACCCACTCCTTCACCATGTGATATGAAGAAAGAGAGAGAAAATGATCCCTAAATTTCAAAAATAAAATAAAATACATGCTAAGAGGGCGGCCTGTCTAGAAACTGTCCCATTAACCCTGCTCTTTTTTTCCTGCATATGTGGGGACCAATCATAGAATCATGAAGTTGGAAGGCCACCGAGTCCAACCCCCTGTTCAAGGCAGGAATACAAATGAAAGGATATCTGCCAGGTGGTTGTTTAAATTTCTCTTGAATACCTCCAGTGTTGGAGCACCCACCACCTCTTGAGCTAATTGGTTCCATTGCCATACTGCTCTAACAGTTACCCTGTTTCCTCGAAAATGAGACCTAACCTGAAAATAAGCCCTAGTATGATTTTTCAGGATGCTTGTAATATAAGCCCTACCCCAAGAATAAGCCCTAGTTAAGTGAAACCCCGCCCTCCACCATTGTGCAGCAACCAGAAGAAGATGACATGACTGTATTTGAATAAATGTAGATTGTTGTACATGAAAAAAACAAAACATCCCCTGAAAATAAGCCCTAATGCGTTTTTTGGAGCAAAAATTAATATAAGACCCTGTCTTATTTTCGGGGAAACATGGTAGGAAGTTTCCCCCGATATTCAACGTAAATCTGGCTTCTTGTACTTGAGCCCAGTATTATGTGTTCTGCACTCTGGGATGATTGAGAACAGATCCTGCCCCTCCTCTTTATGACAGCCTTTCAAGTATTTGAAAAGTGCTATCAGATTTCCCCTCAGTCTTCTTTTCTCACAATGGTGAACCCATAGTGAGATGAGAGTCGCTTCATAGACGTCTATAGGCATTTCTGCAAATTCTTCCTTCATATCACCAGGGGAAGAGATATTACTTCTCAACATATCTCTAGCCCCAACAGCTGCCTGCAGAATGGCTCTGCTGCTCTTTCCCTGTCATGAGAGATGAAGAGACCACCCAATTATACTTACATCTGGCAAACCTTCATTTGTAACATCACAATGGTTCTTTTGATCAGTGGCAATAACACCAGAAGTACAAAGCAGGAGCACTGATATTGGTAGGCGCTCCAAATTAACTGCTAGTTCACTCACTTGATTGATTAGGACAGGATGAACTTGCTTTCAGGTGTCATCATCAGGTGGTTTCTGCGCTGAGATAGTAGACTCCTGTTCTGTTCATCTAAAAGAATCTACTGGCTTGGCAACCTTTTTGCAAATAAACCTTCTTTCCTTGGTGCACATATCATCATGCCAACATTTTTTAATTCTGCATTTTGGTACTATGTAAATGCAATCACCATCAGCATTTGGCTGTCTAGCGTCAATATTCCAGTATCTGGGGGGAAAAGCATTGTTAATTAATCTATACTTCATGTCTATTTACTTAATTCATTTGTATACTGTATTTTCCACAATGTACAGTGCTCAGGGCTGTTCCCAAAAACAATAGAAAAGCCAACAATCACGATTACAATTCTAATATAGTATAACGTTGATTCAATTACAATTCATTAAAACATTTCAAAACTTTAAGTAAGACTGACACATGCCAATAAGTTAACATTATACTTGCTTGGCACAGTTCAATGAGCAGTTCATATTGAGAGACCTGAGAAAAGATATCTTCTTGTTCATATCAAACTTGGAACATAAGAGTACAGAATAAACAAAATAATCCCAGGGCACTTCAGATAACCCACTCTCAAGCAACAGAAAAAGACCTGACTTTTACCAAGACCTCAGCCAAGAAAGCGCACACTCTGGTATTGCTGTTCCTCTCATGGCTGTCTCTAAACAGAATGACGCCAGGAGAGGCAAAGTAGAAAAAGCGCCTCCTGACCCAGGGCATGTAGAACTTCATTAAAAAAAACCATATGGAAATGAACACAGTGGAAAAGACAGCACAAAGACCTTTTCAGGAACCCTGAGCAGCAACAGCTTCCTGATGAGGGCTCCTAGAGCTGGGGGTGGGGCAAGGCAGGTAGAAACAGCCATGCTCTGGTAGCCAACCTCGTCTAGCCTCTCTCTCACACTTTCCTATTCTTTTAGACAGCAACTTCCTTAGAGTACTTCAAAGGCTGAAGGTGGAGCAAGGTGAGAGTAAAACGTGGGATGTAAATCCTTACTTGTTTTGTTCACATGTGCAAAGCCTGGACCTGCAAAATTATTGTCCCTGCCCTGTGAGAGGGTGAAGTATTTGTGGCATTCTCGGTGTGAGATGGGAATGAGAAGGATTTTTGGTGCAAATTACGCAAATTTCCAGAAAGAATGCAAATATCCAATTGACATAGATTATGCATGACATTACTGTCTGTGTGGGCCTTGAAGAATGAGAATCATCAGAGGTGTTGTTTGCATGCTTTTTAAAAATCAGTCAGTCATTCTGTACTTGCTGTGCATGTGTATGTGCTTTGCTTCTCAAGAGAAAGGATACTGTTTCTCTCATCAAGTTTTCCATAATTCATGCAGAGCTCGGAGGTTCCATATTATGGAGGCCTTGAAGAGAAAAACAGTAAAGAGTCTTATGGAGCTTCAGGATTCCTTGCTGAAGATAAGGTTGCTTACATCTGGACTTGCCTGATGGCACTGCCCTTCATTGATAACATTATTGTGTGTGATGACAGCAGGTGTTTCAGGTGATAGCTGAGTCAGTATAAAATTTCATTTGAGACTTAACACTCATACTGTAATACACTATGTAAACAGATTGCTGTTTATTACCTACAGCTAGGTACTGTGATTAGCTACTCCTAATCTGTGGACAGACACAGTTGGTAACTGCCCACCCCGGGTCTGATGTTGCTATGTTTTCTGTTGGGGTTTTCCTTCCCTTAGCCTTTGGGGACTCCTCCTTACTCACAAGGAAGTGGGGCAGCACTTAGTTGAAGATGGTGCTTCCTCACTATTCACAGTATTCAATTTGTAATGGGTACAGTCCTGCCTCAGACTACACTTCTCAACCTGCTAGCATTGCTTCATTGGTTTGGCACAGTCCAGAGTTTTATCTGTTAGCCCACATACCTCTAGGCTGTTCTGCTATCCACTTCTTGTGAACCCACATAGTAACTGAAGCTTGCTCCCTTTCACCACAGAGAAGAGTGATGTTTTTCCTGTTTGGTCTGAAAGGTATTTTTACATCTCACTCTAGTCTTAATTGCCAAGCAGGCTTGTCTTAGGTTTTTCTTTCTTTCTTTGGATTTGTGTTCCATGATCTGTTGTTATTTGTATTATTGTTCTGTTATTGTCATTATTATTATATTGCACTTCTCATTTCTTGGGAGTAGAGGCAGTGGAAGACAGGAGGGCCTGGCGTGCTCTGGTCCATGGGGTCACAAAGAGTCGGACATGACTTAACGACTAAACAACAACAACAACAACAAGAAGACCAAAGGGTCAAGCCTAACAACAACAGCAACCTCCTATTAAAGTTTAAAATGAAAGCCTAGATATTCTGGAACACAGATCCTGAGCTGTGGTTTCTGAAGAATATAAACAGCTCTTACAGTAGTTTGCAAGAAAAATAATTTTTTAAAAGCCTTCTATAATGCAGGCAACAAGTAAATTTTGTTCAGAAACTTACGGTCTTCGAATCTCTGCATTATTAATCCATAACAAGCCATAATGTGCACTGCTGTTCTTTTGGAGCCCAATCCAGTACCCATATCCCAAACGAGCAGTTTCTTGGTCTATAAAGGCCTACCAAAGAACAGTCAGAAAATGTTTGTTATGAATAAAAGTCTACATTCTCTTCACAGAGTTTCTAAGAAAACCGGGGGGGGGGGGGGAAGCCCCTTTCTATCAGTGGTGTAATGGAAATTTTGAAATAGAGAAAGTCATTCTAAGAGCACGTACATACATAGTCACAAATGTGCATACACACAATGAGCAGGAGCACACAGCATTCTGTCCTCTTTATTGAAACTGGCATATGTGTGTTCAAGTTCATAGTTTCCTGGGAATAAACTCCATTGAACCCACAGCTTGGAAATTTACTTTTAAAATGTAATTTGATTACAGTTATAATTCTAAGCCACTTAAATGCAGTTACCATTATAGTTGTCATTGTTATGTGTTGTCATGTCGCCCTCAGCTCATGGCAAACGCCATGAATGGGCAATCTCCAAAATATAATGTCCTCAACAGCCCTGCTCAGCTCATGCAAACCCAAGCTTGTGGATTCCTATAGGGAGTCAGTGCATCAGTCTTCCTCTTTTCTTGCTGCCTTCAACCTTTCCCATCATTATTGTCTTTTCCAGATGTGCTAAGAGTAGGATAACCTGAGTTTCAACATTTTTGCCTCCAGAGACAGTTCAGGCTTGGTTTGATCCAGGACCCACTTGTTTGTCTTTCTGGCAATCCAAGACATAAAGTAATTTTATGTTCTATTTTTTCAAACAAGGCTGAAGTAGTTATTTTTCATGACTTAAAAAAATCTAAAAATATCAGACCAAGGCAGAACAGGAGTAGCTTTTTTTATGGAAGAGACTGGATGGCCATCTTTTTTGGTAGAGGGTTGGACTCAGTGATCCTTGGAATCCTTTCCAATGTCTGCAGTTTTTAAAGTGTATTAGGCATGTGTGTATACATACCTAATACACTTACCTAACTTTTAATATATATACCTAATACACATACTTACCTGAGTTCTCTGAAAGGTCCTGTCAAGAGCCTGCCTGCAGCCAATTGCATATGCACTGTTCTACTGCACTTTCAAGAAAAATTCACTTCCTCAGCCCCTCCAACAAAGACAAGGAAGCAATTAATTTGCCAATATCCTGAAGTCACTTAAGACACTTCAAATTGAGGGGAAGGTTTGCTTTTGGTTTGCTTCCACTGATTGCATGTGTTGGAAACAAACCTAAGCAGAGGTATCATACCAGCACCAAAAAAAAAGTAGAAGGCCTTGACAGGGTCCAGGAAGATGGAAGCAGGATTGCTCCAAGGGTGGGTTGGTTCACTCCAGCAAAGCTGTTGTCTGATCGTCGTCTTTAAGAGTGAACCAGCCCATCCTTGAAGCAGACCAAACAGCAGGTTAAACACCTGTGTAGCCACTTCCTTGCTTTAGTTATCGGATTAGTTCAGTAATTTTTATAGAGATCCTCTGAAATCTGATTCATTCAGTTTTCTGAAAGTGAGGGTCATAAAAATATTAGATTAATGTTGCATTTCTCTGTTGGGTTATCTCCCTTTGACACATATATGTATATGAAGGGGCCTGTCACTCTATTTTTCTCTTCTCTCTCCTTGCCTCAGTTTCTACCACTCCCATTAGCCTCCTGGCCCTGACATCCCCATTTTCCTCCTCCTTCTTTTGCTTCGCTGCTACTGCCATGAATCTCCTTGCTGTGCCGGCCATGCCCTTTCCTTTCCCTGTTCTGGCTCTCTGAATGGGCAAAAACAAACTAAAATGGCCTGGAAGAAGTGCCCCCTTTTGGGGTAAACTAAATAAGTAGTGTATGAAAAAGCACACACAAAAACTAGAGTCTCCCCTGCCACCAAAAGAAACCAAACCAAAACAGAAATAAAAGTTTGGACAGTACAGTACACATCCCTAATAATCATCCTATAAAGGGTTATTCCTGCTATCATTGCAGTACTCTACTAACCTCTTCCTCACCGTAAAGAATAGAGATAAGTTCAGATTCTTTCTCTATACACTCTTCTATGGAATGTTCCCAGTCTGCTTCTTCTTCAGAAAAGTAGTAGAAGTTCTTTTTGTATGGCACCCATTCCTCAAGCAATGCAGTAACTTTTTCTTTTGTCCAAACCAGAAAAAGGGAAGAGGAGAACATAGAGGGGATTTAGTAGAAAGGACCTTACACACTGATGGAGCTTAAAAAGTAAACTATAAAGTAAAAATGTGTAGCTTTTGGAGACTTTGAGGGTGATTACACGGACATATTTGGGCCACTGTCAAGGGCTACTCTTGTTTAGATATGGGTAGAATTGATCTGTTTTGGTTCATTTCCAGTGCCTGCTATCATTGGGATTGAACCAAAACAGAGCGCCCTGCTTTAATATACCAGCTGTTTTCAATTTCTTAATATCATTAGTAGCTTAAATAGACAGCTCAGCCACTTAATGATATTGAAACACTGGGAAATTAAAAATTCCCAACCTCTGTTCCTCCAGCAAAGTTTTTGAAAGCTAATTAGGGCAACACTGTTGCTCTGTACCATTTAGGGAAAAAATGTTAAAAACTGAAAACTTCCTCATGGGAAGAGACAGGAGAGAGCAAGGAAGAGATTTCTTAAGAAAGGCAGGTCAAATAGGGTTGCTTGAGGTGCATATGCCATATGGTTACAAAAATAACACTGTATGGCATAACAGACCTCTACCTGCCTTTAAGCAACACTAGTTAGCCTGCATTCCCTTCATGGATTGCTGCCTTGTCATGGCGAAGGGGCTTGAGTAATTCAGAGAAGCTATGGGCTATGCCGTGCAGGGACACCCAAGACGGACAGGTTATAGTGGAGAGTTCTGACTAAACGCGATCCACCTGGAGTAGGAACTGGCAAGCCACTCCAGTATCTTTGCCAAGAAAACTCCATGGACAGAAACAAAAGGCTAAAAGATATGATGCTGGAAGATGAGCCCCTCAGGTCGGAAAGCGTCCAACATGCTACTGAGGAAGAACGGAGGACAAGTAGCTCCAGAGTTAATGAAGTGGTTGGGCCAAAGCCGAAAGGACGCTCAGCTGCGGACGTGCCTGGAAGTGAAAGGAAAGTCCGATGCTGCAAAGAAAAATACTGCATAGGAACCTGGAATGTAAGATCTATGAACCTTGGGAAGCTGGATGTGGTCAAACAGGAGATGGCAAGAATAAACATTGACATCCTGGGCGTCAGTGAACTAAAATGGACGGGAATGGGCGAATTCAATTCCGACGATTATCATATCTACTATTGTGGGCAAGAATCCCGTAGAAGAAATGGAGTAGCCCTGATAGTCAACAAAAGAGTGGGAAAAGCTGTACTGGGATACAATCTCAAAAATGATAGAATGATTTCAATACGAATCCAAGGTAGACCTTTCAACATCACAGTAATCCAAGTTTATGCACCAACCACCGATGCTGAAGAGGCTGAAATTGACCAATTCTATGAAGACTTACAACACCTTCTAGAACTGACACCAAAGAAAGATGTTCTTGTCATTATAGGGGATTGGAATGCTAAAGTAGGGAGTCAAGAGATAAAAGGAATAACAGGTAAGTTTGGCCTTGGAGTTCAAAACAAAGCAGGGCAAAGGCTAATAGAGTTTTGTCAAGAGAACAAGCTGGTCATCACAAACACTCTTTTCCAACAACACAAGAGGCAACTCTACACATGGACATCACCAGATGGGCAATACCGAAATCAGATTGATTATATTCTCTGCAGCCAAAGATGGAGAAGCTCTATATAGTCAGCAAAAACAAGACCTGGAGCTGATGGTGGCTCTGATCACCAGCTTCTTATAGCAAAATTCAAGCTTAAACTGAAGAAAGTAGGAAAAACCACTGGGTTAGTCAGGTATAATCTAAACCAAATCCCTTATGAATACACAGTGGAAGTGAAGAACAGATTTAAGGAACTCGATTTGGTGGACAGAGTGCCTGAAGAACTATGGATGGAGGCTCGTAACATTGTACAGGAGACAGCAACAAAAACCATCCCAAAGAAAAGGAAATGCAAGAAAGCAAAGTGGCTGTCCAACGAAGCCTTACAAATAGCAGAGAAGAGAAGGGAAACAAAATGCAAGGGCGATAGGGAAAGTCACAGAAAATTGAATGCAGACTTCCAAAGAATAGCAAGGAGAGACAAGAGGGCCTTCTTAAATGAACAGTGCAAAGAAATAGAGGAAAATAATAGAAAGGGAAAAAACAGAGATCTGTTCAAGAAAATTGGAGATATTAAAGGAACATTTTGTGCAAAGATGGACATGATAAAGGACAAAAATGGCAGGGACCTCACAGAAGTAGAAGACATCAAGAAGAGGTGGCAAGAATACACAGAGGAATTATACCAGAAAGATCTGGATGTCCCGGACAACCCAGATAGTGTGGTTGCTGACCTTGAGCCAGACATCCTCGAGAGCGAAGTCAAGTGGGCCTTAGAAAGCATGGCTAACAACAAGGCCAGTGGAGGTGATGGCATTCCAGTTGAACTATTTAAAATCTTAAAAGATGATGCTGTTAAGGTGCTACACTCAATATGCCAGCAACTTCGGAAAACTCAGCAGTGGCCAGAGGATTGGAAAAGATCAGTCTACATCCCAATCTCAAAGAAGGGCAGTGCCAAAGAATGCTCCAACTACCGTACAATTGCACTCATTTCACACGCTAGCAAGGTTATGCTCAAAATCCTCCAAGGCAGGCTTCAGCAGTATGTGGACCGAGAACTCCCAGAAGTACAAGCTGGATTTCGAAGGGGCAGAGGAACTAGAGACCAAATTGCTAACATGCGCTGGATTATGGAGAAAGCCAGAGAGTTCCAGAAATACATCTACTTCTGCTTCATTGACTACGCAAAAGCCTTTGACTGTGTGGACCACAGCAAACTATGGCAAGTTCTTAAAGAAATGGGAGTGCCTGACCACCTTATCTATCTCCTGAGAAATCTCTATGTGGGACAGGAAGCAACAGTTAGAAGTGGATATGGAACAACTGATTGGTTCAAAATTGGGAAAGGAGTACGACAAGCCTGTATATTATCTCCCTGTTTATTTAACTTATATGCAGAATACATCATGCAAAAGGCTGGACTGGAGGAATCCCAAACTGGAATTAAGATTGCCAAAAGAAACATCAACAACCTCAGATATGCAGATGATACCACTCTGATGGCAGAAAGTGAGGAGGAATTAAAGAACCTCTTAATGAGAGTGAAAGAGGAGAGCGCAAAAAATAGTCTGAAGCTCAACATCAAAAAAACTAAGATCATGGCCACGGGCCCCATCACCTCCTGGCAAATAGAAGGGGAAGATATGGAGGCAGTGACAGATTTTACCTTCTTGGGCTCCATGATCACTGCAGATGGTGACAGCAGCCATGAAATTAAAAGACGCCTGCTTCTTGGGAGGAAAGCAATGACAAACAGCATCTTAAAAAGCAGAGACATTACCTTTCCGACAAAGGTCCGCATAGTCAAAGTTATGGTTTTTCCAGTAGAGATGTATGGAAGTGAGAGATGGACCATAAAGAAGGCTGACCGCCGAAGAATTTATGTTTTTGAATTGTGGTGCTGGAGGAGACTCTTGAGAGTCCCCTGGACTGCAAGGAGAACAAACCTATCCATTCTGAAGGAAATCAACCCTGAGTGCTCACTGGAAGGACAGATCCTGAAGCTGAGGCTCCAATACTTTGGCCATCTCATGAGAAGAGAAGACTCCCTGGAAAAGACCCTGATGTTGGGAAAGTGTGGAGGCAAGAGGAGAAGGGGACGACAGAGGACGAGATGGTTGGACAGTGTCATCGAAGCGACCAACATGAATTTGACCAAACTCCGGGAGGCAGTGGAAGACAGCAGGGCCTGGCGTGCTCTGGTCCATGGGGTCACGAAGAGTCGGACACGACTTAACGACTAAACAACAACAAGTTAGCCTGCACCATCCCATTCCAAATGGGATTGTATAGCTAAACCCTTACTTATGCTCCAGTAGTTTTGTAATAGTGTGGCTGCTTACCTGGGTGTTAAAAGGAAATTTCATATCTCTGTAGAAATATGTAAAATTCCATTGAATAGTAAGCTTTTGTCAAGAGAAACATTATCCAGTCATCCAGAAGGGTTTAGTCGACTAATCTCTATTCACCCATTTTCATTGAGACATGCAATTCTTTCTCCTTCTCTTTTTTTTGTACTATCAGTTGATAACTAATTTTATAAGACAAAAGCATTTGTTTGCTTTGGGGCCTTTGGGGATTTTATTTAGCATTTGATATTTCAGCCTTTGTTTCTTTTAATTTATTGTTGGTTTATTTTTATTATGTTGGTCTTGACTTGGTTCATCTGGATTTTGCATTTTATTCATGTTATTCTTCTATGTTGTTATAGAAGCAGGCTATGGCTATAAAGTAGAGCCAGCTGGGTTGTAGGTGACTCGTCTTGATCCTAATTCTAAATAGTGCTGCCCAGGACCCAGTAGTTCAAGCCGATTGGATACAGTGGCCACAGTGCTATCAAATTTCAATTACAGATAAATGGGGAAGTGCCAGGGAACTCCAACAGTGTCACACTTTACTTCAAAACTGGAAGCTTCCTTATAATAAAAGAAAGATATAAGCAGGAAAAAGTGCAAATTTCTAGTTTGTGGACTATTTAAAATGACAGTGATAAAGGCAGAACTAGAATGTGGACCAAAAGTCACCACAGTAAAAAAGTAAATTATCCAATATCAAAGCTATTTTATTTCAATATACTTTTTATATTTAAGAATATGATAAAAGCTTCTGGAAGAAGCTGGAAGTCTTGTCCACATGAAGCCAACAAAAAGGAACATAAAGGTGCACAAATAAAAATAGAAGAAGTTAAAACATAGGCCTGCAGGAAAACTGACGTAGAGAATGCATCATTAATAGCATCAGGACTAAATACAATGACCAGAATCCTGTTTATGATTTTCATACCTGTAACTTAATTATGTAATGCGTTCTGCCAAATTGTTGCTGACTAATGTGATGCCAGTTGCAGGAGAAATGTAGGGAACAACAACCGCCACTCTTTGTGGCCTTCATTATTATTATTATTATTTATTTGATTTATATCCCGCCCATCTGGTATATTCTACCACTCTGGGCGGATTCATAGATCTTACAAAGGCCTTTGAATTGGTTAGCAGGGATGGCCTTTTTAAAATTATTCCCAAGATTGGATGTCCACCTCGACTCCTTAACACAGGGGTCCCCAACCCCCGGGCCGCGGACCGGTCCTGGTCCGTGACCTTGGAAGGACTGGGCCGCCAGGACATCCGCACGGGGGGGGGGGTAGGAGTGGGGGAGGGGGATCCCCCTTGCTGGGCCCCCCACCCTGCAGACTCACCGGTGTCCGCAGTGACCCCCGAGCTCTGTGGACGAAAGAGCAGAAGTGTGAAAAAGACGAGGTGCAAGGGGCACCCCAGCTGGGGCAGCCACGTTGGGTCAGGAGAGGCACCGCCGGCAGCGGGCCTCCCAGAGGCCAGGGAGGCAGCGGCGGCGGCAGCATGCAGGTGAGGGCTGCCATTGAGAACTTCTGCCAGGCAGCTTCATGACTCATAGCTTCCCTTGGGGAAGGGCAGAGGGTGGGTGGGTCGGGGCTGCTGAAGTGGTGGTGCTGAGGAAAAGGTGCCTCGTTTCAATGGGGGAGCAGAGGGGTGGGGGACGCTCGGGGCTAGGCCCTTTCCCAGGCGAAGGCGGTGGAGCGGCTCAGCACCGAAGCAAAACGTCAAGACCCAGCAACATTCCCTCCCCCAGAAAAAATAAATACGCTGCCGCCACCTCTGCCCAGTAGTTACCTGCTGGGGGGGTGGGGAGAGCGTGCGTGTGTACTTGGAGCGAACCAGAGAGAAAGTGAGGGGTCGGAATCAAAAAGAAAGCTTGTGAGGGGAGGGGAAGACTCCCCCCCCCGAGACTGGCGGAGTTGACGGGAGGAGTGGGGCGGAGGGGGAGAGATGCCTCGGGGGGGGGGGGACGGACTCAAGGCTGTAGTGTCAGTTGCATCCCTGTGTGATAAAGCCGGTGGGGCGCGCATGGGCTTCATTCTGAATGCAAAGCAGGCCTATAACCAGGTGTTGTGATGTGGGGATATTTACAGTAGTTGCACTTTGTGGCATGCTTCTCTCCTTCCCTTATTTATCTGTGTAGACCATTGCATTCTAGAACTCCCAGTTGCTGAAGTATAGAGTTCAATATTGGTGGCTACATTTCTGAAGTGAGGTGCCTATCATGGGGAATCAGAGGTCCCCAACCCCCGGTCCGCGGCCCAGTGCCGGTCCGTGGCCTGAGCCGGACCGGGCTGCGAAGACAGACCTTCCGCCCCACCCCCCCGCACGCACTCACCCCTGCACAGCCTGTTTGGGCCTGCGCGCGCGCTTGTTCATGCATGCACACGAGCGTGGGGGGTGCCCTGCCTTCCCCAGCTGGTCCGCGGGGTGAAAAAGGTTGGGGACCCCTGCCTTACATCACTGTGGAGGAATTTTGGCTCACTCTTCTTTACGATGTTGCTTTAATTCATTGAGGTTTGCAGGTATTTGTTTATGCACAACTCTCTTAAGGTCCTGCCACAGTATTTCAATCGGGTTGAAGTCAGGACTTTGACTGGGACATTGCAACACCTTGATTCTTTTCTTTTTTAGCCATTCTGTTGTAGATTTGCTGGTGTGCTTGGGATCATTGTCCTATTGCATGACCCAGTTTCAGCCAAACTTCAGCTGTTGGACAGATGGCCTCGCATTTGACCCTAGAATACTTTGGTATATAGAGGAGGTCATGGTTGACTCAATGATTGCAAGGTGCCTAGGTTCTGTGGCTGCAAAACAAGCCCAAATCATCACCCCTCTACCACCATGCTTGACAGTTGGTATGAGGTTTGGAAATTGCTTTATAACCCTTCCCAGATTGATGGGTAGCTACCATTGCTTCTCTATGAACATTGCTATGTGTTTCCTCATTGGCTTTGTGTTAACACACACTTGAATGGTTCAGACCCACAAAATGCTAAAACGTTGGTTTTTATAGAGGTGGTAACATTTGCTGATGTGGGGATTTGGTTATCAGTACCTTGACTACGCAAAAGCCTTTGACTGTGTGGACCACAGCAAACTATGGCAAGTTCTTAAAGAAATGGGAGTGCCTGACCACCTTATCCATCTCCTGAGAAATCTCTATGTGGGACAGGAAGCAACAGTTAGAACTGGATATGGAAGAACTGATTGGTTCAAAATTGGGAAAGGAGTACGACAAGGCTGTATATTGTCCCCCTGCTTATTTAACTTATATGCAGAATACATCATGCGAAAGGCTGGACTGGATGAATCCCAAGCCGGAATTAAGATTGCCGGAAGAAATATCAACAACCTCAGATGTGCAGATGATACCACTCTGATGGCAGAAAGTGAGGAGGAATTAAAGAACCTCTTAATGAGAGTGAAAGAGGAGAGCGCAAAAAATAGTCTGAAGCTCAACATCAAAAAAACTAAGATCATGGCCACGGGCCCCATCACCTCCTGGCAAATAGAAGGGGAAGATATGGAGGCAGTGACAGATTTTACCTTCTTGGGCTCCATGATCACTGCAGATGGTGACAGCAGCCATGAAATTAAAAGACGCCTGCTTCTTGGGAGGAAAGCAATGACAAACAGCATCTTAAAAAGCAGAGACATTACCTTTCCGACAAAGGTCCGCATAGTCAAAGTTATGGTTTTTCCAGTAGAGATGTATGGAAGTGAGAGATGGACCATAAAGAAGGCTGACCGCCGAAGAATTTATGCTTTTGAATTGTGGTGCTGGAGGAGACTCTTGAGAGTCCCCTGGACTGCAAGGAGAACAAACCTATCCATTTTGAAGGAAATCAACCCTGAGTGTTCACTGGAAGGACAGATCCTGAAGCTGAGGCTCCAATACTTTGGCCATCTCATGAGAAGAGAAGACTCCCTGGAAAAGACCCTGATGTTGGGAAAGTGTGAAGGCAAGAGGAGAAGGGGACGACAGAGGATGAGATGGTTGGACAGTGTCATCGAAGCGACCAACATGAATTTGACCCAACTTCGGGAGGCAGTGGAAGACAGGAGGGCCTGGCGTGCTCTGGTCCATGGGGTCATGAAGAGTCGGACACGACTAAACGACTAAACAACAACAACAACCTGGTTACTGCTTAGCCTCTTAATTCCCATGGAAGCAGTAAGGGTGTACTTAGTTTTTCAGACATGACTTATCCATTTTGGCTTAATTTTTGTAAAATAAATCACGACACAATGTGATATGTCATGTGTTGTTGTTCATCTGAGGTTGATAAACTGCTAAGGACCAGTTCATCAACCTCAGATGACTAGATCTGCTAAGGACCAGATGATTTGTATTATGTCCTGATATATAAAACCATAGAATTAAAAGAGGGTGTATTTTCTTTTTCACATGACTATATTTCCAGAGGGAGAGAATAAGGCACTATGGTAAATTGTGGTACCGGAAGCTGAATGGTGAAAGATTAAGGATATATAAAAGGAGGATCTTTCACAATGTGTGCTGAAATAAGCATTTACTACCATGAGATATAGGGTGGACTTGAAAGGGAATATGAAAAAATAATCAAAGATGGGGCTATGAGTGGCTACTAGGCACTGTCTCTTTAGAATCAGAGGTATTATGCCTCTATCTTGGGCCTTGAATATACAAGCAAAAGAAACATTATTTAAAGTGCATTTGCCTTCAAATGAATCAACATTTAAAAGATTGTCTCCAAGAAACTCAAACACACAACCCCACATAGGGACTGCTGTTGCTCAGATGGGAACATAAATGGAATTTAAAATAGTCATGTGATTTTAAATAGAATCCATTTAGAATTGACCCTATTGGGAGGAAAATGTAAATGTAGATAACCCCTCAGTTGTATCAGAATGT
Organism: Intellagama lesueurii; assembly: GCA_037013535.1. Taxonomy (NCBI): domain Eukaryota; kingdom Metazoa; phylum Chordata; class Lepidosauria; order Squamata; family Agamidae; genus Intellagama; species Intellagama lesueurii. The sequence continues at coordinate 196,871,092 of JBAJHW010000005.1, read as the reverse complement.
GAGAGGGAGGAGGCTCCTGCACTCATGTCCTTTTTGTAGGCTGCCTGGAGAAAACTGGCTAGTCACAGTATGAACAGAGTGCTGGGCTACATTGGCCTCATCCTCAGCATGGCTCTTCTTATATTCTTGAGAATTGTGGACCAGGGGATTTAGTACGTGGCATCAAGGGAGAGGTGGTCCTGCACTCTTATTCTTCAGTATCACAGCCTAGGAAACTTACCAATTTCTTCTTGCAGTCTTCTGTTTTTTTCGGTCCAGTAGACCAGTCTGTTTGACAGGTTTTGACTTAATTCAATTACTTCAAGATCTAAAAAAATTACAGCAATTCAAAACATGGTAATCATAAAATAGCAATGTATGAATACCAATCATTTCCCAACATTCTATCACATAGCAGAGTTGAACAATAAAAAGAATCCTGGAAAGGATTATGTAGAAAATCCTTTACATAGATAAGGCCCCCTAAACTATCATGATCCCCTCCTAACCACAGGATCTCCATCTTGTCAGGATTCAACTTCAGTCTGTTAGCTCTCATCCAGTCTATTAATGAGGCCAAGCAGTGTTTCAGGGTCTGCACAGCTTCTCCTGATGAAGATGAAGAGGAGGAATAGATTGTATGTGATCAATGTACTGATGGCAACACACTCCAAATTTCAAGATGACCTTCCCCAGCTGTCTCATGTAGATATTGTACAGCATTAAGAAGATGATTGACCCCTGTGGGGCATCACAGTGTAGGACCCACGGGAATGAAGCAAGATCCCCAAGCTGGACCATCTGGTGCCAGTTCTTGAGAAAGGACCAGAGCCAGCACAATGTCATACAGTATTCCACAATCCCCAAACTTGACAGCTGGTCCAGGAGGATACCATGGTCGACGGTATCAAAGGCCACTTGAGAAATTTAGGAGAACCAACAGAGTCACACTCCCCTGGCCAGCCACCTGTAACAGGTCATTGAGCAGGGGAACCAAAACTGTCTCATTTCCATGGTGTGGCCTGAATCCTAATTGAAAGGGCAACAAGGATGATCAGGGGGCTGGAAACCAAGCCCTGTGAGGAAAGACTGAAAGAATTGGGCATGTTTAGCCTTGAGAAAAGAAGACGGAGGGGAGATATGATAGCACTTTTCAAATACTTGAAAGGCTGTCGTAAAGAGGAGGGGCAGGATCTCTTCTCAGTCATCCCAGAGTGCAAGACACACAACAATGGGCTCAAGTTACAGGAAGCCAGATTTCAGCTGAGTATCAGGAAAAACCTCCTAACTGTTAGAGATGTACGGCAATGGAATCAATTACCTCGAGAGGCGGTGAGTGCTCCATCACTGGAGGCATTCAAGAGAAACTTAGACAACCACTTGGCAGATATCCTTTGATCTGTATTCCTGCCTTGAGGAGGGGCTTGGACTCGATAGCCTCAAACTTCATTATTCTGTTATTCTTTGATTCTATGAAATGGCTCAAGACTATTGATGTCCTACAAGAATGCTTGCAAGTGATCGACCATCTCCCTCTCAATCAATTAGTCCAGAAACTGAATATTGGCTACTGGACGATAATTACTTAAATCATCCATCGTCAGGTTAGACTTCTAAGGAATGGGCTGGACCATTGTCTCCTTCAAGCAGGAAGGCATATATTCTTCCCGCAAGGAGGAGTTTATGAACGTGTGGCCCATTCAACTGTTACTTCCCTGGCCGATTTTAAGAACCAGGAAGGGCATGGGTCTGATTGGGAGGTGGTGGCTTTGGAACATGCAAGCCTCTTGTCCATGTCATCAGGCATCACAGGCTGAAATTGATCCAGTATAACTGGACAAGATGGGGTGTTAGACACCTCGCAATGACCTATCACCATGCTAACAGAGTCCAGGTCCCTACACAGTGCCTCAGTCTTAGCTTGAAAATAAGTTGTGAACTGCCTGCATATAGAAACATCCAGTTGAAGCCCCATAGAGCATCCAGCTCCAATGAGGTTGCAGAACACTATACAGAGCTCCACCTGATGGTTTGCTGCCTCACCAATTAGCCTGGTGTTATAAGCTTCCTTAGTGGCCTGAATTGCATTGTAGTATCTGCTTGACAGCTTTTTTTACTGCAGCCAAATTAGCATCCAAGGGAGCTTTTCTGCAGGTGCTGTCCAGCCTTCTCAATTATTTCATGGCTTGCAACTCATCTGTAAACCAGAGACAGGGATGAGCCCTGAAATGGAGAAGGCATTTAGGTGCAATGGAGTCAACCATCTGAGTCACCACCAAGTACCATTTGGTGACCTGGACTTCTACGCCAGTGCCAACTAGCTCATCTGGAAATCCACCCAAAGTGTCTTGGAATCCAATCAGATCCAAAGTCTTCTTGGGGGGACCATCCTACTAGGTCCCATCTCCCCATGAGGGGGGTGCCATCGAAAGGCCAGATTTTTACAGGAAGTTATCTGAACATGACAAGGGGAGCAAATTTAACCCAGTCACCCTCAGTTGTTCCTCATCTTCACGGGCCAAGAATACCAGGTTGAGTGTATGGCAATGCCACGTGCGTGGAGCACAGATATCACGGAGTCCATAAAGTTTGAGGCCAAACCAGCAACCAATGCCTCCACATGTATGCTGAAGTCCACCAAGAGAGTATAAACCTGGGGGACCACAACAGTGCAGCACAGACAAAGTTTGTCAGCCTTGGAAGGAACAGTGCTGGGTCACAGCAAGAACAGTGCACAGTGCTAATTCCAATCTGTCCCAGTGGTCCACAGCAGATGGAGGCACTCTAACCTAGGGTAGGCCAAGGTAGCAATCCTGCTTACCTTGATAGAATTTTTGGACACAAAAGCAACTCTTCCTCCCTGGCCTTCCAGTCTGCCCTGCTGTTGGATGGAATAATCTGGGAGGGGGGGCACATCTGGGATAGGGCAACCCCTCCCTTAGTGCCCACCCAAGTCTCTGTTATACATGCCAGGTCAGCCTTTTCATCCACAGTAAGGTCAGTTGGGACTTATTCTGGACTGACCTGACATTCAACAATAAGAGGGTTAGAGTGGGAGGCCTAGGATTGAGCTGGTTACCTTGCACCTGACAAGAAGGAGGGAATGTTAGAGCCCAGAATCAATACCAAACACTAAGACCAGGCTCTCCTGTAATGGCCAATGTAGCCCTCAGCATCATTCCTCCCTCTACCCATTACTACCAAGATGGTATTTGCTCTGCCATAACAGTATACCCTCCTAGCATAACAACAGAAGATAGGGCCTAGACTACCCCCCAAAGAAAAAAAAAGTCTTGTTCAGTCTCCCAACTATAGAAAAAGGTCCCTAAGTTAAAATAAAATACATAAAATATTTAGAACAATAAGACTCCTAACCAAAGATAGAGATTAACTAAAATTAAGAAACCACAAAACCAATATTTATAGATAATAAAATAAGTAAACTACAATACCCCAAAGGCTAGTCCTATAAGTACCCAACTAACAATTGACATAAGTAGACCTACAGATTAATTAAGAATGAAATTAAAAAGTTAAAAATATGCCTGCTCTGGATGGGATCACACTTCCGCTGAAGGATCAAGGTTCATAATCTGGGTGTGCTTTTGGACCCAGCCCTTTTGATGGAGGATCAGATCTCAGCTGTAGCCAAGTCTGCCTTTTTTCAACTTAGGCAGATTGCACACCTTCGCCCCTTTGATGTTCCCTCTAAGCTGTGTGGCCTCAGTACCATACATCTGCAGCCAGTATTGCTGTCCATTTGTTTCTGGTCGCAGCCGGAATTTTGCATGTGCTGGGTGGGGGTTCCACTGGTGGAAAACTGAATATAACTAAAGAGCAGCAATGACAACATGCAGCCACACAACTTAGAGGGAAAGCTGGCCTCTATCTTGAGAGGAAATTTCTACTAATACTACTTTATGTGTTGGTAGTTTTGAAGATTGACTAGTATAATGCTGTCTGTATTGGGCTACCTTTGAAGGCAGTTTGGAAGCTGCAGCAAGTGCAAAACACAGTGGACCTGTTGAAGTTTCCGTGACAGCCTCATGGGCAGCGCCACACAGAAAGTGTTGCAGTAGTCTAATCTTGAGACTACCAGTGCATGGAAATAGGCAGATTGGACCATAGATGCTGTTTGAGTGTCCACAGACAGTGTTGGCTCCAGCAGGACACCGAAACTATGAACCTCATCCTTCACAGAGAGAGTAGCACCCCCAAAGGAAAGGGAGGCACCCTAACCACAGCCAGCCAGAACAGCCACCCAAAGGACCTCCATCTTGTCTGGGTTCAGCCTCAATCTGTTGGCCCCCATCCACTCCATTATCACAGCCAGGCAGTGCTCAAGGGAAGGGATGGCATCCACTGCGGAATGGTGGAAAGAGAGATAGAGCTGCGTGTCATCAGTATATTGATGGCATGCCACTCCAAATCTCCTGATGTCCTCCCCCAGTGGCCTCATATAGACTTTAAACAGCAATGGGAAGATGATCAACCCTTGAGGGACTCTACAATCGAGAGTCCAAGGAGCGGTGACCATCTCCCCTAATTGCACTGTCTCGGGACGGTCCTCCATGAAGGACCGGAGCCAGGACAAAGCCAGGCCACCGATCCTCAATCTGGAGAGCCTCCCCAGGAGGATACTGTGGTCAACAGTATCAAAGGCCACTGAGAGGTTGAGGAGGACCAGCAGGGACATTTTACCACTGTCAGCCTCCCTCAAAAGATCATCATGCAGGGCAAACAATGCCATCTTCATGCCATGATGTGGCCTGAATCTAGACTGGAATGGGTCGAGGGCATTGGTTTCATCCAAGAGTGCCTGAACCTGATTGGCCACCACCCTCTCCGCTTCCTTTCTTAAAAAATGAACATTGGAGAAAGGATGATAGTTGTTACAATCATCTGCTGCCAAGTTCAAGTTTTTTTAGATGGGCCTGATGAGTGTCGCTTGAAGGTTTGGGGAACCCAACCTTCAGGGAGAGACACACTGATGATAGAAGTGGCCCATTCCATTGCCATCCGCCTGGCAAGGCCGGGAAAGGATCTAGGGAGGTTGTGGTGACCCTAAAGCAATCTAGCACCTTGTCAACCTCAGATAATGAAACAGGCTGAAACTGATGTAATATAACTGGACAAGCTGGTGCAGTGGACATCTCAACCTGATCTACTGCTGAGATGTGGTGGTCCAGGTCCCAACAGATGATCTCCACTTTGTTTTTTAAGAATGCTGCAAACTGGTCACAGGTGACACTACTGGGAGGCCCATCACCTTGACCAGCCCCAGATAAATTGCGAATGAAGTGGAATACTTCCAACTGATGGTTTTGCACTTCTCTAATCTGGACAGCGTAAAAGGCTCTTTGAGCAGCTTTTACTGCTGAGGGATAAGCACTGGATGCGATTTTTGCGGCTATTAATTTAAGTACTGCCAGGGCTCGCCTCCAAATGCTATCTAGCCTTCTCTGATTTTGCTTCATCACCTGTAGTTCTTGAGAGTACCATGGAGCAGGATGGGCTCGGCAACAGAGAGGGCCTTTGGGTGTGATCGTGTCAGCTGCCTGGGTCACTGCAGCATAAAGCAAAGCAAAGTGTATCATCCAGTGACCTAAGCCTTGACAGGAGTGCCAGCCAGATCAGCCAGCATCCCTCCCATTGCATCCTGGAAGCCAATTGGATCCAGCAGCCTCTGAGGGTGGGCCATCTTAATGAGCCCCATCTCCCTGTGGGGGAAAGAGTCACTGAGAGGCTGAATTTTATCAGGCAGTGGTCCAAAAAAGGGGAATGACACCAGGTCAGTCACCCTCGGGCCACCTTCTCCCTGCCCTGTTGAAAAAATGAGGTCCAGCATGTGGCCTGCCATATGGGTGAAGCTGTTGACAAATTGGGACAGGTCCAAGAAAGCTATGACTTCCAAGAACTCAGGAGCTGACCCAGATACAAGAGTCTGGGGGACCTCAACAGCGCTGCCGAGATGAAGTTTGCCAGCTCCGGAAAGGAGAGTACTGGTCCCCAGGGAGCACAGTATAAACCAGCACCATCTCAAATCCATCCCTTCCCCCAATGACACCTGGAGGGCCTCCAGGCCTGGAATTGCCAGATCAGAGAGCCTGCCAGCCTCTAAAGGGTTTCTGTAAACTGTGGCTACTCCCCCCACATCCCTCCAGTCTCTCCTGATGTTGGATGGAGTAACTAGGTGGACATATTAAGGACAGGGACAGCCCCCCCCCCTTTACCACCCAATACATACATTGTACTTATAATTAAAATACAGTTTTACAGAAAAGAAAAATAATAAAATTCAAATAAACAATACTACAATCAAAAGCATTAAAATACATTTGCATTAAAAACATTTAAAATTGTGAACTTGATCAAGTAAGGCTAACTAAGCTCAGCTGAATCCACTGAGGTATAACATTCTGGAATGGCTGCCTAAATAGCAAGGTTTTTAATGGGTTTTTAAAAGGAGCCAGACAAATAAACAATAGTTACATATAACCGGGCATCATGAGGGGCATTATCAAATGACCTACATTTCATTTCATTTCATTTCATTCTCTCTTTTAAAATCTGACAACATGAATGTGTCCATGAAAGTTTACATTACAATATAATGGCTCATCTTTAAGGTGCCACGTTTTTGTCTTGTTTTGTTTTGTTTCTTTGGATTTTGCCTGATATTCTAGGTGCTGTTAATCTTAATTTAATTCTCTCCCTCTTTTTGTATGCATTTTAGACCTATACTTGTGAATCACCATATTACTGAATATAATTTGTTATTTAAGTTTTAACCTGCAAAGTACCCAGAGTGGTATTTACAGTAATAGGACAATATATAAATCAAATACACAAATCAAATAAATAACTTTCTAGCCAGCTGCCTTTCTCTCACCTGGTTTACAAAACCAGCATCAGTTATGTTAAGGGTGAAAGGAATCATCCAAGACAGAGAGAGGAGGAAGAAAGAGGTCCTGAACATCTCATTTCTTACCAGTCTTTGTTTCAAAAGTTGGATCATACTTAACAGAGAATGTCCTCATCATATCCATTGCATCTTGAAAGTTTTGCTCTCTCTTCAGTAATGTCATGTCTAAAAAAGAGGAAAGGACAAGATCCTGTTGCTTAGCTTAGTAATTCACATTAGAGTAGGTCCACTGAATCAATGAGGATTTAGTGAGTCAACTCCTCTATATGTTCCATACAGATTTAAACAGCACACTCCAATTTATTGTGCTAATTTAAGTTGCTGTTAGAGTAAGCCCATTTAAATCAATGGAACTTAAGGAGGGGTTGAGTCACAAATTCCCCATTGATTCTACAGGCCTACTCTAGTGTGACTTACTACAATAAGCAACAGTTATTCAGACAATATCTGTTGTATTATTAATATTTTGATTTCATTAAAATAAATTTATTGGTTGAAATTGTGTTGTAGGGTTATACAGGTGGAATGCAAATGGCATAACATTCACTCACTTCCAGATGGCAAGAGTTGTGATTACCAAGGGTTTCTGCACCTGCTGGATTGGCATGGAGGAATCTCCTCCTGTCCTCAAGTATCCCAGTGAGGACTCTTTAATTGCCAGCTGGAAGAGAGTGAATGTTACATCATTTGCTGTCCACCTGTGTAAAAAAGTAACATGATTTCTGCCACTAACAAGCCATAAATACCCACTAATCAGCACTCAAAATTAATTCCTATTTACAAAAGATATTTTATTTTCAACTCATGAAATAATGTTTATTCCTTAAGTTAAATTAATTGTAAAACAAATAAATGAAATGAAATAAATTAGACAAATTTCATTCGTTTGTTCATTGACTCATTCCTTCCTTCCAATAATTATCAAACTCCTCAACATTCATTTAAGCTATGTAGACTTAAAATTGGTAGCCCAAAGCACTGATTACAACACAGGACAGCCCAAGTTTACCTGCTGCTGGCGGTAAAAAGCACAGTGCGTGCCCCCTTTGCTGAACTGTTCCCCCTTAGTGCTCCTTATACATTTAATAGGCAACAAGTTTAAATCACCCCCCCCCTTTTTTTTGTTTACTCTCTCTAATCTGGTCTGGACCATCAATCCTCCAAACCAATATTATTATTATTTTATTTATTTAAAATATTTTTACCCTGCCTCTCCTTAAAAAGAACCCAAGGCAGTTTAACAATTAAATGAGAATATTTAAAGCTAAAAACAATGAGGATACAAAAGAGGCTTACATCATAAAAAGACAATAATTAAAGCTAAAAGCAATAAGTATAGAAATATTAAAAAGGAGCAAACAAATGCCACTGTAAGAAATGGTAAACAAAAGCAACACCAGAAACACGTTTAAAGCAGTAAGGCACAACAATCCATTCAAAAACCCCACTCAGGCAGCCAGTCACTGAGACAAAGCTTGCCTGAAGAGAAAGGTCTTTGCCTGCTTGGGGAAGGACAGCAAAGATGGGGCCAGCCTGGCCTCCTGTGGGGGGGAGTTCCAAGGTCTGGGAGCAGTAGCAGAGAAGGCCCTCTCCCATGTCCCCATCAAATGCACCAATGAATGTAGTGGGATTGAAAGAAAGGCCTCTCCTGATGATCTTAACACCATAGCAGGTTCACAGTAGGAGACGTGGTCCTTGAGACAGCTTAGACCCAAGCTGTTTAGGACTTTGTAGATTAGAACCAGCACTTTGAAGTGTGCCTGGAAACCATTTCACAGCCAGTGGAGCTGCTGTAACGGGGGTTATGTGTCCCCTGTGACAAGCCCCAATTAGCCATCTGGCTGCTACATTTTGGACCTGCTGAAGTTTCCTGACACCTTCCATAGGCAGCCCCACCTTGAACGTGTTACAGTAATCCAGCCAGGATGTAACTAAGTTATGTGTCACCATGGCCACATTAGACCTCTCCAAGAATGGAGGACAGCTGGTGCACTAGTTTTAATTGTGCGAATGCACTCTGGCCACCACTGAAACCTGGGCATCCATGCTCAGAGATGAATCCAAGAGCACCCCCAAACTGCACAGAGGGAATGTAATCCCATCCAGCACAGGCTGCATCTCTGTTCCTTGATCTGCCTTTTGGCTGACCAGGAGCACCTCTCTCTTATCTGAAACATGTTTCAGTTTATTCACCTTCATCCAGTCCATTACTAATACCAGACACTGATCTACAGCCAAAACCTCCTGTATTTAGATGGTAATGAGAGGTAGAGTTGGGTGTCATTCTCATACTGCTGACACTGAACCCCAAAACTCCAGACAATTTATCCCAGTGGTTTTAAGTAGATGTTAAATAACACAGGAAATGAAACAGAACCCTGAGGGACCTCTTAGGCGAGTGGTCAGGGTATCAAACAGGATTCCCCCAGCACTACCTTCGGAGTTCTCTTCTCTAGGAAAGACTGGAGCCACCGTAAAAGAGTACCTCCAAGTCCCATCCTGGAGAAACAGGCTGGAAGGATACCATGGTCCTTCAAAGTGACCAAAGCAGTCTCCGTTCCATAACCAGGCTGGAAGCCAGATTGAAATGGATCTAGAGAATCATTGCTCAAATCTATGTCCCACTCATTTCATCACCACCACCTTCCGGTAAACCAGGCGGGCAGTTTGGCTCTACTTTGTGGAGGAGACATTTAGGAGCAATACTGTCAATGGTTTTTGCCATTTACCGATTCCAGAGATCAACCAGGGCTTCAACAGAATCACCTGCCAAGGTGACAAGAAACTCCCCAAGAACTGTCAGGAAACTGTTTGGAGCCATCAGTCTTCTGGGGCAGACCATCTTTGTCTATCCCCACCCTTGCAAAGGCTCTTAGTTCCAGTGAGTCCAAACCCCACCAGATAATGGTCTCTTGGTGACAATGAAACTACAAAGAGCTCCTCCACACCCAGGTCACCAACATCTACTCCAGTACAGAAGACCAGGTCTAAAGTGTGCCCTGCAGCCCATGAGGTCTGTCCCAGATATGAGGATAAGAATAAAATATAAGACCAGTCTGGCCAATATCCAGACTCCAGCCTGATGAAGGGTGCATTTTCTCCTCCAGAGGTTCAGGTTACATGAATTTGGTTTCTAGTTAGGTGCTGGGAAAAATGCTACAATCCACTGAGAGCAACAGTTCTGTTTGTTAATATAATCTCTTCAATGAATGATAGTAGAGATGGGTAATAAAGAACCACTTGCTGATCTCAGTAGAGGATGGGGATAGGCTGGCTCCTCTAGGCTTAGGTTTCATTGTTCTTATATCTCTGATTACAGATCCTGCTAGAATTTAAACTTTGTTGAACTCAATATATTTTGCTTCTCACTTGTTGACGATGATGTAGAGATGTTTTACAACAGATGTATTTAACATTTTTCATATCTGTTATAGGACTGTTATGGGACATTTTCTAATACACCTAAACTGCATTACAGAGGATGAAATGTAAATATGTTTAGCACAGATTTGATTGTTGCCACAATTTTTATTTTCACTTCAATTCACACTGAAATAAAGCCAGGCAGGATAACTGTGAACCAGAAACATGCTCCCCACCCCCAAGGAGAGTTTAACTTACACATAAAGAACATCATAGCTGCAAGAATAAATAGGACCAAAGTCACAGATGTGAAAGTACTTGTCCCACCACTATGTTTACTCGTTTCTTTGGCTTTGTTCACTGAAGGAAAGAAGAAAGAAAATTGTATGTTAGGGATAGCCAACATCCCCTCATTATTTCAATAAAGACTTTCACAGAGAGGAGTGGTGCAAAATGCTGCTGAGGTGGGAGCTGCCAATCTCTGCCACCACAACCCCAGTCTCTCAAAGAGCCCTTTCAAGTGGAGGATTCTTCCCCACCTCATCTTTCTTTATTTGTGTCAGAGCACTGCACGGTTTTAAAAAAAAAATCAAAATATTAAAATGACTGTTTTTGACCAGAAGCAGGCTACTTCCATAGTATTATCATGGTCATTTACTAGATCTTTTGTATACATGGTAGGGCACAAATTGCAGGGACATAAATTCTGCATTGCTTGAATTTCTCCACATTCACATAAATTTGTCCTGTATCTAGTATGCCTTGCCTAATGGGGAGAACTAGTTCTGTTCATACTGTATCGCAGAATTAGCAAGCAATGGCCAGCTTCCTCAGCTTGTCTGACTTTACCCTCCTTTGACAACCATTCAGTGGCTGTGCCTCCCTGAGCCATCTGAGAGTGTGACTGGACATTAGGAAAAAAGCAGATTGATCCACTGTGGAGTTGCAGTAGGGAAATTGGGTTTCTCCAGTTGAATTTGCTTTAGTTGACCATTTAGGAATCAGCACAGAGAAAGAAGGGAATTGGCAATCAGCCTTATTTGCAGTTTGTTAAGCTAGGTCTTAACAAATGTAGTAACTGAAGAGGCATTAAATAACATCGAGTGTCTGCCTGTCTTGGAAGAGTTGGACAGCAAAGCAGCTTTAGCAGAAATAAAAGCGGCCTTGGATTCCCTCGCCTCTGGCAATGCACTTGGGAAGAATAACATCCCTACTGAAGTGCTGTAAAGAGATCATCACCACCGAGCTGTATGAAATCTTTTGTCTTTGCTGGAGGGAAGGTGGAGTACCATAGGACATTAAGGATGCAAACATCGTCACATTGCATAAGAACAAAGGAGACAGGGGCGACTGCAATAACTACCATAGCATCTCTCTTCTCAGCATTGTAGGGAAGCTGCTTGCCCATGTTGTTCTGAAGAGACTCCAGGTGGTTGCAGACAGAGTCTATCCAGAATCACAGTGTGGATTTCGAGCTAATAGATCCACCACTGATATGGTATTTTCCCTCAGACAGTTGCAGGAGAAATGTAGGGAACAACGACAGCCACTCTTTGTGGCCTTCATAGATCTTACAAAGGCCTTTGATTTGTATTCTCGAAGGCTTTCACGGCCGGGATCTGATGGTTGTTGTGGGTTTTTCGGGCTCTTTGGCCGTGTTCTGAAGGCTGTTCTTCCTAACGTTTCGCCAGTCTCTATGGCCGGCATCTTCAGAGGATGGTGTTAAGGAGTTGAGGTGGACATCCAATCTTGGGAAGTATTTTAAAAAGTCCGTCCCTGCTAACCAAATCAAAGGCTATCCAAACAAACTGCACCACAGCACAGACAGAGATCTGACTCCTGTCCTCTGAAAATGCTGGCCACAGAGACTGGCGAAACGTTAGGAAGAACAGCCTTTGATTTGGTTAGCAGGGACGGCCTTTTTAAAATACTTCCCAAGATTGGTTGTCCACCTTGACTCCTTAACATCATCAGGTCCTTTCATGAGGAAATGAAGGGCACTGTACAAGTTTTTGATGGCTCAACATCAGATTCCTTTGACAACCAAAGCAGAGTTAAAACAGGGCTGTGTCCTCACGCCGACCCTGTTTGGGATCTTTTTTGCTGTCGTGCTGAAGCACACCTTTGGAACTGCAACAGAACGTGTCTAACTCTGGACTAGATCAGATGGAAAGCTCTTTAATCTCTCTAGATTGAGAGCAAAGACCAAAGTCCAGCTGAAATGCATGCGGGACTTCCTCTTCGCCGATGATGCACCTGTTGTTGCCCATTCTGCTGAAGACCTCCAACAACTCATGAATCGTTTTAGTAAGGCCTGCCAAGACTTTGGATTAACAATCAGCCTGAAGAAAACACAAGTCATGGGCCAGGGCATGGACTCACCTCTCTCTATTACCATCTCCACACAAGAATTGGAGGTTGTTCATGACTTTGTGTACCTCAACGATTTCTGACACTCTCTCCCTAGATGTCGAGCTGGATAAACACATTGGCAAAGCAGCTACCATGTTCTCTAGACTCACAAAGAGAGTATAGCTTAATAAGAAGCTGACGGCATATACCGAGATCCAGGTCTATAGAGCCTGTGTCCTGAGTATACTCCTGTACTGCAGAGAGTCCTGGACCCTTTGTGCACAGCAGGAGAGGAAGCTGAACATGTTTCATATGCGTTGTCTCCGACGTATTTTTGGTATCACCTGTCAGGACAAAATTCCAAATAGAGTAGTCCTAGAACGAGCTGGAATTTTTAGCATATACACATTACTGAAACAGCGACGTCTACGTTGGCTTGGGCATGTCGTGAGAATGGCTGATGGTCGGATTCCAAAAGATCTCCTGTATGGAGAATTAGTGCAGGGAAATCACCCGAGAGGAAGACCACAGCTGCCATACAAGGATATCTGCAAGCAGTATCTGAAGGCCTTAGGACTGGACCTCAACAGATGGGAAACCTTGACATCTGAGCGTTCAGCCTGGAGGCAGGCGGTGCATCATGGCCTCTCCCATTTTGAAGAAACACTTGTCCATCAGGCCGAGGCCAAGAGGCTGTCCCGAAACCAGCAAAATCAGGGAGCTGGACAGGGGACAGATTGTATTTGTCTCCAGTGTGGAAGGATTGTCACTCTTGAATTGGCCTTCTCAGCCAGACTAGACACTGTTCCAAGTCTATTCAGAGCACGTTACCATAGTCTCTCGAGACTGAAGGATGCCTAATCTAAGCTAGGTCTGCTGTGGCTGTCCAAATTTAGAGGAAGCATGGCTAGATTGAAGCTAACTCAACGAGCTGCAAAGAAGTGCTCATTAGCAATTTCTCTTTACTCTATGTCCCTCATTCTTTTTTTGATGTTTGTTCTTGTTGGTGCACTAGTGAAATGGCACTAGGAAGACAGGAAGAAATGAAATGGGAAGGGGAGAGGAAAACAAGCAGACCCAGGCACCAGGTTGGGGCTGGAGAGGATTCAGACGGCAGCCAGTTTCCATCTGCATGGGTCTTCTACCCTGCCTCTCTTACTTCTGCTGTAGCTGGGTGGAATGGTTTGAAATAAAACAGCTACATACCCTTCAATGTTGGCACGAACAAGCACACTGTCTCAACTAATGCAAATACACTTGCAACAGAAAAAACAGAAGCAGCAGCAGAAGAGGAAAAAAATGGATGAGGGAAAAATCTGGACTGATTTACATCGACTACATCATGTCGTTGATGGAAATTAATACTATCTCTATCCTTGCACGTGTCCTGTGTTCTTTCTCAGTGTAGTCACCCCTGTACTAATTGGGTAGATGGTCTGGTGTGAAAGCAGAAAACAGTGAAGACATGTACTTTATGGCCCAATGATCACTATGTGACCTCAAGAGGATGAAGAAGCATTCTTTATTAATTTACAAATATTTATAAACTGCTTGGGATTTTAAAGCTTCAATTGTCATCTTGATAATTTGGAATATGGATCAGGAAGGATCAATTTATGGCCTACAGTGCTCAACTACCCTGTTTCCCCGAAAATAAGACCTAACCTGAAAATAAGCCCTAGTATGATTTTTCAGGATGCTCGTAATATAAGCCCTACCCCAAAAATAAGCCCCAGTTAAGTGAAACCCCGCCCTCCACCCTTGTGCGGCAATCAGAAGAAGATATGACTGTATTTGAATAAATGTACTAGATTGTTGTACATGAAAAAAAAAAATCCCCTGAAAATAAGCCCTAATGCATTTTTTGGAGCAAAAATTAATATAAGACCCTGTCTTATTTTCGGGGAAACACGGTAGTAAGGTTGATTGCCCATAGTTGTTAAGAACGGGAATTCTTATCTGTAAGCTGTGAAAGTCTCAGCTAATTTTTCCCCCATGTGGTGACTATGCTGGCTGAAAACTCATCTGCCTCCATTCTGAGAACTCTTCCTGCAAAATTCTACCCCTGTCTTTGTCATACAATGTGTGTGAAAGAAGTCTAGCACAATGGTGCCCACATTTGGATAATCTAGGTATTTGTGGACTTCAACTCACAGAAACTATGTTCAGCACAGATGGTGGTGAAGGCATCTGAGAATAGCATTCCAAGAAGACCTGAGTTGGGAACCACTGGTCTAGCATGACGCTAAATATTACAGGGCAAATATTTTGTTCTACGTAATTCCAAAGAAAATCCATGTAGGTTTTTGAAATGTTGGAAAAGAAAAGAATAAGTGGAGGCCAGTGGATCATCACTCCCCCCCCCCACCCTATCTCTCCTCCTCTTGAGCTCTATCATTAACCCTGGCTCGTAATGGATAAACCCTGCTGAATATGCAATCCACCACTTGTGCAGGCAGTATATATACCTTTCTCTTTTTTGTCTGGCTTCTTGGGGTTGCTTGAGTCTGTGAAAATAATGACAGATTTTTTTTCTTGAGAAAGAATGGCTAGGACAAAAGATCTAAAGATCACATTTTGGGTACAATTCAAGCAGTGTCCGGGGTGTGAAAAAAGGAAGATGAATAATTTTTTCTAGCAAAATTGCTGGTTTAGTGGGCAAATAACAGCAGCTTTCCCTTTTTTCTAAGCAGCCCAGTGGCTGGCCTGCAGTGTTGCTCTTCCTACACTTCTATGTGACTCTTGAACCCATGTTGTGAAGCAGTTTTGGGATGTGTGGGAATGAACAACAGATTCTTAATCATTTATGAGCCTCTCTGGATTTTTAAATCCTTTGGGGCAGACCTTTCTCAGAGACATACCACCCTCACAGGTACACTTGGTGTGGACATGAGAAGGGCTTTTTTCTGTGACCATACCCAGCGTCCATGAGAGAGCAGGCTGGACCCCTCCCATCTGGCAGGCAAAGGCTTTTCTTCCTTAGGCAGGCTTTTAATAAGTAAATTCCTGCTAAGGAAGCAGTTTTAATGCAGAAGATTTTTTTTATCTTTTAAAATGTACATTTAAATTGTTTTAAAAGAGATTTCCCAAGTACATGGAAAATTTGTAATATATTCAAATATTTTTGAATACTATAAATTATTGCATTTTTAATTGTTTCAAATGCTTGTTTACAAACCCAGGAATTTGTGGACTTTAACTCCCAGGAACTCTGTTCAACACTGCTGGTGGGGAAGGCTTCTGAGAAGACAGTAGAAGAAGACCTGGTTTGGGAACCACTGGTCTTTCATGATGCTAACCATGACAGGGCAAATAGTTTATATATGTAATTCTAAAGAAAAGTCATGTAGGTTTTCAAAATGGTGGAAAGGAAAAGAATACGTGGAGGCCAGTGGACCACCACTCCCTCCCTCACCCTATCTCTCCTCCTCTTGAGCAATATCATTAACCCTGGCTGGTAGAGGATAAACCCTGCTGAATCCTATTCTATCCAATCAAGCACTTGTGCAGGCAGTATACATACCTTTCTCTTTTTTGTCTGGCTTCTTGGGGTTGCTTGTGTCTGTGAAATAAAGGTGTTTATTCTTGAGAAAGAATGGCTAGGCAAAAAGATCTAAAGATCACTTTTTGGGTGGAATTCAAGCAGTAAGAGGAGCATGAAAAAAGAGGATGAATACTGGATGAATTAGACGTTTTCTAACAAAATTGATGGTTTTGTGGTCATATAACAGCAGCTTTCCCTTTTTTCTCTGCAGCCCAGTGGCTGGCCAGCAGTGTTACTCTTCCTACACTTCTGTGTAACTCTTGAACCCATGTTCTGAGGCAGTTTTGGGATGTGTGGGCGTGATCAACAAATGGACTCTTAATCAGGATAATAGGGAAGTACCTGAGGGCTCGGTCACATGTGCCAAAAGAGCTCCCGTTACAGCGATTCTGCTGTTTTTTAAACTTACACATTTCTGTTCACATGATGCACAGGTAAGATCAATTCATGTGGCCAGCCAATCAATTTTTCTCCCCATGCCGAGAGAATTGTTTCTTTATTGTTTCCTTATTATTTCTGCACGTCAGAACAATGCTATCAACTTATTTACTTTGCAAAGAGGTCGGGTTTTGGGACACTTGTACCCTTTTAAAAAATTGTTAAGGGATATCTATAAATCACTAGTAGCAGCTGCCGCTGCTGCCAAAATAAAACCAACATGAATATATTGCTCAAAAGGAGATAGTCTTCCCTCCTGGCTTGTGGGTGTGAGGAAGGAAAGGGGGAGAGAGGGCTTGAGCAGAGAAAGGGACATTTCCTGCTCTGAATTGTAATGAAAGGGGCTCATCTTTCTCTCTTTTTAACCCTGCTCTTCACAATATTTTGCAGTTCTTTTAAAACCCACTTCCTCTTCCCAGTGCTCTTCAAAAAGGAAAATGAAAGCCAAGAACTGAGAGGGAGAGATATACAGAGAAATAAGTAAAAGGGGACAAGTGAGTAAAGGAGGGAAGGAAAAAGGGAGAAGAGAAGGAAAAGGTGAGGGGAAAGAAAAATGGAAGGTGGAGAAAAGAATCGGGAAGTGAAAATTAAAAAAGGAAGGAAGGGCTGCAGGTGACATACACCACCAGGTTGCACATTGCCTAACAGTTGGAAGTGACAAGAAAATACTGTAGCGATATATCACATTTTTTTTTAAAAGAAAATTTTAGGGCACCGGGGACACTCCGAAATAGGACTGCAAATGAATCCATTTATATGAGATGGCACATGTAGCCTACAGAACCAGTACAAATAGCAAGAAATGTACCAATTGAATCTGTGAACATTCTCAATCATCCAGGTGAGGTTATCTGGAAGTCGACTCATGGCAACTGGACTTCTTCCTTATTAAGTTGAAATGTTTAACTACTGTACTCATCCAAGTAGCTTCTTCAATCTGAGGAGAGTTGGTAAGAGACACCTGATAGATCATGTTGGTTTTACTTCCCCCTGGTCTGAATAGGTTCGTTAGATGGACAAAGGATTTGGGGGGGGGGGGGGGTTAGTGAAAATCCCATCTGCAGTCCTCCTCCACCCATTGTCATGGGTCGTTAACAGTGATCTTTCTGTATCAATTGAACTGACAGCCATGTGAATGGGCCCAGCCGTATATATACTGCAAGACTGCATGTAAATATGTATCAATTCAAGAAAGGAATAAAAAGAATCAGTATAACTAGGGTTCTTTTGGCACATGTGATGAGTCCTGAAATATTTGAAAAGTCAGGCGTTCTGTGTGGAGGCTTACTGTCTCTGGTGGATGGGGTTCCACTCCCCATGAAGGGTTTTGTTTGGTGATTCTTCTAGACTGGGCACTCCCTGCAGAAACTTCTGGAAGAGGGGACTGTGGTTGGAAGAAGTGATTTTTATCAGTGTAGACTTGCCTTGAACAGCTTGGGTTCATGTCAACTGAGGGACTATATCTCCATTTATGAGCCTCTCTGGATTTTTAAGTCCTTTGGGGAAGACCTTTCTCAGAGACACTACCCTCACAGATACACTTGGTGTGGACATGAGAAGGGGCTTTTTCTGTGGCCATTCCCAGCTTCCATGAGAGGGCAGGCTGGACCTCTCCCATCTGGCAGGCAAAGGCTTTTCTTCCTTAGGCAGGCTTTTAATAAGTTAATTTCTGCTAAGGAAGCGGTTTTAATGCAGAAGATATCTTTTTTAATCTTTTAAAATGTGCTTTAAATTGTTTTAAAAGAGATTTCCCAAATACATTGAAAATTATTCGTATGTTCGATTATTTTTCGATATTATAACATTGCATTTTTAATTGTTTTAATATTTGTTTTTTAAATTCTTTGTAAGCCACCTTGCTTTTTTATGCCAAGGGAAAGGCAGGGTTTAAATTAGATTAAAAATATAAATGGATAGTACACCAGATTTTGCCTTTTGCAGGGTTGTTGACTGTCAAAGTTCTGCTCCTGCCTTTGCCATACCATGTATGTGAAAGACGTCTAGCACAGTGGTTCGTAGTCTTGGGTAACCCAGGAATTTGTGGACCAACTCTCAGGAATTCTGTCCAGCACCACTGGTGGTGAAGGCTTTCGAGAAGAGCAGTCCAAGAAGACCTGGTTTGGGAACCACTGGTCTAGCATGACGCTAAATATTATAAGGCAAATAGTTTGTTCTACGTAATTCCAAAGAAAATGGTGGAAAGGACAAGAATAAGTGGAGGTCAGTGGATCATCACTCCTTCCCTCACCCTATCTCTCCTCCTCTTGAGCTCTATCATTAACCCTGGCTGGTAATGGATAAACCCTGCTGAATACTGTTCTATATAATCCACCACTTGTGCAGGCAGTATACATACCTTTCTCTTTTTTGTCTGGCTTGGGGTTGCTTGAGTCTGTGAAAATAATGAAAGGTGTTTTTTCTTGAGAAAGAATGGCTAGGCAAAAAGATCTAAAGATCACTTTTTGGGTGCAATTCAAGCAGTGTCCAGGGTGTGAAAAAAGAGGATGAATAATGCTTTCTAGCAAAATTGCTGGTTTAGTGGGCAAATATGAGGAGATTTTCCTTTTTTCTTCGCAGCCCAGTGGCTGGCCCGCAGTGTTGATTTTTCCTACACTTCTATGTGACTCTTGAACCCATGTTCAAGGCAGTTTTGGGATGTGTGGGGATGAACAACAAACAGATTCTTAATCATTTATGAGCCTCTCTTTCTTTGAGACACTACCCTCACAGATACACTTGGTGTGGACATAAGAAGGGCCTTTGGTCATTCCCAGCTTCCATGAGAGAGCAGGCTGGACCCCTTCCATCTGCCAGGCAAAGACTTTTCTTCCTTAGGCAGTCTTTTAATAAGCAAATTCCTGCTAAGGAAGGGGTTTTTAATGGGGGAGGTATCTTTCTAATCTTTTAATACGTGGTTTTGAATGGTTTTAAAGGAGATTTCCCAAATACATTGAAAATTATTAATATGGTCAATTATTTTTGGATATTATAATTTTATTGCATTTTTAATCATTTTAATCTTTGTTTTTAAATTATTGTAAGCCACCTTGTTTTTTTTATGCGAAGGGAAAGGCAGGGTTTAAATTAAATTTAAAAATATAAACGGACAGTACACCAGCTTTTGCCCATTGCAGAGTTGTTGACTGGTATCTGTCTCCCATACATTAGTAATAGCCACGCTAAATTAGTGCAATGCAGTCTAGGACATTGTCTTTAAAGATGATACCAAAATGTGAAACAGTGCAAAATGTTGCTTCATGGGTGTTCATAGGATAGTGAGGTGGCCTGTTTGCCAGTTCATTTCAAGGCTGAATGTAAAGTGCCATGTTTTCTTCTGGAGCTGTAAACAGTCTGGGGGACACATTAAGCTCAGGAACTACCTTCATCCACAATAACATACTCGCTTTCTAAGATCAACTTCAGAGGCCCTCTCTCAGGCTTGCCAGTAAGATTATTTATGTTGGTAGCCATGCCGCAGAGGAGGAGAACCATGGCTGGTAATGGATAAACCCTGCTGAATACTGCTCTATACAATCCACCACTGGTGCAGGCAGTATACATACCTTTCTCTTTTTTGTCTGGCTTCTTGGGGTTGCTTGAGTCTGTGAAAATAATGACAGGTGTTTTTTCTTGAGAAAGAATGGCTAGGCAAAAAGATCTAAAGATCACTTTTTGGGTGCAATTCAAGCAGTGTCTGGGGTGTGAAAAAAGAGGATGAATAATGCTTTCTAGCAAAATTGCTGGTTTAGTGGGCAAATAAAAGGAGATTTTCCTTTTTTCTTCGCAGCCCAGTGGCTGGCCCGCAGTGTTGATTTTTCCTACACTTCTATGTGACTCTTGAACCCATGTTCAAGGCAGTTTTGGGATGTGTGGGGATGAACAACAAACAGATTCTTAATCATTTATGAGCCTCTCTTTCTCTGAGACACTACCCTCACAGATACACTTGGTGTGGACATAAGAAGGGCCTTTGGTCATTCCCAGCTTCCATGAGAGAGCAGGCTGGACCCCTTCCATCTGCCAGGCAAAGACTTTTCTTCC
Organism: Intellagama lesueurii; assembly: GCA_037013535.1. Classification (NCBI taxonomy): domain Eukaryota; kingdom Metazoa; phylum Chordata; class Lepidosauria; order Squamata; family Agamidae; genus Intellagama; species Intellagama lesueurii. The sequence goes on along the minus strand of JBAJHW010000005.1, from coordinate 196,850,450 downwards.
TTAGGCAGTCTTTTAATAAGCAAATTCCTGCTAAGGAAGGGGTTTTTAATGGGGGAGGTATCTTTCTAATCTTTTAATACGTGGTTTTGAATGGTTTTAAAGGAGATTTCCCAAATACATTGAAAATTATTAATATGGTCAATTATTTTTGGATATTATAATTTATTGCATTTTTAATCATTTTAATCTTTGTTTTAAACATCCCAAGGGAGTTTGTTCTGCTGCTGAAGAGATCTTGCTGCCAGGAAGTTCTTCCGAATGTTTAACCAAATTGCCTTTTCTGTAATTTGGATACATTACTTTGAGTCCTCCCAATTAGAGCTGGAGAAGACAAGTTTGCTTCATCCAAAATTCCTGTTCCTGCCTCAGTGCTAGATGGGAGATTCCTTTTTGAACAGGAAGTTTGGGTGGAACTAGCTCTAGATAAGCCTCAAAGTCTTCCAGTCTAGGCCTTTTCTCCCAAGTGAAACACATTTAGATGTCTTAAAGCAAAAAGGAAAGCAAACCGTGCTACTTATGTACCGCTCCATAGTGCTTAAAGCATTCTCTGGATGATTTACAAGTCAATAATGCAGGCTACACATTGCTCACCCTCCCCAGTAAGCTGGGTACTCATTTTACCAACCTCGGAAGGATAGAATGCTGAGTCAACCTTGAGCCGGCTACCTGGGATTGAACACCAGGTCGTGAGCAGAGTTTTGGCTGCAGTACAGCAGTTTAACCACTGCACCATAAGGCAATGGAACCAATTACCTTGGGAGGTGGTAAGCACTCCATCTCTGGAGGCATTCAAGAGAAAGTTAGACAGCCATCAGTCAGATATAGTTTAACTTGGATTTCTGCATTGAGCAGGGGGTTGGGCTCATTGGCTTTATAAGCCTCTTCCAACTCCATTATTCTGTGATTCTAATAGTGACATTCTGAGTGGTGGGGGAAGACCTGTAGTATCTGAGGAGGATCTACATGCAGATGCTAGAACCCCACTCTTCCTGTGTCCTGGCCGGCATGGAGCAGTGGAGACAATAGGTCTCCTCTTCAGAGATATCAGCTGAAATCTTGTTCATGCAACTATTGATTGCTGGTTTGCTGCCGCCACCAGGGCTGTAGACACGATTGCTCCTAAACGCCCTCTCCGGAGCAGAGTTCGGCCTGCGTCCTGGTTTAACCAGGAGCTATGAGCGATGAAGCAAAACAGGAGAAGGCTAGAAGTGCAAGTGGAGACAGAACCTGACGGTTTATAATCGGAAAGCTGTTAGGGTCGCGACTAACCTTTACCTTGCTAAGGTGAGGGCTGCTAGTCGAGCTCACTTCGCTAACCGGATAAGCGAAGCTTCAAATCAGCAGGCGGAACTTTTCCGTATAGTTCGCGACCTATCCGGAATTGGTCCAAGTGATGGGCCTCCTTCTAGTATTTCACCCGACCAATTTGCAGCATTTTTAAAATCTAAAGTGGAGGCATCCACCGGGAGCTCTCTCCTTTTTTGAGTACAGTGGATCGAGCAGAGATGTCCAGCGCTCCGCCTTGCCTGGTGAGACTTGATTTCTTTCAGCCTGTGACGCCAGATATGGTGGACAAAGCGCTTGATTGCTGTCGGGCCACCACTTCCTCCCTCGACCCTTGCCCGGCCTGGCTAATCAAAGCAGCCAGGCCTATAACAATTGAATAGGCCACAGCAATAATTAATGGGTCTCTCCAGGAGGGCAAGGTTCCTCTTGCCCTCAAGGAGACACTCATTAGGCCCATTAGGAAGAAACCAAATTTGGCGGCGGACAATATTGGCAATTATAGGCCCGTCACCAGTGTTTCTTTCCTTAGTAAAGTGGTGGAGAGGGTGGTGGCCGATCAGCTTCAGGTTCATTTGGATGAAACTAATGCCCTGGATCCGTTCCAGTCGGGCTTCAGGCCGCGCCATGGTACAGAAACGGCATTGGTCGTCCTGATCGATGACCTCTTGAGGGAGGCCAACAGGGGAAAAACTTCTCTGTTGGTCCTCCTCGATATCTCAGCCGCCTTTGATACCGTCGACCACGGTATCCTCCTGAGGAGGCTCTCCGAGTTGGGAATCGGTGGTCTGGCGCTTGCCTGGCTCCGATCCTTCTTGGGGGACCGTCCTCAGAGAGTACAGCTTGGGGAGAGTGTTTCGGCCCCGTGGAGTCTCAATTGTGGGGTTCCGCAGGGCTCGATTATCTCCCCAATGCTGTTTAATATCTATATGAGGCTGCTGGGTGGGGTCATCAGGGGATGTGGGGCATCATGCCATCAGTATGCTGATGACACTCAGCTCTACATCTCCTTTTTTCCAACCACAGTGGATGCCGTTCTGTTCCTTCAGCGTTGTTTGGAGGCTGTACTGCAATGGATGCAGGAGAATGGGCTGAGGCTGAACCCGGACAAGACGGAGGTCCTGAGGGTGGGCGGCCCCACCATTGGTGGTTTGGGAAACTCCCTCTCTTTTGGGGGGGTGACTCTCACCGCGAAGAGTGAGGTTCGCAGCTTGGGGGTCCATCTGGATCCGGCGCACACCATGGAAACCCAGGTGGCGTCAGTGGTCCGCTCCACCTATTTTCATCTGTCGCGGATTGCCCAGCTGCATCCCTATCTTGATGTTGGGGCGCTCACCACTTTGGTCCACGCGCTTGTAATCTCGAGATTAGACCACTGCAATGCGCTCTACGTGGGGCTACCTTTGAGATTGGTGCGGAAGCTTCAAATGGTGCAGAATGCGGCGGCCAGACTTCTTAGTGGGACGAGAAAACATCAGCATATTTCTCCCACTCTGGCCGCTTTGCATTGGCTGCCCATTTGTTTCCGCATTGATTTCAAAGTGTTAATGATTACATATAAAGCCCTAAATGGTTTAGGACCTCGATACCTAGTGGAACGCCTCCTCCCACCTAGATCTGCTCGAATCACTCGCTCTAGCCACGAGGGGCGGCTGAGGGGCCTAACGCCGAGGGAGGCCTGGAAGGAAAAAACAAGAAACCGGGCCTTTTCGGCAGTGGCCCCTCGCCTGTGGAATAGTCTCCCCTCCGAGATCCGCTTGGCCCCTTCGCTGGGTGTTTTCAAGAGCCAACTCAAGACCTGGCTATTTAGGCAGGCCTTCCCTCCGGTCACTATCTGATTTCTTTCTTTTTCCATCTTGAATGATATCCTTTGTGCTGTTAAATTTTTGCTTGATATACTAGATTGTTTTAATCTATTTTTAATGTTAGCCGCCCAGAGTAGACGTTGTCTAGATGGGCGGGATATAAACTTAATAAATAAATAAAATAAAAAATAAACTACACCCGCAGAAAGCGGATTATGCCAGTTGTGGCCAGGTATATATTGGGACCACAAAACACAGCATCCACACCAGAATCAAACAACATGAAAGACACTGCAGACTAAAACAACTGGAAAAATCGGCAGTAGCTGAACATGCCCTGAAACAAACTGGACATGAAATCCTATTTCAAAACACAGAAGTACTGGACAACACCAGCAATCATTATGTTAGACTACACAGAGAAGCCATTGAAATCCACAAACACCAGCAGAGCTTCAACGAAAAAAAAAAAGAAAGTCTAAAACTCAACAAAGCTTGGCTCCCAGCACTGAAAAATACAGCCTGCAAAAGGTCAACGAACTCTACCCAGCCACAAGGAACGGGGATCATTGCACACAAAAGACTAGCTAACACCACCCATCAATCACAGTGATAGACCATCTCCCCCCTTAACACAAGAATACACCCATAACAAAAGACACCCTGATCACTGTAATCACCCAATCTCCTGAAAAGGACAAAAAGCTGATCCCACAGCTACAAATACTCAACTATCCCACACACTACACCAGAACACATACAGAGTTCTAACTCCTGTCCTCTGAAGATGCCAACCACAGAGACTGGCGAAACGTTAGGAAGAAAAACCTTTGGAACATGACCAAACAGCCTGAAAGACCTACAACAACCATTGGATCCCGGCCATGAAAGCCTTCAAGAATACATTATACCAGCAGAGGTGATTTTTTCTGTAATCAAACACTACATACGTCTGTACTGCTGCTCCTACCACTCCCATGTAATCCTTCTCATTGTGTGGAAGCCGCAGGAGCCGTTGGAAAGGAGTAGGAAGTCATTTATCGCAAAAAAAAAAAATTCCCACAAAGTGTTTATGAAAAATTGCCCCTACCTATGATGTCCTCAGCCTTTTGCAAGTATAGTTGAGCAAACAGGATTTCAGCCACTTCTTTCAAGTGAGGAAAGGGGCAGTGGAGGAGTAGGGCTGGAGCATTCCTGTCTTCATGTATGGAGTACCTGTGTTTTAGTAATGCCTGACTAAGTCTGCTCTGTTCCTTTTATCCATTAAATGGGCAATTCCCAAGGATGAAACATACTTCCCTTTTCTTCTCCCTGATGTTTTGGGCGTGCCATTTCATCTTCTTATTTTGGGTGATGTTTCATCCTGCTTGAATCTGTGGGACCATATAATGATAGAAACTTAAAATGGACTAATTGATTTTGAGACATTTCAAATAGTAATTGCAGTACACACACAGTAACAACACGATAAACTCTGTAAAGTCCTATTCTTACTACATTAACTATGATGCTACCTTTGATCCAGGCACTGAGAGGTAACAATGTTTTCCCAGTGCCTCCTGGAGCGGGGAGTTCCAGCTTGTTCCAGCTCTTATATGTCTAAAGCCGAGTACTCAGTTAAAATCTTGTTAAAATCACTGCTTGGCCTTTTGGTGTGCTCCTGGGGTCAAAGCCCAAATCTCATGAGGTGCTATTTCTGCAACTTGTAAAATGTTACTTCACCAGGGCTATATGTATAAGGGCCTAGTATCAGGATTGTGGCCTCTTTTTGACAGCCAGCAAGGGGCACTTACCACACAACCAGCTTTGTACTGTTTACTGCAGACTGCAGTGTGTCATTCTTAACTGGGCAGGGAAGGAATGTTGTTGGCATGGTTTTCTCTTTCCTTGGAATACAAAATATTTACTTAGCACTCGTGTATTTGTAGAGTTAGCATCTGGAGGTTTACACTGCTGTTATCTTAACCCATGTTCCTACATTTGGTATATGGATGTCATTGGGGGCAGGATGCAGAGGATCAAGTAACTTTCCAAAGCAAGCACCAGTGGAACAGGAGTCAGCCACCAGTCATAACTGTGCAATTCCTATATTGGTTTGTTGTTGTTGTTGTTTAGTCGTTAAGTCGTGTCCGACTCTTTGTGACCCACGGACCACAGCACGCCAGGCCCTCCTGTCTTCCAATGCCTCCCGGAGTTGGGTCAAATTCATTTTGGTCGCTTCGATGACACTGTCCAACCATCTTGTTCTCTGTCGTCCCCTTCTTCTCTTGCCTTCACACTTTCCCAACATCAGGGTCTTTTCCAGGGAGTCTTCTCTTCTCATGAGATGGCCAAAGTATTGGAGCCTCAGCTTCAGGATCTGTCCTTCCAGTGAGCTCTCAGGGTTGATTTCCTTCACAATGGATAGGTTTGATCTCCTTGCAGTCCAGGGGACTCTCAAGAGTCTCCTCCAGCACCACAGTTCAAAAGCATCCATTCTTCGGCAGTCAACCTTCTTTATGGTCCAGCTCTCACTTCCATACATTGCTACTGGAAAAACCATAGCTTTGACTATGCGGACCTTTGTCGGCAAGGTGATGTCTCTGCTTTTTAAGATGCTGTCTAGGTTTGTCATCGCTTTCCTCCCAAGAAGCAGGTGTCTTTTAATTTCGTGGCTTCTGTCACCAGCAGCCACGATATTAAAATTATATTGGTTACTCAAAGATAAATTCAGGCCAGTGATGTGCTGTCCTTGGTGATTAGCAGAAAGCTGTATTTAAGATACAGAACACCTTAGCATCTGCTACCTATTTCTTGTCTGTGCTGTACATCTGTTGTGCTCTGCTGTGCTTTGCTTCTAAATAATGCTCTTTCTCCCATGTGTGGATCATGCCTTCTCCTGAATGACTGCAAAGACCCTTGTTGACGAAGTAACTACAGACCTGCTGCTAGTCACGAATAGCTAAAGAAGCTCACAATAAATACTCCACTGTCCTACCACACCCCAGGGTTAGTCCTATTTAGATCTCATGGGACTGCCATTTTTTCTTCTCTCAGCCTCACCTTTTTCCTTCTTACGCAGGTCTTTTCTTCTGCAGCTTCAGCCACCTTTCCCTGTGATGTAAAACATTCCAGAACCCACTCTGACGCTGTTCCTACTGTTCCCTTATTGGTTGCTTGCTCTGTCCAGCTAATGTTCCAGATGGGAGCCATTTTGCTTGGTCCCTTTGCCATATGAGGAAAGAGAATACAGGAGTGAGACTTTTTCTGAATTTTTACTGTTGTCTGGGTTGGAGAGAGATGGACAGGCATCTGCAGGATTTCCTCAAAGCAGAGAACACTGTTTTCAGTGAGAAAAGTACAGATGGGAAGGTGTGGTGGGAAGACACCGCACCAGACCCTAATACAAAGTTTTTAAAGAACTATGTTGCAAACACCCTGGATTTTTGCAGTTATAGTATTTTATCACTTATTTATGACTGTAGAAGAAAAACTGCTTAAGTTATGGCAGACTTGCTGCTCATTAACGAGCTATTGGGTGCACTCCTGGGCATGCAGCCTAAACACATTAGTCTCATTTTAAATCTTTATGAGTCCTGCTCCTTCATAAGACTGGACTTTTCTCCTTTGACATATTCCTCTATTCTAATAAACAAAGGCTTTGCACTATCACATGTTCATTGACAATCGATGAAATGACATGGAACTAGTCAGGTTTGTGTGCTTACATACTGGTTTCATTGAGTTGATCTATTCACATAATACTGTATAGCATTACTTTTTTACATATCCATGTTTTGGTTTATTTCATTATTCTAATAATTTTTTTTTACTTGCTGTGTGTCCTGCACTCTGGGATGATCGAGAACAGATCCTGCCCCTCCTCTGTATGACAGCCTTTCAGATATTTGAAAAGTGCTATCATATCACCTCTCAGTCTTCTTTTCTCAAGGCTTGTTGTTGTTTAGTCGTTAAGTCATGTCCAACTCTTCGTGACCCCATGGACCAGAGCACGCCAGGTCCTCCTCTCTTCCACTGCCTCCCGGAGTTTGGTCAAATTCATCTTGGTAGCTTCGATGACACCGTCCAACCATCTCGTCCTCTGTCGTCCCCTTCTCCTCTTGCCTTCACACTTTCCCAACATCAGGGTCTTTTCCAGGGAGTCTTCTCTTCTCATGAGATGGCCAAAGTATTGGAGCCTCAGCTTCAGGATCTGTCCTTCCAGTGAGCACTCAGGGTTGATTTCCTTCAGAATGGCTAAACATACCGAATTCTTTTAGTCTTTCCTTATAAGGCTTGGTCTCCACTCCCCTTGCCATCCTTGTCACCCTCCTCTGAAGTTGTTCCAATTTGTTAGCATCCTTCTTGAAGTGAGGTGTCCAGAATTGGACACAGTGCTCAAGATAAGGCCTAACCAGTGTCATATAGAGGGGAACTAGTACTTAATAGGATTTGGAAACTATACTTCTGTTAATCCAGCCAAAAATAGCAATTGCCTTTTTTGTAGCTGCATTACACTGTTGGCTCATACTCAGCTTGTGATCTACAATGACTCCAAGATCCTTCTTGCTTGTAGTATTGCTGAGCCATGTATCCCCAATCTTGTAACTGTGTGTTTGGTTTCTTTTTCTGAGGTGCAGTAATTTGCACTCACCCCTGTTGAATTTCATTCTGTTGTTTTCAGCCCAGTGCTCCAGCCTATCAAGATCATTTTGAATTTTGTTTCTGTCTTCCAGGGTATTATTCCATCCAATTTTGTGTCATCCACAAATTTGATTAGCATTCCCTGTATCCTCTTAGTCAACTCATTAATAAAAATATTGAATAGCACTGGGCCCAGGACTGAGCCCTAGCATACCCCACTTGTTACCTCCTCCCAGTTTGAGAAGGAGCCATCATCACCCTCTGGTGTTGTCAACATTAAGGCTGACCTTTACTATGCAAAGCTTAGTAAAGGTCAGCCTTACTTTTTCCTGCTGGCAATGTGGGCATGATACTGTGCAGTAATATTGGGCCATTTCTGGCTTTTTGAATTGTGGGCATAGGAGTGCAGTATCTCACATTAATAAACCAGAGGTTTTTTGTTTTTGATTTTTGTTTGTTTGTTTGTTTTTTAAGAATAGAAGTTCCTGGCTTTTTAAAACGGGAGTTTACATATGCTACCCACAAATTCAATCAGAAATTTCCCTCATATAGAATTACCCAGTGGTAGTCTGGAAGCTGAGTCATGGCAACTGGACTTTTTTGTTATTAGGTTGAAATGTTTCACTACTCATCCAAGTAGCTTCTTCAGTCTGATGGATGAGTAGCAAAACGTTTCAACCGAACAAGAAAGAAGTCCAGTTGCCTTGACTCAGCTTCCAGATAACCTCATCTGGATGACTGAGAATCTTCACAGATATATACCCAGTGGTAGAGGATTCCAGAAGATGAACATTTCTCATTCTTCTGGCAGGGAAAACCATTGAATGAGACCAGGGAACATGGTGTTGGCTTTGCGGTCAGAAATGCTCTGCTGAGATCCATTGTTCCACCTACTGTGGGGAGTGAAAGAATCCTGTCTCTGCAACTCCACTCATCAGCAGGACCGGTCACCCTCATTAGTGCATATGCACCAACACTGTCATCTACAACAGAAGTCAAAGACAAATTCTATCATGATTTGGCAGCTGCTATCAAAAAAATCCCGGAGAGAGAGCCACTGTTCATTCTCGGAGACTTTAACACTAGAGTTGGTGCTGATCACAATTCTTGGCCCACTTGTCTAGGCCGTTTTGGCATTGGGAAGATGAATGAAAATGGCTAACACTTGCTGGAGTTTTGCTGTTACTATGGTCTTTGTGTCAGCAACACATTCTTTAATACGAAGCTTCAACACAGAGTTTCCTAGAGACATCCAAGATCCAAGCATTGGCATCAGCTTGATTTGATCCTCACTAGACACTCTAGCCTTCCTAGTATTATGATCACACACAGTTATCAGGGTGCTGATTGCGATACTGATCACTCCCTGGTGTGTAGTAGAGTAAAACTGCAAACAAAGAGATTGTATCACACGAAAAAGGAAGGAAAACCATGTATTGACATCAGCAAGACTCACGATCAAAGAAAAGTGGAGGAATTTGCCCAAGCGCATGAGGAAACCCTTCCAGGCCCGGCTGATGCAAATGCACCTGAACGATGGGAAAATTTCAAGAACGCTGTTTATAACACCGCCTTGTCCACATTTGGCAAGAAGACCAAAAAGACGGCAGACTGGTTTGAAGCCCATTCAGAGGAGTTGATGCCAGCCATTGAGGAAAAGAGGAGAGCTCTAGCAGCATACAAAGCCTATCCTAGTGAGTACAACTTGCAGGCTCTTCGAGTTGCTCATAGCAAAGTCCACCAGGCTGCCAGGAGATGTTCTAAAGATTATTGGCTTCAGCTCTGCTCTCAGATACAGATAGCAGCGGACACAGGTAACATCAAGGGAATGTATGGTGGTATCAAGCAGGCTTTAGGTCCAATACAGAAGAAATCTGCTCCTTTGAAGTCTGCTACAGGCGTGATCATCCAGGACTGAGCACAGCAGATGGAATGCTGGGTGCAGCACTACTCAGAGCTATATTCCAGAGAGAATGTAGTAACCGAAGAGGCATTAAATAACATAGAGTGCATGCCTGTCTTGAAAGAGTTGGACAGCGAATCAACTTTAGCAGAAATCAAAGCAGCCTTGGATTCCCTCGCCTCTGGCAAGGCACCTGGGAAGGATAACATCCCTGTTGAAGTGCTGAAGTGCTGTAAAGAGATGAACACCACCGAGCTGTATGAAATCTTTTGTCTTTGCTGGAGGGAAGGTGGAGTACCATAGGACATTAAGGATGCAAACATTGTCACATTGTATAAGAACAATGGCAACAGGGGCAACTGCAATAACTACCGTGGCATCTCTCTTCTCTGTGTTGTAGGGAAGCTGCTTGCCCTTGTTGTGCTGAAGAGGCTCCAAGTGCTTGCAGACAGAGTCTATCCAGAATCACAGTGTGGATTTCGAGCTAATAGATCCACCACTGACATGGTATTCTCCCTCAGACAGTTGCAGGAGAAATGTAGGGAACAACGACAGCCACTCTTTGTGGCCTTCATAGATCTCACAAATGCCTTTGATTTGGTTAGCAGGGACGACTTTTTAAAATCCTTCCCAAGATTAGATGTCCACCTCGACTCCTTAACATCATCAGGTCCTTTCATGAGGAAATGAAGGGCACTGTAGTTTTTGATGGCTCAACATCAGATCCCTTTGACATCCAAAGCGGAGTGAAACAGGGCTGTGTCCTCGCGCCGACCCTGTTTGGGATCTTTTTTGCTGTCATGCTGAAGCACGCCTTTGGAAGTGCAACAGAAGGTGTCTATCTCCGGACTAGATCAGATGCAAAGCTCTATAATCTCTCTAGATTGAAAACAAAGACCAAAGTCCAGCTGAAATATATGCAGGACTTCCTCTTCACTGATGACGCAGCTGTTGTTGCCCATTCTGCTGAAGACCTCCAAGAACTCGTGAATCATTTTAGCAAGGCCTGCCAAGACTTTGGATTAACAATCAGTCTGAAGAAAACACAAGTCATGGGCCAGGGCGTGGACTCACCTCCCTCTATTACCATCTCCAAACAAGAATTGGAGGTTGTTCATGACTATGTACCTTGGCTCAACACACTCACATTCTCTCCCAGATGTCGAGCTGGATAAACGCATTGGCAAAGCAGCTACCATGTTCTCTAGACTCACAAAGAGAGTATGGCTTAATAAGCAGCTGACGGCATATACCAAGATCCAGGTCTATAGAGCCTGTGTCCTGAGTACACTCCTGTACTGCAGTGAGTCCTGGACCCTTTGTGCACAGCAGGAGAGGAAGCTGAAGACGTTCCATATGCATTGTCTCCGACGCATTTTTGGTATCACCTGTCAGGACAAAGTTCCAAATAGAGTAGTCCTAGAACGAGCTGGAATTTTTAGCATGTATACATTACTGAAACAGTGACGTCTACGTTGGCTTGGGCATGTTGTGAGAATGGCTGATGGTCGGATTCCAAAAGATCTCCTGCATGGAGAATTAGTTCAGGGAAATCGCCCGAGAGGGAGACCACAGCTGCCATACAAGGATATCTGCAAGCGGTATCTGAAGACCTTAGGAATGGACCTCAACAGATGGGAAACCTTGACATCTGAGCATTCAGCCTGGGGACAGGCGGTGCATCATGGCCTCTCCCATTTTGAAGAGACCCTTGTCCATCAGGCCGAGGCCAAGAGGCAGTCCCAAAACCAGCAAAATCAGGGAGGTGGACATGGGACAGATTGTATTTGTATAATTGATATCTATTATTTGTCTTTTAATTACTTCCATCTTGGTATTGATTTAATTTAATTGTTTAAAAATTATGATGTTTTAATGATTTTTAAAATATTTGTTATATAACGATGTTTTTATAATATTTGTAAGCCGCCCCGAGTAGACTATGTCTAGGGGGCGGGGTAAAAATCCAATAAAGAAAAGTAAAGTAAGTAAAGTATTTGTCTCCAGTGTGGAAGGGATTGTCACTCTCGAATTGGCCTTCTTAGCCACACTAGACGCTGTTCCAAGACCTCTATTCAGAGCATGTTACCATAGTCTCTGGAGACTGAAGGATGCCTAATCTACTTGAGTCTGCCTTTTTGACCAAAACAACGTTTCCTTTACAATTCCTCTAGCTCTGATGTAACTGTAATAATTAAGCAGATGATTTTGGAGAAGCTGTCATAAATATCTGCATTTGGTGACGTTACATGATGCCTCTAATTTATCATCTGCTGGGAGTTTTTAAAGGGCTTTATCCTTAGGAATGGACCTCAACAGATGGGAGACTTTGACATCTGAGCGTTCAGCCTGGAGGCAGGCGGTGCACCATGGCCTCTCCCAATTTGAAAAGACTCTTGTTCAGCAGGCCGAGGCAAAGAGGAAGTCCCGAAAGCAGCCAAATCAGGGAGCTGGATAGGGGACAGATTGTATTTGTCTTCAGTGTGGAAGGGATTGTCACACTAGACGCTGTTCCAAGACCTCTATTCAGAGCATGTTACCATCGTCTTTTGAGACTGAAGGATGCCTACAGAGTACTAGGAGCAGTACTTTGTGTAAGAATATTGTTTATCAAGGATACATCTGCCAAGATTATAAGTGAGATAATAGTATTTGCCAACAAGGACATAACCAAAGGGGCAAATGATCACTCTCTGATCTACTATCTCTGACATAACCAAAGGGGCAAATGATCACATTCTGATATATTTATGCAAACCCATGGATAAAAGAATGACAAAACTTGAAAAGTCATTAATGGCACTAGCACTGCTGGAGCTTATGATGGTATTACATGCATGCAAATTATCACAATGGGTAACATGGAGGCTGTAATGACAAAACGTTCTAGACAGAATCACATTGCTTATTTAACACCTTATCCAGACAGCTCGAAGTGTGGATGTAGTTCATCTTGACTTGAGCAAGGCTTATGATCATGTCCCCCATGATTTTCTGCACAGATGGCTAAGACCAGACTCATAACATAGGACTGTTAAGTAGATTTGTAAGTGTCACACAAAGAGTGCTCACAAATGGAAAGCAGTGACAAGTGGCTCCCACAGGGTTCTGTTTTATACCTGCAGTTATGCAACACTTTTATGAATTACTTGGATGAAGGACTAGAGGGAATGCTCATTAAATTTGGGAGAGTTAGCAAATACACCCGAAGACAATATCAGGATAATTTGGAGAACTGGCCAAACAAAATTAATTTCAATTTTGATGAAGGTAACATTTTACATTTAGGCAGGAAAAGTCAGATGCACAAATACAGGAGAGGTGGCAGCTGGTTTCGCCATAGTATGTGCAAAAGGGGTGTAGACATCTAACCAGGACACAACAGCTTAATGCAGTATCAAAACTTGCAAATGAAATTCTAGGCTGGACGAAAGGAAGCAAAGTGTCCACATCAAAGGTAGTAGTAGTAGTATTCTAGCCCACTTTGGTCAGACTGCACCTAAGGTATTGTGACCAGTAGATTTGAATTGAATAGTCAGAAGAGCTTTCTGATACTAAGACAGTTTGACAGTGGAAAAAAGTGTCATACGGGGTGTGGACTAGTTTTTCTCTGGAGGTTTTCTCTAGAGGTTGACAGGGAATCTGTCAGATATGTTTTATATTTAATTTCCTGTTATGAGCAGCTGCAGCTGCAATTTATTGTTATGAGCAGAAGACCTCCAACAACTCATGAATCGTTTTAGCAAGGCCTGCCAAGACTTTGGATTAACAATCAGCCTGAAGAAAACACAAGTCATGGGCCAGGGCGTGGACTCACCTCCCTCTATTACCATCTCCAAACAAGAATTGGAGGTTGTTCATGACTTTATGTACCTTGGCTCAACACACTCTGACATTCTCTCCCAGATGTCGAGCTGGATAAACGCATTGGCAAAGCAGCTACCATGTTCTCTAGACTCACAAAGAGAGTATGGCTTAATAAGCAGCTGACGGCATATACCAAGATCCAGGTCTATAGAGCCTGTGTCCTGAGTACACTCCTGTACTGCAGTGAGTCCTGGACCCTTTGTGCACAGCAGGAGAGGAAGCTGAAGACGTTCCATATGCATTGTCTCCGACGCATTTTTGGTATCACCTGTCAGGACAAAGTTCCAAATAGAGTAGTCCTAGAACGAGCTGGAATTTTTAGCATGTATACATTACTGAAACAGTGACGTCTACGTTGGCTTGGGCATGTTGTGAGAATGGCTGATGGTCGGATTCCAAAAGATCTCCTGCATGGAGAATTAGTTCAGGGAAATCGCCCGAGAGGGAGACCACAGCTGCCATACAAGGATATCTGCAAGCGGTATCTGAAGACCTTAGGAATGGACCTCAACAGATGGGAAACCTTGACATCTGAGCGTTCAGCCTGGAGGCAGGTGGTGCATCATGGCCTCTCCCATTTTGAAGAAACACTTGTCCATCAGGCCGAGGCCAAGAGGCAGTCCCGAAACCAGCAAAATCAGGGAGCTGGACAGGGGACAGATTGTATTTGTCTTCAGTGTGGAAGGGATTGTCACTCTCGAATTGGCCTTCTCAGCCACACTAGACACTGTTCCAAGTACTCTTTTCAGAGCACGTTACCATAGTCTCTCGAGACTGAAGGATGCCTAAATTAAAAAATGAGCAGATAGCTGGGCTAGAGGGTCCTTAGATTACATTCTAGGTCTACAGTTCTGTATTTTTTAAAAACCTATTTGACATGACCTGTCTTTTCAAAAGGGACTGGTATGACAGTCTGAAATCTTGCTGGATTCTGACCAAACATTACAGTTACGTGTTGCTTTCACCATTATTATCAACAGGGAGACCTCCAGACCTTCAGGAAACAGACATAAATGGGGATCTCTTTAAAACTGAACTGAAGCATGGTGTCTATTCTAAGCTCTGAACCAAAGTAATCCCTTCTCCAGAGCTCTAAAGCAGTGTTTCCCGGGGTTGCGCGTCACCTTACTTGTGCTGCAGCCCTTGTTAAATAATTTTTTTGTTGACCTTTCGGAGTAAAATATTAAAGGTAGCATGTATGTGTATGTATGAGAAAAAGGCCCTTTGGGGGAGAAATAAGCTTCTACTTTCTGAGAAAGGAAGTCTTTACCCCCATTAAAAATGCCCTTTTATGCAAACCTGGCGGGAGTGGTGGTCACAAGTTACTTGGCTATTAGAAAAGAGGGTCGCACTTTGAAAAAAGCTTGAGAATTACTGCTCTAAAGTTTCCAAACCAACTTTTCCCCCTGAGCTCGTCATCTGTACATGCAATTAAAACAGATTGAACATATCTTCAACTCCAGCTTTATAGCCATCTAACTCTGATTGCAAAATGAATTCTCAAGACAGGTGGTTTTGAATGCTGATGTCAGAGAGCTTCTTCAAGACATGAGTTTGATAGCCTCACAAGTTGATAGTGGTGTCTGTAGTTTGAATGGTGGGGCTCATCCAGTCTTCTTGTATTTTCACAGCAATTATGGAATACCATCCTATCACTGTTAAGCTACATCATCAGCTCATCCATTTTTTCAGAGGCTTCATCTTACAGATTGACCGTCCCAAAGCATTGCATTTTAGTTCAGTCCAACATTTTCTTGGTGCGGCGCAGTCAATATTTATCCTAATACAGTTCGGCTTCTCTGGTGTAGCAGAACTTACAGACGAGAGACCTTCAGCCCAGTATCTAAAAAGAAGACCAGCATTAATCAATTCAGACTGGATGTTTACATTCTTCTAAATCCATATTGTAGCAATACCTTTTCTCCCCCTGTGGTTCTTCTCATCTCCACTTTTTGGCAACCTCTTTATTATACCCATTATTCAACTGATGCTACAGTTCCATATGCCTTTTACTCAAATAGAAAACTAAAGAGTGAAATTATGGGGTGAAAATCATGGTTTTCAAACAGTTCAGTCTCTTGGGTAGGACTAGGTTGCAGTGGAATGTATCTGATCCTGAAATGTACATAGCAAGAGGAAAACTCTAAGCAGCACACTACCTGCTCGGGAGGGGGGAGGGCATACAAATAACCCCATTTGGAGACTCAGAGTTGATTCTATCCATTGCAACACTCTCAGTTGGCAGTGGTTATATTGGCAAGGATGACAATGATTTTAGGTTCAGAATCTGTTGCCACTCCCAGACTTTGGAGCTCCCTCCCATAGGAGGCCAGGCTGACCCCATCTTTTGTTGGCCTTCTGCAAGTAGGTGAAGACTTTTCTCTTCAGGAAAGCTTTCCCTTAGTGATTAGCTGCCTCTCTCTCTCCCCCCCCCCTCTCTCTGTGCTTAATGGCCTTAGTGCACAACAAGATGGTGAGTGCTCCAGCACTGGAGGCATTCAAGAGAAAACTGGACAAACATCTGTCAGATATACTTGATTTGGATTCCTGCCTTGAGCAGGGGGCTGGACCTGATAGTTTATAGACCCCTTTCAGCTCCATTATTCTATGATACTATGATCAAATTCCTAGCTGATTGTTAAAATCATTCAGCATCTTTGGAGATGGAGCAATGATCATTTTGTACAATTTGTGCTCTTTGTGTTACATAACTTTTGAGGTCACTTGTGCAATTTGCAAATTAGTTTGCTTTTTTTGCTGTTCATCTGAAGGACAAGCACAGGATTTGTTTAAAATCTAATTTTCCAGACCTAAAAATATGCTTGAAACAATTCTCTCCAACATTAATGTGCTTTTAGATCTAATGATAAGCTGTCTGTGAAGTCTGTTTCTGCCCTGGCAGATATGCTTTTCTTCTTTGTTAAACACGTCTTCTCCTTGATAGTGAACAATTTATCTTCAGCTAGAAGGAAGGCATACAATGGAAATTTAGGATCATCTGTGTATGAAATCTGGAAAGTCCTCCATTTGCTCAAGAAGTTGTTCTTGTTTCATGTTGTATAAAATCTGTATGGATTTTATGCAGTATATAGAAGTGTGGTATAGTGGATAGATTGATGGGCTAGGATTCAGAAGACCTGGGTTCATATCCCCACTTGGCCATAATAACTCCCTGCAGGAGGAGGGAGGGTTGAATTGTCAAAACCACACCTTAAATATCTCACTTACCTTGAAAGCCCCATTAATAATAATCATGTGCCATCACATCAATTATGATGTATGGTGACCCTTTTCAGGGTTTCCCAGGTAGAGAATACTCTGAAGTGGTTTATCCTTCCCTTCTTCTGGGGGTGTCATGGGACTGAGCAGCTTGCCCAACACCGTACAAGCTGGCTCTAGTCATAGGAGGCAAAGTGGGGAATTGAACTCCCAACCTCTTGCTCTGCAGCTAGATACCTAAACCACTATCCAGTCAGCTGAAAACCAACTGGAACAGTGGAGTAAAAATGGGTGGGGGGAAATGGCAAACTTAGTGATATTTCGAAATTTGGTTATATTAAGAGAAAAGCAAGATGATAAGTTAATAAGAAGATTGGTAAATAAAATTGATAAGATACCAATAGAAGCAGAAGACCAACATGAAATGCTTAAGGCATCATGGGAAGTGGCTTTGGGAAGGGAAATAAATACTGACGTTTGGGAAAATATTTCGGATAAAAGAGTGTAAAAACAGAAAAATAAAAGAAAATTATAAACTGATTTGGAAATGGTATTTCACTCTGGTAAAACTGAATTGTATGGATGGCAATTTTTTAAATTTATGCTGGAAATGCGATACATATGAGGTGCTTATTTTCATATGTGGTGGAATGTAAAAATATAATGAAATTTTAGGAGACGGTTTTTGAAGAACTCAATGAAACACGAGTTAAATGTAGAGCTTACACTGAGATTAGCACTGTTATCAGTATTTTATAACGAGCAGTGCAACGGAACAGTAAAAGAACTGACAAATTTTATATCTGCAGCAAGAAAACTGGAAATTAAAGCATGAATTACAATTAAATGAATGACATAAAGAAGTATGGAATATTGTTATTGATGATTAACTTGTGATATTAAGTTTAAAAAGGGGTTGGCAAACAAAATTACCTTTAGAGATAATTAGGGACTGTGGTGGCGCTGCGTTAAACCGCTGAAGCCTCTGTGCTGCAAGGTCAGAAGACCTGCAGTCGTAAGATCGAATCCACGCAACGGAGTGAGGTCCCGTCGCTTGTCCCAGCTCCCGCCAACCTAGCGGTTCGAAAGCATGCAAAATGCAAAAATGCGAGTAGATAAATAGGTACCACCTCAGTGGGAAGGTAAACGGCGTTCCGTGTCTAGTCACGCTGGCCACGTGACCACGGAGGATTGTCTGCAGACAAACGCTAGCTCCATGGGTTGGAAACGGAGATGAGCACCGCCGCCTAGAGTCGGACATGACTGGACAAATTGTCAAGGGGAACCTTTACTTTTACCAAGGGACTGTTTTTGACTATGTATTAATTAAAGGGAGGGGTCATGTACAATCAAAAGAATCAATGCCGTTTTGGAAGGGGAAAGGGACATCATAAATGAAATAAATGCAGCCCATCTTCAAAGCATCCTGGTGGATAGGGGGCACTTTGTATGTATGTATGTATGTATGTATGTATGTATGTATGTATGTATGTATGTATGTATGTATGTATGTATGTATGAAGTTTTTAGAGTATATTTTAATTGTATTTTAATTGTTTTATCTTTTTTACTCTATTTTAATTGTTGTAAGCTGCCCAGAGACCTTTGGGTAGTATAGGCGGCATATAAGTTAAATAAAATAAAATAAAATAAATAAATAAATAAATAAAGTTCTCTACTTGTTAAATTTGTTTTTGAGTGTGTGTGTGTGTGTGTATTTTATATACTTTAAAAATAAATTAAAAAATTAAAAGAAAGAAAGAAGCCAAAACCCCAATTCTTGTTATTTGAATCCATTGGTTTGTGTCAGCAGCAAACATAACACCTCCCAAGACCTGACATTCCATCTTGATAGGCCTTTGAAACCAGGTGTCCAGAACCCAACACAGTACACCATCAAAGACAGACTAAAGCAGAACAGAGTGGCACTGTTACTCCTCTTGATTTGGACACTGTAATGAAATTAAGGGGAACTGGGACTTGTAGTCATATAAAGATGGCGTCTGTTAGGTTCTGTGTAAGATGAAGTTCTGTGTAAGATGGAACTATTTAAAATCTTAAAAGATGACGCTGTTAAGGTGCTACACTCAATATGCCAGCAAGTATGGAAAACTCAGCAGTGGCCAGAGGATTGGAAAAGATCAGTCTACATCCCAATTCCAAAGAAGGGCAGTGCCAAAGAATGCTCCAACTACCGTACAATTGCACTCATTTCACACGCTAGCAAGGTTATGCTCAAAATCCTCCAAGACAGGCTTCAGCAGTATGTGGACCGAGAACTGCCAGAAGTACAAGCTGGATTTCGAAGGGGCAGAGGAACTAGAGACCAAATTGCTAACATGCGCTGGATTATGGAGAAAGCCAGAGAGTTCCAGAAATACATCTACTTCTGCTTCATTGACTACGCAAAAGCCTTTGACTGTGTGGACCACAGCAAACTATGGCAAGTTCTTAAAGAAATGGGAGTGCCTGACCACCTTATCTATCTCCTGAGAAATCTATATGTGGGACAGGAAGCAACAGTTAGAACTGGATCTGGAACAACTGATTGGTTCAAAATTGAGAAAGGAGTACGACAAGGCTGTATATTGTCTCCCTGCTTATTTAACTTATATGCAGAATACATCATGCAAAAGGCTGGACTGGAGGAATCCCAAACCGGAATTAAGATTGCCGGAAGAAATGTCAACAACCTCAGATATGCAGATGATACCACTCTGATGGCAGAAAGTGAGGAGGAATTAAAGAACCTCTTAATGAGGGTGAAAGAGGAGAGCGCAAAAAATGGTCTGAAGCTCAACATCAAAAAAACTAAGATCATGGCCACTGGTCCCATCACCTCCTGGCAAATAGAAGGGGAAGATATGGAGGCAGTGACAGATTTTACTTTCTTGGGCTCCTTGATCACTGCAGATGGTGACAGCAGCCACGAAATTCAAAGACGCCTGCTTCTTGGGAGGAAAGCGATGACAAACCTAGACAGCATCTTAAAAAGCAGAGACATCACCTTTCCGACAAAGGTCCGCATAGTCAAAGTTATGGTTTTTCCAGTAGAGATGTATGGAAGTGAGAGCTGGACCATAAAGAAGGCTGACCGCCGAAGAATTGATGCTTTTGAATTGTGGTGCTGGAGGAGACTCTTGAGAGTCCCCTGGACTGCAAGGAGAACAAACGTATCAATTCTGAGGGAAATCAACCCTGAGTGCTCACTGGAAGGACAGATCCTGAAGCTGAGGCTCCAATACTTTGGCCATCTCATGAGAAGAGAAGACTCCCTGGAAAAGACCCTGATGTTGGGAAAGTGTGAAGGCAAGAGGAGAAGGGGACGACAGAGGACGAGATGGTTGGACAGGGTCATCGAAGTTACCAACATGACTTTGACCCAACTCCGGGAGGCAGTGGAAGACAGGAGGGCCTGGCGTGCTCTGGTCCAGGGGGTCATGAAGAGTCGGACACGACTGAATGACTAAACAACAGCAACAAGAATAAAGCACACACTGATCTTCTGAAACTCTTTGGTGCACTTAAGTAGCCAGTGAATATATGCAATTTGATCTTGAGTGCCTCTTCCTTTTTGAAATCCAGCTTGAGCAGCAGGCATTTCTCTCTCCAATAAGGTAAAAGTCTTTGTTGCAACATCTTGAGCATCACTTTGCTTGCATGGGAAATTAAAGCAATGGTCCTATAGTTACCATACTCCTTGGTATCTCCTTTCTTGGAGATTGGAATATATTTTGAGCATTTCCAGTCTGTGGGCCAGTGTTTTGTT
Organism: Intellagama lesueurii; assembly: GCA_037013535.1. NCBI lineage: Eukaryota > Metazoa > Chordata > Lepidosauria > Squamata > Agamidae > Intellagama > Intellagama lesueurii. The sequence goes on along the minus strand of JBAJHW010000005.1, from coordinate 196,829,980 downwards.
TTCCAGATTGAAATAGTTCCATCATTATCCCCAGCTGCTCCTGGTGATTTATTTCTTCCTAGTACTTTCACTTTACTTTCTTGAATTGCAGATTCTTCATGATAGGATTCCTCTTCAAAGGAGTCTGCCATCCTTTTCTCTCTTCTATATAAATCTTTAGTATATTGTTTCCACATTCTCTTTATTTATTCTGGTAAAATAGTGTGCTTCCCTGTTGGTCATTCAGCATTCCTAATCTGGCCTTAAATTTCCCTTTAATTTTTTGGATATTCTGGAAGATATCTCTTATTTTTTCCCCTTTGTTGTTCTCCTTTATTTCTTTTCACTGCTTGTTGCAGTAGTTCTCTTTGTCTCCATGTGACAGGTGCTGAAAAACGTCATTCAGGGTTCTGACCCTGTTTCTGTCACCTTTTACTTTTGCTTTTCATCTGTTCTTTACATTTTTACCTGTTTCTTCCATCAGCCATCTAGGTTTTTCTTTTCTTTTCACTGCAGGAATTACCTTTTTACATTCTTCTCTAATAACATCTCTAGTTTCACTCCACAATTCTTCTGGTTCGTAGCCAATTGAGTCTAGGAATGCAAATATTTTCTTTACGTAGACTTTAAATTAATCAGGAATGTATGAATTATATTTTGGTGCTACATTTCTTTTAGTGTTCTTTCTCAATTTTTCTCTAATGCTGGATATTAACCGTTTGTTATCAGTACCACAATTCGCTACTGGCCTTGTTCTGGCTGAGAGAATGCAGCTTCATCATCTCCTGTTTCCAATTATATAGTTTATTTGGTTTCTGTATTGGCCATCTGGTGATGTCACTTGTATAGCTGTCTGTTTGGTTGTTTGAAGCATGCATTTGCAATAAACTTCAGACCCGATATGAAGTGGCTTGATCACATAAAGGAAGCCAGAGGCATGAGTTTGCAAGAGCTGGACATGGCTGTTAATGACAGGACATTTTGGAGGTCACTCATTATGGCAGAGGTAACTTGACAGCACATAGTAGCAACAGCAACCATACTACTAGGGACCTGGGACAAGTTTAAGTCCCTACAGAGCCATGAAGCCTGTAGGGACTTAAACTAAAGGTCAGACTGAAGAAGTCGGACTGCAGTAATGCTTGGTGACATTACTGCAGTCCGACTTCTTCAGTCTGACCTACTTCCCACAGGTGTTGTTGGGAAACCAAAGTGGGGAGAAGGAGAGCCATGTATACTGCCTTGAGCTCACTGGAGGAAAGGTGGAGTTCATATTTCTTGCACATACTGATCAATATTAAATATTGTGTGTAGGAGTTAGATATCTAACTGCAGAGGTTGGGAGTTCGATTCCCCCACTGGGCCTCCTGGGAGAAGAACCAGCCCTCTGTAGCCTTGGGCCAGCTGCACCGTCCCAGGATTTATCCCCCGGAAGAAGGGAAGGGGAAACCACTTCTGAATTACTCTCTACCTGGAAAACCTTGAAAAGGATTACCATAAGTCAAAATTGACATGACACCACACAATTATTATATATTATTTATGTAGGCTCTTACTGATAGATGGAAGAATTGAACACAACTAGTTTCCTATAATCTTCCATTAAAGAAAAAAAAATCAGAATTAAAGGCCAGATACTCTGTCAACTAAATCTTGTGCAGTACAGTATTCTGCAGTGAATATATTGAAAGAACAGGAATAACACTCAGTGAAAAGCAAAAGCAACATCTGTTAAAGTTTCTACAAAAACTGGTCATCGAAAAATGTTTACTGACTCACGTTATCTTTATTTCTGTCTTGTCATCCACCCATATCCATTTGCTAGATTCCTTAATTCCTCCAAGCCAATAAAAGCTGTGCCTTCCATAGACTATTCCTTCTATGAACTCCTGTAACAAACAAGAGCAATCAAAAGATCTTTATTGGAAATGAGGGGGATAGATGTTCATCTCACCAGAAAATGTTCCTTTCTCAAGAAGGCAGCAGACCTTTACAAATTTTCAGCATGGGAGAACTGGAGATGAAGAGCATGTGTGTAAAGAGAATGTGTATAGCTCCGAGGGAGAGCTTGTCACTGTGTTGCTAAGAGCAAAGAGGGAAGAGTGATCCACATTGCATTGTGGGAACATTTTCTCCACTCCCTGCCCCTAGCTGGGAGTGTTGATACAGGTGCCTCTTCTACTGCTACTGGTATGAGAAGGGGAAGAGATAGCTCTTCTTTGCCTCCTAGCTGGCTGGTGATCAGGGAGGCAAAAGGGAAAAATGAGTCGTGTGCCTTATGGCCCAGTGGGCCGGACCAAAAAAAGAATCCCAGGAGTCACAGATATCATGTTACAGGATGGGACAGGAGCACTCCAAAAACGAAGTTCTTCTCAACTACAGAAAGCTCTCTATACATCATGCAAGAACTACACTATATGCATGTTAATCAATTTTTGCATGCCTCAGGTAGCAGTTGTGGCTCCAACTTTTGTGCCTTTTCAAATCGCCCTTGTGGGACAACTGGGGCTCCCTCTCTTTGTGCTTTAACAATGCTGACCACTCTGACATGTAGCACTGTTTCCAATGCAGGAGGTCTGTCAGTTTCTACTTTAGTGAAGGGGATGGAATCAATTGAAGTGCAGCTGCATGGCAAAGGGAGGCGAGCCGAAGCCCTCTGGAAGAGAAAGAAGCACAACCACAGGCCACACTGACAAGTGAGGTGTGTAGGAGAAAGGGGAGATTTGTTGTGAGCTTTGAAAGAATGTCACAACAACCTTCATATGAGCTTCCGAGAGCAGAGCATGAGACATCCCTATAGCAAAATGTGTGCCAGGGTAGGGCCTTCCGGGGCACATCTCACACTTGCCCTGAGAATGCGGAAGGCATGGTCAGCCGATACCAGGACCAGTTTCATGGATGAGATGGCCTGAGAGGTTGGTTGTTGGCTAATGAGTTTCGAGGGCAAGCCTGTAAACGCACTTGTACCAAGAGGAGCTCTGAGCGTTGCTGTGACAAGTGGTGTCACCTAAAGAGAAGCCAGAAGAACCCTGGCAAGCAAAAGAAGAAGGAGAATGTGTAGGCTTCTCAAAAGAAAGAGAAGGGGTACTCTTTCATGCGGGGAGGAGGAGTGAATAGGGCCAGGAGATTTTGCTATTAATTGTCCGAATAGACTCCCCTGTAGGTTTTAATGTCCTCTAAATTGTGGTGTTCTGGTGGAAAGCTCCAGTTGGCCAACCTTGTTACAGCCCTGGCTCTGAGGAAGGTTGGAGGCATTTAATGGCCACCTGAGAGACTGTGGGTCCTTTAGGGCCAGGAGAAACTATGCATACAACTTTCTGTCAATGGATGGGAAAGCTGGCCATTTCAGGAGAGCCCATTCTCAAGGTCTTGTATTCTGGGCTCTAGCTTTCCCTGCTCCCAACAGGGGCAAGGTAATCAGCACGCCCTGACACCTTCTGCTCAGACCCTTTTGGCTGTTAAATCCTGAGTCAGTTCAGAAAATGTCTCAACTGAGTTTTGATCTGATTGTGGATGAAAGGGCTGACCTGGCACATATAATAGAGACCTGAGTGGGCACTGAGTGGGAAGTGTAGTCCCCCAGGTTACTCCATCCTACACCAGGTTGAACTGGAAGTGTGTGGGGCGAGTCACCTTTGTGTTTAGAAATTCCGTCAAGGTTAGCAGATTTGCCACCTTGGCCTATGCTGGGTTGGACTGCCTCCACCTGTCAGTGGACCAATGGGACAGAATTGGGGTAGTCCTACTGTAATGTTGCTTGCAACCCAAATTCTTGGTTTTTTTGTAGGGGTTGTTTTTGTACCAGAGGACGCTGGTTGAGGGAAGGAGAAGACTTGGAAGTTGGCACCCCCCATCCCCTGGGCTCCTAACTGTTTTGTGTCTCTTTCCTGGCTTGCAAAGTCTCTTCAGATCCTTAAGATAAGAATAGCACTCACCTCCAGAGACAGCGTCTCTGTGTCGTACAATGAGTTATGTGGGAAGAGCTATGGTTGCTGAGCCTCTAGCACATCTCTAGGAGAACCCTTTTGGCAACGTTTTGTTTTGTTTTTATATTCCTTCTCCCCTATATTTTAATACCGTATAACCCTACCAAATCATCCCCTGCCATTCTAATTTATTGTGATATTGTGGCCAGTCCCTGGCAGCTTTGGGGAGAAATTGTTAACTTGGGTCTTTTTCTACTTATGGAGGGATGTGTTTTGATAGGACGGAGAATAGTGGGGGGAGTTGAGGAGCAGCTATTGGAATTGTTTGGGGCAAGAGAAAATGTGGTGCGGAATGTCAGCTGCAGCATCTCTGCTGGATTACTGCAACACGCTCTACGTGGGGCTGCCTTTGGAAAGTGTCTGGAAAATCCAGTGGGTCCAGAATGGTGCAGCCAGGTTGTTAACTGGGGCTGGTTAGAGGAAACGTATTACTCCCCTGTTGCACCAGCTCCACTGGCTGCCAGTCTGTTTCAGGACACAATGCAAAGTGGTGGCTGTAACCTATAAAGCCCTAAATGGCCTGAGTCCAAGCTATCTAAAAGACTGGGGCAGGATTTGGGCTTTCCTCTGAACTAGGCCAGAGAAAGACAGGGCCAAACTACACAGTACTCACTGAGCTTGCATTTAGATATGGAGCCCCTTTACTGAGTAAAAGGCATCTGTTTCTCCTAACCCAACCTTTCCTCAGTTCTACATCTTGCATATTAATTTGCTTTGTTTCGTGATTCATAATTGGGAAGAAAAGACCCTCGTATGGGTTCAAGGCAAGAAAGCATGCAGAAAGTTGCAGGCAGCAGCCTGGATGAGCTGCAAGGACATTGGTGTTGCTTGGTGGGAACCGGTGATGGTGTGGGCTGACAACGGGTGAAGGATTCTGAGTGAAGGATTCAAATTTGTACTTGTTTCACTCCAGTATTTCCTAACAGAGCTCATAAAAACAATACAGGTTTTTAAAGATTCCCCCCTTATTGAAACAGAGCTCCTGCAATGCCACCCCTTCTGCTCCTGGAAGGAAAGACTGGGAGGAGGATGAGTTGGAAATGATATGAAGGCACCCAAAGGTGGGGCAAGGGGTCACCATGCTATGAAGGGTGTTCTGCTTACCTCCTCATCTGCACTTTCAATGTGAATCAGTTTAGCATTCTCTTTCTCACAAACTCTTACTGCATTGTGCCAGTTGTTTGCTCGACTAACAAATAAATAGATTGCATCTTTATGGGCCATCCAGTCATGATTCAATCTGTAACGAATTTCGACTTTCACCCAAGATAGAGTATGAGAACGAAGAGACAAGAAGAAGAGTTTAGTAGATATCTGTTTGTATGCCTCTCTAAATGTTACAAAATAAAGTTGGAATACATTTCCCCATAAAACACACAACATTAACCAGAAAATCAGAAGTGTTTATTATAATGAAAACACTTTGCCTATTTGAATTGGGATCTTATTCATATGCTTCCCTGTTCTATTTTTTGAATCCATCATATTTTTAAAGTGATTTCCAGCTTATCTACAGCTTATTGCTACAAACTAGTAGCATTATATATGAGAAAATAATGCATAAGGATGCCTTGTTGTTGTTTAGTCATTAAGTGTCCGACTCTTCGTGACCCCATGGACCAGAGCACGCCAGGCCCTCCTGTCTTCCACTGCCTCCCGGAGTTGGGTCAAAGTCATGTTGGTAACTTCGATGACACTGTCCAACCATCTCGTCCTCTGTCATCCCCTTCTCCTCTTTCCTTCACACTTTCCCAACATCAGGGTCTTTTCCAGGGAGTCTTCTCTTCTCATGAGATGGCCAAAGTATTGGAGCCTCAGCTTCAGGATCTGTCCTTCCAGTGAGCACTCAGGGTTGATTTCCCTCAGAATTGATACGTTTGTTCTCCTTGCAGTCCAGGGGACTCTCAAGAGTCTCCTCCAGCACCACAATTCAAAAGCATCAATTCTTCGGCGGTCAGCCTTCTTTATGGTCCAGCTCTCACTTATACATCGCTACTGGAAAAACCATAGCTTTGACTATGCGGACCTTTGTTGGCAAGGTGATGTCTCTGCTTTTTAAGATGCTGTCTAGGTTTGTCATCGCTTTCCTCCTACAGCATGACAATTCATGTTCCAATAAACAGCATACCCTCAAAGGCTTTCACGGCTGGGATTTGATGGTTGTTGTAGGTTTTCCGGGCTGTTTGGCCGTGTTCTGGAGGTTTTCCTTCCTAACGTTTCGCCAGTCTCTGTGGCTGGCAGCTTCAGAGGACAGGAGTTAGAACTCTGTCTGTGTTCTGGTGAAAAGGACAAAAAGCTGATCCCACAGCTACAAATACTCAACTATCGCACACACTACACCAGAACACAGACAGAGTTCTAACTCCTGTCCTCTGAAGATGCCAGCCACAGAGACTGGCGAAACGTTAGGAAGAAAAAGCTCCAGAACTTGGCCAAACAGCCCGGAAAACCTACAACAAACAAACAGCATACCCTTATTTCTCTAAATCTATTTTGTGGCTCACTTGCTCTTCACTCCATTTCTAACATGCTATCTTAGTTATATATGCTATCATCCATGCCCATTCATACTAATATGATATAGCGGTGTAATTGGAAGATTTCACATATAAAGAATAGCTTTGTTGCAGCATTTAACAAGCAGGTGGAGTTATAAGTCTTCCTGGTGAGCAACATCTACAGTATCTCAGAAATATAACTTTAGGAGATGAATCTACTTCATAGCCTTTGTATATTTTGTACTTTTCAAAATTTGCTGCCCAAAACTGCATATTTAAAATTTCATTCAAATCTATGTAGCAAATTTGCACCCGCTGACATCTGCAATATCTCTCCTCTTAACTTAGTAATACATCTTATTTAAATGTGAAGGGAGTAAACAATCCCTATAAGATTTGTTGAGATGCATCTTACAATATAATGGCTTAAGCTTTTGTACCTGTCCAAAGTAGTTATCTCTGGAGGGCCACAGGGACACCCCCACCTCCAGGACTCACAGAAAGGAAAAACCTCTTCAGTTGTGGTTTTTTTCAGCCAAGGCAGATTCAGCGTGAATTCTACCCCCACACCAGCATTGAAATTCATTGGCATCATAATCTTAAAGTAACTCACCTATTTCTTCTTCCAATTCATTAAGCAATAGAGCATATACAGCTAACTCTCCTGCAACCTTGTCTGCATCAAAAATTGTTTCAATATCTAAAATGAATTGCAATAGTTCAAGTTAGGGGAATTTGTCTTGAAAGCCACTTCCTAACTTTACTGTGATGTTTTGCACAGTGAGAGGGTTTGTATGCATGTACTGTAATTCATGCTTTGTGGGGTGTGGGTGTTTTACCGGTTGGGATGGGTTGCCTGTTTTTCTGGGTGCAGGAGGAGAGTCTGTGGCATGGGTGAATGTTTTGGTCAGAAGTAAGCTTTTACACTTCACCAATGGTTTGACTTTAGGTGGCACAACTCCCCCCCTTCAAAGACTCCTCCAATGCTCTTTTTTGTGATTATAGCTCCCAGAATCCCCCAGCCAGATGGCAATTGGAAAATGTTACATTTCCAAGGTCTGATCCAAACACTGAAGGAGGCCCAAAAGAGTATAGTTTCTGTGCCTGCACTACTTTTGAATGCTGTCCAATTTAAATGTTTTGGGAAGGACATGTCACAAGCCACATCAGCAGCACACTTCAGCAGAGATGGGTGAGCTCTTTCTAGCTCTCCTTTGAAATCACGTCAGATTCTTTTAAAAAACATACATCTGTCCAAAGTCACCAATTTATTTATTTATTTATTGGATTTCTATCCTGCCCATATGGACCATATGCTTGATATTAGCAGATTTTGCACATTTCTTTCATGCCAAGACTAGGAGATTTACCCTAACATGTTTAGTTTTTTGCAGGGAGTAGAGGATGCCCAGAAAGTGCATAGTTCCAGAAAGGAGAAGTATAAGATTCGCAGTCCAGAAATCCAAAGTGTGCATCCCAAATACACAACAGAGATATTAAGTAGAGCTAGCTCAAGAGATTAGGCATCCTTCAGTCTCGAGAGACTATGGTAACGTGCTCTGTATGGAGGACTTGGAACAGCGTCTAGTGTGGCTGAGAAGGCCAATTCGAGAGTGACAATCCCTTCCACACTGAAGACAAATAAAATCTGTCCCCTGTCCAGCTCCCTGATTTTGCTGGTTTCGGGACTGCCTCTTTGCCTCGGCCTGCTGGACAAGGGTCTCTTCAAATTGGGAGAGGCCGTGATGCACACTGCCTGCCTCCAGGCTGAACGCTCAGATGTCAAAGTCTCCCATCTGTTGAGGTCCATTCCTAAGGCCTTCAGATCCCACTTGCAGCTCAAGAGGTATGTTAAGAATCTCTCTGAAAGGTCAGCTCTTGAGCAGGCAGGAAAGAATGAGGCCGGGAGGTTGCTTTTCCACTGAGTAGACATGCTAATCGGTTTGCATGTTGTTGCCTGGCAGACCAGATGAGCGGAAGAACATAGAGTGGCTTCTTCTACGGAAAAATGAGAAAGAAACCCCCCATTTCCCATCTATTTTTTCCTTTATCATTTCTCTCCAAGGTCGCAGAGCAAAAACACACTGTTAGTTTGCATGGAAGGAGCTCCAATTCAGAACCCAAGGCTGGAGAAAGCAGACCCTTGTTGCTCAACCAGCTGATTACCTTCCTGCAGGTAATGCTGTGGGTCTCATGAGATGCTCCCTCTCCCTCTATGCAGCCCCTGATGCCTTCATGTTTCTTCTGCCGCTGGATGGAACAATGTCCTGAAAAAAGAGAGGGGTTAGAGCAAGAAGCGTTCATCTGCATTCAGACCACAGGGTGCAGCAGCTTGCTCTGTGAGAATGGCCTCCTGGCTTATGCAGGAATATCATCCTCTCCTGCCTACTGACTCCATCTTCTCCTCCTCAGGCCGTACTGTGTTGTTCTCTGGCACCATAGAATCATAGAATAATGAACTTGGATGTTACCACTGAATCCAATCTCCTGCTTAATGCAGGATTAAATATCAAAGGATATCTCCCTTGTGATTTTCTTAATTTCTCTTGAATACCTCTAGTGCTGAAGCACTCAGCACCTCTCAATGTAATTGGTTCTACTGCTGTACTGCTCTAACAGCACGTTTTTTTCCTGATATTCAACTGAAATCTGGCTTCCTGTAACTTGAGCCTGTTGTTGCGTGTCCTGCACTCTGGGATGATTGAGAACAGGTCCTACCCCTCCTCTTTATGACCACCTATCAAGTTTTTGAAAAGTGCTATCAGATCTCCTCTCAGTCTTCTTTTCTCGAGAATAAACATGCCCAGTTCTTTCAGTCTTTCCTCCTAGGGCCTGGTTTCCAGCCTCCTGATCATCCTTGTTGCCCTCCTCTGAACTTGTTCCAAGTCCAAGATCCTTTTTACTCGTAGTGTTGCTGAGCCCGGTATCCTCCATCTTGTAGCTGTTTGTTTGGTTTCTTTTTTCAAGTTGCAGTACTTTGCACTTATCCCTGTTGAATTTCATCCTGGTTTTTTTCAGCCCAGTGCTCAAGCCTATCTAGATCATTTTGAATTTTGATTCTGCCTTCCAGGTGTTAGCTATTCCACCCAATTTTGTGTCATCCACAGATTTGATTAGCATTCCCTGTATCCCCTGATCTAGGTCAGTAATAAAAATATTGAACAGCACTAGGCCCAGGACTGAGCCCTGGCATACCCCACTTCTTTCTTCCTCTCAGTTTGAGAAGGAGCCATTAATCATCACCCTCTGAGTACAATTCTCAAGCCAACCGTGTATCCGTTAGATAATTGTTCTAACTAGCCCACACCTAGTTAGCTTGCTAATCAGAATATCATGGGGCACTTTTTCAAAATCTTTGCTGAAGTCAAGATATATTATGTCTACAGCATTCCCTCTGTCTGTCAGGGAGGTTACCTGATCAAAAAATGAAATCAGATTAATCTGACAGGATTTGTTCTTGCATTATTTATTATTGCATTATTTTCTAGGTGGTTGCATATTGATCACTTTATAGTCTGTTTCAGGATTTTTCCAGGATTGATTTCAGGCTGACTGGTCTGTAATTCCCAGGTTCCTCCTTTTTGAAAATAGGTAAAACATTATTCCTCCTCCAGTCATCTGGCACCTCACCCATTTCCTATGATTTCAAGAAAATAATGGACAGTGATTCTGGGAGTTCTTCAACCAGTTCCTTGGGTGCAGTTCATCCAGCCCTGGAGATCTGAACTTGACTATTTGTTTATCAATCTCTAGCCTGAAGGAACCATTAGAAGGTGTAAGGCAGAGATGTCCAACAGGCATTCAGAAAGTGGCAGAACCTTCTGTGGTGAATGCAGTGGCTGGGCCAGCAGCAGTCACTGCAGTGAGGGATGTGACCAGCTCATGGACAAATGTGTGGGTGTGGTTGGTTGATGTGGAAAGACCTCACTCTGACCCCTAGTGAAGGGCGATGCCTGTCTGTGTTTGCATGAATGAAGGAAAATGTGATGGATGGAGGAAGAGGAAAGAAGGAGAGAGTAAGGATTTGAACTTCTCTCACCTTCAGTGAAAAGGGGCATCTCAACATTTTGAGAAAACTTGTCAAAATTATGGGTAATCACTGCAACATTTTACTCTTACCCAAGAGCAGAAAGACCAGCCTTTTTTAAAATGAGCACAAAGCTCTGTAAAAATACAACAACAACCCTATAATCCATGTGGAAAATGTGTATTTTGTGTGAAAAAGCTCGGAGTTTGTGCAAAACCCAAGTCTTTCCATATGGAACAGGGTTTTTTTTTGTTTTCGTTTTGGTTTGGTTTTGGGGGGGGGGTTTGCTTTTATGTGCAAATGTGCTCTTGGGAATTTTTGCAGAAAATGCTAAGAACCAGAAAGAAAAACAAAGGGAAGGGATAAAGAGAAAAAAGAAAAGGAAAAGAAAAGAAAAGAAAGAAAGAAAGAAAGAAAGAAAGAAATCTCTCCCACTGTGAAGAAAACATTCACATTTTTTTTCCAAGAAAGAAATAAGCAAAGATTTTCATTCCCAGGAGAAAAGTTTAGAAAATACTGTAGGAGGAAAAGAGGTTCTCCTGTCACTTGTTTTCAGCTTTGAATATTGTCTTTCAGTGATGTAAGCTGCCTTGGATCCTTTTCAAGGAGAAAGGCAGGATAAAAATTACTTGAATAAATAAATAAATAAATAAATAAATGAAGCAGCCATTGTTTTATAGTCCCTGTCCACTTTGAGAACAAATGCAGTCTTCAGCCCAACATTTCTACTACTCAGTCACAGGTCTAATTCAGAGAGATGAGCCTTAAACACCCCTTAAATCTATTCAGTTCAATGTGGAAAATTCAGTGGCCTGTAAACTTGCCTGTCCCCCTTAAGACATTCATGAACTCCTGTACTTCTTTTCAAAGATGGCCATAAAGCCAAAGAGCTTCCCATGTTCCACCCTTTCCTCAAACAGAGGAGTCTATAATCCTCTGGTTGTTTTCTACACATTTTGCAGCTGTTCTGACTATTCCTGCAGCATATTAGAACTGTGGTGCCTAAAGAGCATGAGGAAAATGAGGGATAGATTCTTGGCTCTTCTTCCACTCACCATCGTTCCCATGCAACCGAGTTATTAACTTTGTCTTTCTGTAAGCTGACTTCAGAGATTGCACATCAGTTCTGCTTGGTGGATGTATCCTGGGTAGAGTATCAGGTGGAAAGAATTGGAAATACTTGAATTAATTACTTACCATCCTTCTGTTCGTAGCTTGGATCTTTTGTCATCATAAATTTCTTAACGAGCTCCATTGCATATCGAAGGTCAGCTGTTTTGTTCGCCTCATTCAGACCTAATGGAAAAGGTATAGGTTTCTTAACATAAGTCCTTTTGTATACATAATGCCATGTATTCCCAAGAAACATATGGTGGACTAGCCACTCTTCGACCTGGCAGAGAGGCACGTCATCCCGCTTCCTGTCAGAAGTGGGTAATCCACCGCAAGATCTGGAAAATAAGAAGGGAGTGCAGAGCCTGCGGCAGCAGTGGGACAGTGAGTGGACGGTCTCGCCCCAGGGGGCTGGACCCTCGTTATCTCCATCTCAGCTGTTGTTCTGCTTTTTGAAAACTGAAGAAGTAGCTCATAACAAAAAAGGAGGGGAAAGACAGTTAAAAAACACACATATAGCAATGGAACAATAAATACACATTTCAACTCTCAACAATTAGAAGAAAAAATCCAGTATCATGGAACCATACAATGAAGTTGGAAGGGGCCTCTAAGGCCATAGAGTCCAACCCCCCTGCTCAGTGCAGGAATCCAGTTCAAAGCAGATCGGACAGATGGTGGTCCAAGTTTCTCTTGCTGACTCTAGCATTGGAGCACTCAACAGCTGTCAAGGTAATGGGTTCCGCTTTTGTACTGCTCTAACAGTTAGGAACGTTTTCCTGCTATTCAACCAAAATCTGGCTTCCTGTAGCTTGAGCCCATTTTTGCCTGTCCTGCACTCTGAGATGATTGAGAACAGGAAGAAAACAAACAAACAATGGCTTCCAGTAAAACTAAACGATTGGGCACAAAAAGGCCATTTGAAAAGCCACGTCTTAACTGAGCACCAGAAGCACCAGAGTGCTTTTCTGGGATACCCCCAAGCTTCAGTCAAAGAAGAACACACACAGCAAAGTCGTAGATATTTAACAAAGTGCACTTTCTTCCAGAAGACACCCCACGGTGGCCTTGTTTCTTTGCTCAGGCAAGAACCTGAACATATGATGATTGTCTTGACGTCTCTACTGTGATCTGGAGTCACATTCTCCATCAGACATCTCCTGGTAACTGGGGATAATGGGCTAGAACTCTGCAGACCCCCTTCAGGGCAGAGATGCCCAGTCATGAATACAAGGTGAACAGACTTAGAGGACAACAGTATATGCCCACTTCCTGCTTTCAGAAGGGAAGTCTTCAACTTTACTCTTATTGATCCAGTTCAATTCCTACAGAGAGTGGCTAAAAAAACCCCTTTCTTCTCGGAGACTGAAAGCAGAGGTTTTCAATCCAAGAAAAGCATTACATTAGAAATCAGGTCCATAGTCAGAGAGAAAAAGAATGGAGCCCAGTTAGTTCAAAGCCTTTGGATTTTTGTGGACAAAAAGAATGTACAAAGAGATGAGAAATGGTTTCAAGATGGCTTTAGGAACTGTTAAGTCATTTTACCTACAATTTTAAATTTTAGATACAACAGCTAAAAAAGCACAATTCTTTCCTTTTTTATTAAAAGGATATTTCTTGTTGTTGTTGTTTAGTCGTTAAGTCGTGTCTGACTCTTGGTGACCCCATGGACCAGAACACGCCAGGCCCTCATGTCTTCCACTGCCTCCCGGAGTTGGGTCAAATTCATGTTGGTAGCTTCGATGACACTGTCCAACCATCTCGTCCTCTGTCGTCCCCTTCTCCTCTTGCCTTCACACTTTCCCAACATCAGGGTCTTTTCCAGGGACTCTTCTCTTCTCATGAGATGGCCAAAGTATTGGAGCCTCAGTTTCAGGATCTGTCCTTCCAGTGAGCACTCAGGGTTGATTTCCTTCAGAATGGATACATTTGTTCTCCTTGCAGTCCAGGGGACTCTCAAGAGTCTCCTCCAGCACCACAATTCAAAAGCATCAACTCTTCAGCGGTCAGCCTTCTTTATGGTCCAGCTCTCACTTCCATACATCGCTACTGGAAAAACCATAGCTTTGACTATGCCGACCTTTATCGGCAAGGTGATCTCTCTGCTTTTTAAGATGCTGTCTAGGTTTGTCATTACTTTCCTCCCAAGAAGCAGGTGTCTTTTGATTTCGTGGCTGCTGTCCCCATCTGCAGTGATCATGGAGCCCAAGAAAGTAAAATCTGTCACTGCCTCCATATCTTCTCCTTCTATTTGCCAGGAGGTGATGGGACCAGTGGCCATGACTTAGTTTTTTTGATGTTGAGCTTCAGACTATTTTTTTGTGCTCTCCTCGTTCACCCTCATTAAGAGGTTCTTTAATTCCTCCTCACTTTCTGCCATCAGAGTGGTATCATCTGCATATCTGAGGTTGTTGACATTTTTTCCGGCAATCTTAATTCCGGTTTGGGATTCCTCCAGTCCAGCCTTTCGCATGATGTATTCTGCATATAAGTTAAATAAGCAGGGGGATAATATACAGCCTTGTCGTACCCCTTTCCCAATTTTGAACCAATCATTTGTTCCAGATCCAGTTCTAACTGTTGCTTCCTGTCCCACATATAGATTTCTCAGGAGACAGATAAGGTGGTCAGGCACTCCCATTTCTTTAAGAACTTGCCATAGTTTGCTGTAGTCCACACAGTCAAAGGCTTTTGCGTAGTCAAGGCTGGCATAGGGAGGTGAAAAGGGCATTATTGGTGTGAGTAATTTACTGTAAGAATGTGGATGGCACAACCTGAATAGTTTCCCAATTGCTGTGAAGTTTCCTGTACAACATATAGATTTCTCAGGAGATAGATAAGGTGGTCAGGCACTCCCATTTCTTTAAGGACTTGCCATTGTTTGCTGTGGTCCACACAGTCAAAGGCTTGTAGTCACGCCTGCTGTTGTTGATGTTTAGTCGTTTAGTCATGTCCGACTCTTGGTGACCCCATGGACCAGAGCACGCCAGGCCCTCCTGTCTTCCACTGCTTCCCGGAGTTTGGTCAAATTCATGTTGGTAGCTTCAGTGACACTGTCCAACCATCTCGTCCTCTGTCATCCCCTTCTGCTCTTGCCTTCACACTTTCCCAACATCAGGGTCTTTTCCAAGGAGTCTTCTCTTCTCATGAGATGGCCAAAGTATTGGAGCCTCAGCTTCAGGAACAAAGGAACATATTTCTTCTGTATTGGACCTAAAGCCTGCTTGCTACCGTCATACATTCCCTTGATGTTACCTGTGTCCGCTGCTATCTGTATCTGAGAGCAGAGCTGAAGCCAATAATCGTTAGAACATCTCCTGGCAGCCTGTTGGACTTTGCTACGAGCAACTCGAAGAGCCTGCAAGTTGTACTCACTAGGACATGCTTTGTATGCTGCCGAAGCTCTCCTCTTTTCCTCAATGGCTGGCATCAACTCCTCTGAATGGGCTTCGAACCAGTCTGCCGTCTTATTGGTCTTCTTGCCAAATGTGGACAAGGTGGTGTTATAAACAGCATTCTTGAAATGTTCCCATTGTTCAGGTGCATTTGGATCAGCCGGGCCTGGAAGGGTTTCCTCAAGCGCTTGGGCAAATTCCTCCATTTTTCTTTGATCGCGAGTCTTGCTGATGTGGATACGTGGTCTTCCTTCCTTTTTCGTGTGGTACAATCTCTTTGTTCGCAGTTTTACTCTACTACACACCAGGGAGTGATCAGTATCACAATCAGCACTCTGATAACTGCGTGTGATCGTAATACTAGGAAAGCTAGAGCTTCTAGTGAGGATCAAATCGAGCTGATGCCAGTGCTTCAATCTTGGATATCTCCAGGAAACTCTGTGTTGAAGCTTCATATTAAAGAATGTGTTGCTGACACAAAGACCATAGTAACAGCAAAACTCCAGCAAGCGTTGGCCATTTTCATTCATCTTCCCAATGCCAAAACGGCCTAGACAAGCGGGCGAAGAATTGTGATCAGCACCAACTCTAGTGTTAAAGTCTCCGAGAATGAACAGCGGCTCTCTCTTGGGGATTTTTTTGATAGTAGCTGCCAGATCGTCGTAGAATTTGTCTTTGACTTCTGTTGTAGACGACAGTGTTGGTGCATATGCACTAATGAGGGTGACCGGTCCCGCTGATGAGTGGAGCTGCAGAGACAGGATTCTTTCACTCCCCACAATAGGTGGAACAATGGATCTCAACAGAGCATTTCTGACTGCAAAGCCAACACCATATTCCCTGGTCTCATTCAATGATTTTCCCTGCCAGAAGAATAAGACATTTTTTCTTTGACAGATCCCATGTCTGGCAATCTCGTCTCTTGCAGGCCAACAATGTCCTTCTGCAGCCTACTCAGTTCCATGTCGATGACAGCTGTCTTGCACACGTCATCTATTTCCTACAGGTCGTCAGAAAAGCCAGGGGCCATTGTCCGAACATTCCAGGTGCCCAACTTTAGGGCAGAAGTTTTCTTATGATTGTTGCATGGTGCAGGGTCATCGATCTGCTTGTCAGCTTTCACCCTAAACCCCACACACCCTGTGAGGTTAACAGACCGTGGCGAGGTAGCACCTTACTGGCTGGGGACTGCCCAGCTTAAGGCGGGTGGTAGCTACCTAGTGAGGTGCAATGACCTCTCCCACCATCGGAAGTAGCCCCTGGCGTCATGCTCTACGCCAATCGAGCAAAGACTTATAACCGGTAACTGCTACTTCCCGTGTTATTTCAACGCTGTATGTGAAGCTGGAGTGTCCTCTCCAGAGCACAAAGCCTGGGCAAAATAATATGGAGGATAGGCTGTTGCCCAAGCAGCAAATCCCCCCTCTCCACGTCACTGAAATAGTCCAATGGAAAGGCAAGAGCCAATACAACTGGTTCCAGCGACGTCGCAGGAGTTGCCAGAACGGCACGAACTGCCTCCGGGACTCCGGCTCTGGATTTTGCCTCGAGGTTAACTCCTGAAGCCTTTTCCATCAGTGGATATAGCCACAAGGCAGTGGAGGTTTGAAATCGGAGTTTTCCTTCTCCTAGATGGGCTGCCTCCCAAGGCTGACGAGCCCCAACTACCCGGGTTGCTCCCTTCTGCCTCTGCTTCCTCTGCAGGAAAAGGGGAACAAATGTCTAACCCCACAATAAAATCCTGGTTTGCGAATTTTTCTCAAATGCTCTCTAACCAGGGCTTGAGTGTTGAGGCCATTAATTTAAGTAATTCTAACAGCAAAAATGCTTTCAAAGAAAGTGTTTGACATCAGAGCTCAAACAGATATCGCGGCCTTATCTTCAGTGCAATCTATGAAATGGCTAGTGAGGTCTAAAACCATTTTTCACGTAGAAAAATACATGCTCTTTCCAATGAAAAAAGATCTTCATATGGCGTTTACCTATCTCTGCTTTGAGCTAATGGAGACAAGGATGTCACAAGGCCGATATCAGGGCATTCCCATACAGGATAGACTGTGTATTTGTGGGACAGCAAAAGTTGAAGATTTGGCACATTATCTATTACATTGTCAACTCTATGCTAATATCAGAACAATTTACTTAATACCCTATTTGGTGCGTTGGGTGATGAGAGTAATTTGACTCATTTACTGCAAGGGGATAACCCCCGTTTAACTCGTAAAGTGGCAATTTTTGCTGTAAAAGCAACAATCCTGAGGAAACAAGATGTTGGTAAAGGGTCTGTTTAGTTGAGGTATGCCACTAAAGAGGTTCACTACTTAGGTATAACTACTAAGAGGTTACCTGGAGTGTCAATGGGGTTTGTTTTAAATAGTTGTTTTAAATGTAATTTTTATGCGCATTTATTCTTGTTTATTATCATTGTATACATTTATTTATATTTATATGTTTTGCTATGTAATATTGAAATGGTCTGTTGACTTATTCAATAAAAATGTGTGATGATGATGATGACTTTCATTGATTACCATTCAAGATACTGTGTGATCGACTTATTCAAAGAACATCTGAGACCTTCAATGCAATGAAGGCATATGTGGAGATGGTGAAGAACAAGTACAATAGGAAGCTTCAGATTGTGAGATCAGACAATGGGGGTGAGTATATCTCACAGCATATGCAGACTTCCTTCAAAGAGCAAGGAATTCAACATCAACACACAGTGGCATATACTCCTGGACAGAACAGTGCGGCAGAAAGAAAGAATCGGTCAATCATGGACATGGTCAGGTGCATGCTCATTGAAGCAAAACTACGTAATAAATACTGGGCGGATGCAGCGTCTGAAAAGTGTTGAAAAGTGAATATTTATATAGAATTATAAATAATGTTATAATTAAATAAACAAGTAAACTTACACACAATGGCACTTCCTATTGCCATGACAACAAGGATGATGGTGATTACTACGGCTATATATATACCCATTGGACTTTGACAAAAATCCTTTATTTTTTGCAAGGGTGTTTTTTCTGGAAGGATAAAAGGAAAAAGGTGCTTTAGTGATTAGCAACAAACATCCCATAATTGTTATAATCAGTTGTTCACAATTTGAGATGGGGGAGGGGGCAACACAGAACCCACCTACCATAAGTGTCCCCCTCCAGTATTTGAAGACCAAACACATACCCTGGGGAAAAACCTAATTCTTCTTGAAATTCAAAAGGAGAATCATGGATCAGGAACTTTAAAAAAATAGCAGTTTTCCTCTAAAGAGAGTCTGATGCCAGAACATTACGCTAAGACTCCTATAGAACTTTTGTTGTTGTTGTTTAGTCGTTAAGTCATGTCCGACTCTTGGTGACCCCATGGACCAGAGCACGCCAGGCCCTCCTGTCCTCCACTGCCTCCCGGAGTTGGGTCAGATTCATGTTGGTCGCTTCGGTGACACTGTCCATCCATCTCGTCCTCTGTCGTCCCCTTCTCCTCTTGCTTCACACTTTCCCAACATCAGGGTCTTTTCCAGGGAGTCTTCTCTTCTCATGAGATGGCCAAAGTATTGGAGCCTCAGCTTCAGGATCTGTCCTTCCAGTGAGCACTCAGGGTTGATTTCCTTCAAAATGGATTGGTTTGTTCTCTTTGCAGTCCAGGGGACTCTCAAGAGTCTCCTCCAGCACCACAATTCAAAAGCATCAATTCTTCGGCGGTCAGCCTTCTTTATGGTCCAGCTCTCACTTCCATACATCACTACTGGAAAAACCATAGCTTTGACTATGCGGACCTTTGTCGGCAAAGTGATGTCTCTGCTTTTTAAGATGCTGTCTAGGTTTGTCATTGCTTTCCTCCCAAGAAGCAGGCGTCTTTGAATTTCGTGGCTGCTGTCACCATCTGCAGTGATCATGGAGCCCAGGAAAGTAAAATCTGTCACTGCCTCCATATCTTCCCATGCAGTGATGGGACCAGTGGCCATGATCTTAGTTTTTTTGATGTTGAGCTTCAGACCATTTTTTGTGCTCTCCTCTTTCACCCTCATTAAGAGGTTCTTTAATTCCTCCTCACTTTCTGCCATCAGAGTGGTATCATCTGCATATCTGAGGTTGTTGATATTTCTTCCAGCAATCTTAATTCTGTCTTGGGATTCCTCCAGTCCTGTCTTTCGCATGATGTATTCTGCATATAAGTTAAATAAGCAGGGAGATAATATACAGCCTTGTCGTACTCCTTTCCCAATTTTGAACCAATCAGTTGTTTCATATCCAGTTCTAACTGTTGCTTCCTGTCCCCACATATAGATCTGTCCCCCTTTCCAGTTAATTCCTATTATTTTTTCTTTTTTTTTCTTTTTTTTTCACTATAATACACTCTTTCTTGCCATCTTTGGGAAAATTATGTTATGTTATGAGTATGTTTTTGTTTATTGTTTTTAGCGTGTGTTGGAAGCCGCCTAGAGTGGTCATAATTGACCAGATAGGCGGGGTATAAATGAAATAAATAAATAAATAAATAAATAAAAATAGATTTCTCAGGAGATAGATAAGGTGGTCAGGCACTCCCATTTCTTTAAGAACTTGCCATAGTTTGTTGTGGTCGACACAGTCAAAGGCTTTTGCGTAGTCAATGAAGCAGAAGTAGATGTTTTTCTGGAGCTCTCTGGCTTTCTCCATAATCCAGCGCATGTTAGCAATTTGGTCTCTAGTTCCTCTGCCCCTTCGAAATCCAGCTTGTACTTCTGGCAGTTCTCGGTCCACATACTGCTGAAGCCTACCTTGTAGGATTTTGAGCATAACCTTGCTAGCGTGTAAAATGAGTGCAATTGTACAGTAGTTGCAGCATTCTTTGGCACTGCCCTTCTTTGGGATTGGGATGTAGACTGATCTTTTCCAATCCTCTGGCCACTGCTGAGTTTTCCAAACTTGCTGGCATATGGAGTGTAGCACCTTAACAGCGTCCTCTTTTAAGATTTTAAATAGTTCAGCTGGAATGCCATCACCTCCACTGGCCTTGATGTTAGCCATGCTTTCTAAGGCCCACTTGACTTCGCTCTCCAGGATGTCTGGCTCAAGGTCAGCAACCACACTATCTGGGTTCTCCGGGACATCCAGATCTTTCTGGTATAATTCCTCTGTGTATTCTTGCCACCTCTTTTTGATGTCTTCTGCTTCTGTTAGGTCCCTACCATTTTTGTCCTTTATCATGTCCATCTTTGCACAAAATGTTCCTTTAATATCTCCAATTTTCTTGAAGAGATCTCTGGTTTTTCCCTTTCTATTATTTTCCTCTATTTAGTTAAATAGTTTCCTCTATTTAGTTAACTTTAAACTATTAAAGTTCCTATAGAACTTTATAGACCTCTAAAGCAGGGGTCTCCAAACTACGGCCTGTGGGCCACCTCCAGCCCGCCTTGCCATTTTATCCAGCCCATTCCCTTCAGCCCATGCGTGCATGTCTTTGTGGCCAGCAACTTCAGAGGACGGGAGCTAGAATTCTGTCTGTGTCCTGGTGTAGTGTGTGAGAGTGTTGAGTATTTTTAGCTGTGGAATCAGGGTTTTTGTTCTTTTCAGGAGATTGGGTGTTTCCTGTGATCAAGGTGTGTTTTGTTATGGGTGGTTTGTTGTGATGAGGGGGGAGAAGATCTGTCACTGTGATTGATGGGTGTTGTTGGCTAGTCTTTTGTGTGCAGTGATCACCGGTCCTTGTGGCTGGGTAGAGTTCATTGACCTTTTTTCAGGCTGTATTTTTCAGTGCTGGGAGCCAGGCTTTGTTGAGTTTTAGACTTTCTTCTTTTTTGTTGATTTCAATTCTCTTTTATGGCTCAACTGTCAGCCATTAAAATAATTCCTTTTGCTAAGCAGTGTTTATTTACAGTAACCTTGTTTGTCTGGAGAGCTTTAATTGTCATGCAGTGACTTTAGCAAACTGTTCAAGCTTCATTTTTAAAAGAACTTTCATGTTTAGGGCCGCTTTTTCTTTACACACACTCTTGATTTTTGAATTTAGGCATCCTTCAGTCTCGAGAGACTATGGTAACGTGCTCTGTATGGAGGACTTGGAACAGCGTCTAGTATGGCTGAGAAGGCCAATTCGAGAGTGACAATCCCTTCCACACTGAAGACAAATACAATCTGTCCCCTGTCCAGCTCCCTGATTTTGCTGGTTTCAGGACTGCCTCTTTGCCTTGGCCTGCTGGACAAGGGTCTCTTCAAATTGGGAGAGGCCGTGATGCACCGCCTGCCTCCAGGCTGAACGCTCAGAGGTCAAGGTTTCCCATCTATGGAGGTCCATTCCTAAGGTCTTCAGATCCCGCTTGCAGATATCCTTCTATGGCAGCTGTGGTTTCCCTCTGGGACACTTTCCCTGCACTAATTCGCCATACAGGAGATCTTTTGGAATCTGACCATCAGCCATTCTCACAACATGCCCGAGCCAACATAGACATCGCTGTTTCAGTAATGTATACATGCTAAAAATTCCAGCTCATTCTAGGACTGCTCTATTTGGAACATTGTCCTGCCAGGTGATACCAAAAATCTGTTGGAGACGATGCATATGGAACGTGTTCAGCTTCCTCTCCTGCCGTGCACAAAGGGTCCAGGACTCACTGCAGTACAGGAGTGTACTCAGGACAGGCTCTATAGACCTGGATCTTGGTATATGCCGTCAGCTTCTTATTAAGCCATACTCTCTTTGTGAGTCTAGAGAACATGGTAGCTGCTTTGCCAATGCGATTATTTAAACATTTATACATTAAGAGCCTTGCTCAGCTCCTGAAAACTTAAGACTGTGGGATCCTTTATGGAGTCAGTCCATCTCATATTGAGCTTTCCTCTTTTCCTGCTTCCTCCCACTTTCAAAGCAATATTGTGCTTACAGCCAGTCTTGTTTTCTCTTGATATGCCAAAAGGTAGGATAGCTCTCATTCAAGCCAAAGCAAGTCTATGCTAAATGAGTTCCAGGATAGAGGAAGCAGGGCACCAGCATGAAAGAAATGGAGATGGAAAAATATAGCAAGTACTAGCCATCCTTCCCCCCCACCCCACTGTGTTCTGTTTTTCCCTAGTACTGTATTATCATCTTTTCCAGTGAGTTGAGTCTTTTTGTGGTATATTCATAGTACAAGAGCATCTATTCAGTCACTTTAGCTTCCAGTAAGAGTTGAGGCTTGATTCAGTTTAGGTCTTGGCCTTGGTCTCAACAGACACATCCTGGCACATATGTATCTTTTCTGCTTCCTTCATAGATGCCCTTTCAAGTCTCTGCTTTCTGACTTTTTTGTTGCAGTCCCAGTTTTGACTGGTGATTGAATCAAGGTGCAGAAAATATTTAACAAATTTGATTTCTTATTGTCAATGCTATGTTTCTATAATTCTTCTGTAGTCATGATTTTTGTCATCTTAATGTTCCAATTGCAATCCAGCATTCCCCCCCCCCCTCTTCACCTTCATCAGAATTTTTTTCAAGTCACTGCTACATTTTCAGGAATTAATAGTCACTTCAGCAGGAGAGAATTGATCGTTTTAGCGATAATGAAGGCAGAAAAACTCTTGAAAACCAGCTATTGGGCAGGAACAGTAGTGGAACATGATATTGGCAGAGGATCTTTCACTCAAGCTAACTCTTGTTCATACTATGCAGAAGAAGGCTGTAGTAGACTATCTCTCAATATTTCATACCTTCCTAAAAACTGTCCAAGCAAAATAAGAGCGAGTGAGGGGCTTATTTTGCTTTGGTTGCCTCCCAAACCAGATGTTCCTTGGCTATTATCTGTTCAGGGAATGCAATATATGTTTTCAGTCAAAGTCTGGCCCATGGTGGTTCCTGTGAGATCAAAATTGAGCTACAGACCCACCAGCCTTGCCTGAAACATGTCTTGTTTACACAAGCGGGCAAATACTTCTTTATTCAGGAAGGCTTTTCAACTAGTGACTTCCTGCTAAACACAGGGCTTCTAATGGGTGGGTGTTGTCAAGATTATGGCAGGACAGAGGCCCACACAAACCACTCCGCCACACTATCCTGACTTTCCTGGTGCGGGTGACATCCAATGGCTGGGAAAAATCTTCTTGTTTGGTTCCTTTCTACCATTTTGAACCACGCTGACTCCCAAGTGCTCCAGGGAATGCTAAAACTCACAAGTTTGCACACCAGTCTTGCCAAGGAGAAAAACCGAAAATACCTGCAAATACAAAAGTATCCAGTA
Organism: Intellagama lesueurii; assembly: GCA_037013535.1. Classification (NCBI taxonomy): domain Eukaryota; kingdom Metazoa; phylum Chordata; class Lepidosauria; order Squamata; family Agamidae; genus Intellagama; species Intellagama lesueurii. The sequence continues at coordinate 196,806,782 of JBAJHW010000005.1, read as the reverse complement.
GGTGCCCAAGGCAAGACCTGGAGTTAGCACCAGGCAAACCCCTCTCTTCACAATATAAGCAGATTGCTGTGAAAATTTTATTCTCTTAATGAAGAGGTTGTAAAAAGTAAAAAAGAAAATAAAGTTTAAAACAGCTTCAAAACTTAGTACAAAAAGTTCAAAAGGAATTAATAAATTGTGTACACAATACTTATTCCTAAAGATTTGACACTAAGGCAATTGTAGAAGAGTTCTCAAATAAAATAAGAAGACCAGCTATTCTGTACTAATAATTACAATCCAGAAAAAATGTGGCATCATTCCAGAGTGGATGCAAAGTGCAGACTGAGCAGCAAGACAGCAAACGAGCGTAATGGTCTCCTCAGAGAAGCTAAGCCAAAGTAACTAAATTCTCCATGCCATTTTTTATATCCAACACCCACCTTTCCCAACCTTTTGAGGGAATTCCACTATCCGATTCTCAGTCACCCTGACCCTTCCAGAAGGGAGTAACATTTTCCCAAAGTAACTTCAGTCACCCTGCTTCTCCACCCCCCCCTTTGGTTCAGCTGAAGCCAGTGGACACACTGCTCCCCATCTGTTAACACCCAGCTGCGAATTGTCTCCCCAATTAAAGGGGCAGCTCTTGCCCCTCTTTCCCACTTTTCTCTGGCACAAGTCAACAGGGTTTTATAGGGCAACTGAACCTTGTTCACCCTTCTTTTGCCACTCTCTTGACAGGTGTACTTTTTAATGATTGTTAAGTTTAATTGACATGCTATTACAACTAACAGGCTGAAATCCGGTTGCTTTAATTTATGTTCCGCAACACTGGTGACATCATCAGCCATGGCAAATATTTGGAAATATTCCTCCTGAAAGTCCCGAGCTGCCCTTGGGATCCCTGTTATCACGGGAAACTGCAGGGGGCTGAGGGATTGAAGGAAACCTTTAATTTCTCAAAGTTGATACTGTTGGGATGAGTCTACTGCCAGTAGTAATTTTTGGAGATTAAAAGATTTCCCTCCCTTCTTCCTCATCTCACGGCCCCCAATGACCTCCCCATGATGACAGGGATCCCCTGGAAGTCTCAGGGCCTTCACGGGGCAGCAAGGGGACAGAAATGGGGATTTCTGAAAAGTCGTTGTGGCTGATGCCATCATCGGCCTTATGCAGCATGAGCTAAAGCAACGGGATTTCAGTCTCTGTGTTTGTTCAAGAGGCAAGATGAGGCAGCAGATAGTGTTGGACTAGGACCCAAGAGACCTGGGTTCCGTTTCCTGGTTGGCAATGGAAACTCGCTGGGAGGAGGAAAGCAGCAGCAGTGACTTGGGAAGTTACTTTAAGAAATAATTGCAGTGACAGGCTGTAGAAGCTGATGGCAGACTTAAGCTTTAGAACTTAGCTGTTCTGATGAGCTTATTGAATCCCCTGAGCTTGAAAAGTTTGGCATGGTTTTCTGTTCAACCCTCACTTCTTGTCCATTGGTCTTTTCCCCCCCTCTGAACTGTTTTTTGTGTGTGTCTCTGTGCATATCTGTGTGTACGTGTGCATGCGTGTGTATACCACTTCCGTACTTTCTCCTTTGTCATCTTCAGGCTTGGCATCATCAGGCTTCTCCTTGGCATCTTTGTTCTTGTCTGCTGTAGATATAAAATAATAGGTTTCCTATAAGCATTAAAATCATTATAAAATAATATTCATTAAGGGAGCCCTTAAAATCCCCTAGAAGAGGGTACAGTGGGCCATTTGGGGCCAATTCCATCTCCCAGACCTGCCTGGCGGGAGGCTTCTTTCAAAGTCAGAAGGTGACCAGAACACCACGTCTCTCTTGGGCTCTTGGGATGGGATGGGTACAGTGCCTAGAAGCTGCCCACCCTGACCGAGAGTTTGTCTCCACCACTCTGCCAGCCTCGTAACTCAGTTTTATACACCAGGTTCGCGTAAACTGTGGGAGGAAGCCTAATTGGGCTGTACATCCCAGAACTGACCTAGAAGAAGTCCCAGGGTGGTATTCACAATCCCGTCCAAGGATGGGCTTCCACATTTGGGCACCCCAGAGACAACCGGGAAAGGCACCGTGCCAACCAGGGCCTTTGCTTTTGAATGGGCTGATGAGCATTTTTGCTTCAGAACTCCGCCACACTATGCCAGGAATGATTTCTCAGTAGACTGCCCACTTGGGCAGGGGTTGGACCCAATGACCTTTGGCATCCCAAATAGCTCTGTAATTCTATGATTCTATATCTGGAAGGTGTTAAACTGGAAGGAAGTGGAGGAATGCAGGATTGACTCTTTCTTCTTTTCCTCTCTCTCATCCTTTCGGAGCTGAAAGAAGCCAGAAGCCAGAAGGGAGGTCTGGAGAGCTTCTGTAGGAAGAGAATAAGAGTGGAAGCAACTTACCTGCTGGGGCTTTTTTGGGTGCCATTTTATCTTCTTAGTGTCGGCAGCCTTTCTTTCCACATTCTGTTTGTGAAGCTGAAGAATGGAGGAGATGGTTCAATTGCTACCCTGAGACAAAGGCAGCACAGAACAAAGCTAACGTTTTCTATGGCAAAGTCTGGAGGAGCGGGTGACTGACGAGGGCGATTTCAGACCGGGCAAAACTGAAGGAAAGCTCCCAGACTTCAGATATTGCTTGCCAACCATTGCAGTCCCCCCTGTTTCAGGTGCCCCAATGGTGTTTGGTCCTAGTTTCATTCTGTAGGTGCATCTGGGTGGGAGGGACTGGAGAAGTGAGAGGAGATGACCGATCTCTGTGTGGAATGAGCCACCTCCCAAAGAATGGCAGAGGCCTGAGCCATTCCTGGACCTTTTGCTACCTGCAGTGACTGAAAAGCCTCAGCAATGCCCCTGTGCCTTCCTCTGAAGACCAGCCCCCACCCAAGGGCCTCGTCTCCCTCTGTTTTGTGCTTCAATCGCCAGGCTCCCTGTCTCATCCCTCCCCCTCCCTCCGCCACCCCTCCCTGTACGACCTGGTTGATGGGCACTGTGTGTGTGTGGGGGGGGGGCAGCTGAGCAAGCTGAGAGCAGTTCCCATATAGCTTACCTAGAGCAGAGGATCAGCCATGAGCTGCCCAGTAGGGCAGGGAGTCTATGTTTTACCATGAATTGTGTCACCTGAGACATTACTGTGTTTGGTGATGGAAGATAGTCCTGATTCTGACTCAGGTTGGAGGGACTGTATTAGGGACAGTATTAGGGACAGGCTGTATTAGGGACAGCCCATGACTGGAAGCGAGATGTTCGCAACCGTTGTGTGCATTGGATCAGCCTAAGAGGAGCTTCTTTCCCCTATTATATAAAAGAGCTTGACCGGATTAGTGGTTGGTCATCAACATTGAAGGATGCCATTCCTTGACGTCTGCGTCCACCTTGGCAACCTGAACATGCTTTCAGCTGTAATGAGGAGCTATTACTAACATGTGTTTCCATCCGTGTAAGGCAGGCAGGTGGGCACATGGGAATATCATTTCCCCACTCGCTACTGACCGTGTGGTTTTTTTGGATTCTAGCCCTTCAGCCAGTCAGTTTCTCTTCTCCATTCCTCTTTGTCTCCCTGCAGCGGCACCTTCTTTCAGATGTTTCAACCCCCGTCATTTATGATGTAAAACCCTCCAGAGTTCTTCCTGTTTAGATGCTGCTGCTCTCTGATTGGTCTCTCGGTGTGCTTGGAATATAGCTGGCTTGCAATAGAGTTGGGGAAATCTTTTGCTCCCACATTGTACTTTTAAAAAAATGTTATTTCCTTTGGTCTTATGAAGATATTTGGAAACTCCAGGAAATTTCTGTCAAGAAGGAAAAGTGAAATAAAATTCTCCAGCATCCTTAATGAAAAAAATTGAGAAGTAAAGATACTCCATTTTAAATTGGATGACGTAAAGCCTTCCTGACTTGTAACTGTTTAAGAGCCGGTAGTTGCTAGAAAAGCAGTCTAAATTGAGCAGTACAGACAAGTCACCGTGGTCAGGGATTCAAAGCCAGACTTTCTGGAACTAAGCACCCAAAGTCGGCTATTGTTGTTATTGTTGTTATGTGCTGTCAAGGCGGTTCTGACTTCTGGTGTCCCAATAAGTGAGCAATATCCAAAATGTGATGTCAACAACCCTGCTCTGCTTATTGCAAGTTCAAACCAGTGGTTCCTTTAGGGCAGCGGTCCCCAACCTTTTTAGCCCTGCGGACCAGCTGGGGAAGGCGGGGCACCCCCTGCGCTCATGTGCATGCGCGAAGGTGTACACGCTCTCATGGGGGTGTGCACGCTTGTGCGCATGCATGAAGGACAATGCAGTGCTTGTGTGTGCATGCGCGTGCTCGTGGGCATGCACGTGCTCGTGCGCATGCGCAAAGGGCAGCACAGCGCTTGTGCAGGTGCGCGCTCACGCGCAGGTGTAAATGGGCTGTGCAGGGGGGAGTGCGTGCGGGGGTGGGTGGGGAGGTCTCTCTCTGCGGCCTGGTCTGGCTCAGGCCATGGACCGGGGGTTGGGGACCTCTGCTTTAGGGAATCCGTCCACCTAATTTTTGGTCTTCCTCTTTTCCAGTTACCTTCAACTTTTCCTAGCATGATTGTCTTTTCCATAGCATCCTGCCTTCTCATTATGTGCCCAAAGTTGGACAGCCTAACTTCCCACATTTTTGCCTCCTGAGATAGTTCAGAATTGGTTTGTCCTAGGACCCGCTTGTTTGGCTTTCTGGCAGTCCATGGTATCTAGAAGGCTCCTGTCCCACACCACGTTGAAATAAATAATTTCTTTTCCTGTTGGCTTTATCCTCTCTTTAACTTTTAGATCCATGCATTGTGGTCAGGAAAACGATAGCATAGATGATCCTGGCCTTGGCCCCCAAAAACCTATTCTTCCACTTGATGTCTTCCACCACTGCCCTTCCAATTTTCAGTCTATTTGTCATTACTTGACTTCAGGCTCCATTCAGACTGACGATCAAACTGGGGTGTAAAAAATCTCTAACAATTTCATTGTCTTCATTGTCAACAGTAAATTATATAATTCTTTTGTAGTCATGATTGTTCTCTCCTTGGTTCAGCAACCGCCCTTTGGGCAGGTTGTCTTCTGTGGAGTCTCTCCTGCTCCTGGCAACAAATCCACAGGTCCTGACCATACCAACTGCAATTCACTCCCCTCTATGGGTCTCAGCCTCAGTACTTTGTCCTCGGGACAGAATGCTTTTTCCTGGGCCTTTTCATCACACAAGCCTTTTTCCTTTCCATGAGTACCCCCCAAGCTTGGCTCTGCTACTTCTAAGGACTTCTCCCTCTATTTTACAGGGACAATTAGTTGTTTGTGGGGTCCTCTAGCTTTCCGTCCAAATAATATCTCAAAGGGGCTAAATCCTGTACTTTCCTGGGGTATAGATCTATAAGCATATAACGATGGCTGCAATATATTGTCCCAGTCATTTAGATTTTCAGCTGTATACGCCCGAATCATCCTCATTAGGGTACCATTAAATTTCTCAACTAGACCATTGGTCTGGGGATGATAATGGGATGAAGTGATGTGGGTAATGCTGCAGACTTGCCACAGTCTCTTCATTAATTTTGAAGTGAACGAAGTCCCCAAATCTGTAATTATCTCGGAAGCGAAACCCATACAACAGATATAATTAATTAGGGCATCTGCCACTGTTTCAGTTTCTATATTTCGCAAAGGTACAGCTTCAGGATACCTTGTGGCATAATCGATAATTGATAAAATGAATCTATTCCCACGCTTGGTAACTTTGGGTAGGGGTCCCACTATATCTAGGCCTAGTCGTTGAAGAGGGGTCGAGATCACTGGCAATGGGCACAGTTTAGCCTTTGTTTTGTCATTCCCAGAACCCTGTCTTTGGCAAGTGTCACAGCTCTGACAATATAGCTTAACATGCTTCCCCATCTCTGGCCAATAGAAGTTCTGAGCAATTCTTTGCTTAGTACGTGAGATACCCAAATGGGCTGAAAATATATCTTTATGCACCTTTTCTAAAATTTTCTCTCTATATTTAAAAGGTACTACCAGCTGTCTGTGTATGCTTTCCCCTCCCCTAATAGGATTTACTAGAACCTCTCTATATAATAAGCCTTCCTTTACACGATATATTTCAGGGTTTTCAGGGGTCAGTGGAACTTCCTTAGCCTGTCTAAAGCATTCACTTAAGGTAGGGTCAATAATGATAATCAATAATGATACTAATATTATTGATTTAAATTGTTGTTTTAATTGTTTTATGATATTTCTATTGTAAGCCACCCAGAGTAGATGTGGTCTAAATGGGCGAGATATAAATCTAATAAATAAATAAATAGCAGCTTCCTTTTGTTCTCTGATGAAAGATGGATTCTGAGGGTTTCTCATAATAACCAGATCAGCCGTCTCTCTCACTTCTCTTGTTTCAAGAAGATTTCCATCGTTTCCCTCAGTGGCTTCAAGTTGCCTTGCCTGAGAGCGAGTTGTCAGAAAAACACTCTGCACAAGCTCAGCTAGATCCAGACCTATTAAACACGGGGCAGGAATTTGATCGGATATGGCCACCTTCCAATCTCCCGACCATCCCTTATATCTCACTGGTATTTTAGCCATCGACAGCACCACTATTTCAGAACCAAGTCCCTTAATAGAAATATTTTCATGGTCTAACATATTTTCCTTAGGGACTATATCAGGGTGACATACTGTAACTTGCGAACAAGAATCTTTGAGTGCTAGATATTATTACTAACATAGATAACATCTCCTGAGCTACGTAGAATATTTTGATTACATTCTATCAGAAAGCACTGAACAACCCTGGCTTCAGGGAAATCTTGACCGTTCTGTTACCTGTGTTGCTATGGCAACAGCTCCACTGCTGGCTTCAACTGCCACATTAGCTGTCTTATTGTTTTGAGTACAAAACACTGGTTTTGGTGGTTTATAACCTTCAGGCTTTGACTGACTGAAATTCTTGCCCTTATTTCTCTCACAATTGACCCAAGTATGTCCTGGTTCTCCACAAGCAAAACATTTTATGTTGGCTCTTTGTTCAGAATAAAAAGGTTTATTTTTCTCCTCAGATCTATTAGGTTTCAGATGACTGTGCTCTGGATATGAGGGTTTGTTTCTAAAATGTCTTCCCTTAGCTTGGGTTTTTCTAAGGTAACCTCTACTGGATTTATTGTCGTCCCACACTTTCCTACCAAATTTTACCTCAGAAAATCGAGGATCTCTGATCTCACTAATGGAATCAGCATATTCAGACACCTGTATTACATTTTTAGGATCTTTGTCCTTGACCAAATAATGCAATTCCCCTGGCAACACTGAATAAAATTGTTCTAAACCAACCACATTTTTCATTTGGTCTAGAGAAGTGACATTTTCCTGTTCCATCCATTTGTCCAAACATTGAATCAATTTAGCCCCCAATTGGGCATAAGATTCTTCAGGCTTTTTGGTAAGGGAACGAAATTTTCTTTCTGTCCCAACATGTCAACGGCCCTACCCACGTGGGTGGCCACACACTGGACCTTGTGTTCTCCACTGAGCAGAGTGAGTGTGCTCCAATGGTGACTGACCTAGTGTCTGTCCCCTTGTCATGGTCGGATCTAGATTAGATTAGGCATCCTTCAGTCTCGAGAGACTATGGTATTGTGCTCTGTATGGAGGACTTGGAACAGCGTCTAGTGTGGCTGAGAAGGCCAATTCGAGAGTGACAATCCCTTCCACACCGAAGACAAATACAATCTGTACCCCATCTAGCTCCCTGATTTTGCTGCTTTCGTGACTGCCTCTTTGCCTCGGCCTGCTGGACAAGGGTCTCTTCAAAATGCGAGAGGCCATGATGCACTGCCTGCCTCCAGGCTGAACGCTCAGATGTCAGGGTTTCCCATCTGTTGAGATCCATTTCCAAGGCCTTCAGATCCCGCTTGCAGATATCCTTGTATCGCAGCTGTGGTCTCCCTCTGGGGCGCTTTCCCTGCACTAATTCTCCATACAGATCGTTGGAATCCGACCATCAGTCATTCTTACAACATGCCCAAGCCAACGTAGACGTCGCTGTTTCAGTAATGTATACATGCTAAAAATTCCAGCTCGATCTAGGACTACTCTATTTGGGACTTTGTCCTGCCAGGTGATACCAAAAATCCGTCGGAGACAACACATATGGAACGTGTTCAGCTTCCTCTCCTGCCGTGCACAAAGGGTCCAGGACTCACTGCAGTACAGGAGTGTGCTCAGGACACAGGCTCTATAGACCTGGATCTTGGTGTATGCCGTCAGCTTCTTATTGAGCCATACTCTCTTTGTGAGTCTAGAGAACATGGTAGCTGCTTTGCCAATGTGTTTATCCAGCTCGACATCTAGGGAGAGAGTGTCAGAGATCGTTGAGCCAAGGTACACAAAGTCATGAACAACCTCCAATTCTTGCGTGGAGATGGTAATAGAGGGAGGTGAGTCCACGCCCTGGCCCATGACTTGTGTTTTCTTCAGGCTGACTGTTAGTCTAAAGTCTTGGCAGGCCTTGCTAAAACAATTCATGAGTTGTTGGAGGTCTTCAGCAGAGTGGGCAACAATGGCTGCATCATCGGCGAAGAGGAAGTCCCGCATGCATTTCAGCTGGACTTTGGTCTTTGCTCTCAATCTAGAGAGATTAAAGAGCTTTCCATCTGATCTAGTCCGGAGATAGACACCTTCTGTTGCACTTCCAAAGGCGTGCTTCAGCATGACAGCAAAAAAGATCCCAAACAGGGTCGGCGCGAGGACACAGCCCTGTTTCACTCCGCTTCGGATGTCAAAGGGATCTGATGTTGAGCCATCAAAAACTACAGTGCCCTTCATTCCCTCATGAAAGGACCTGATGATGCTAAGGAGTCGAGGTGGACATCCAGTCTTGGGAAGGATTTTAAAAAGGCCATCCCTGCTAACCAAGTCAAAGGCCTTTGTGAGATCTATGAAGGCCACAAAGAGTGGCTGTTGTTGTTCCCTACATTTCTCCTGCAACTGTCTGAGGGAGAATACCATGTCAGTGGTGGATCTATTAGCTCGAAATCCACACTGTGATTCTGGATAGACTCTGTCTGCAAGCACCTGGAGCCTCTTCAGCACAACACGGGCAAGCAGGTTCCCTACAACGTTGAGAAGAGAGATGCCACGGTAGTTATTGCAGTCGCCTCTGTCTCCTTTGTTCTTGTACAATGTGACGATGTTTGCATCCTTCATGTCCTGTGGTACTCCACCTTCGCTCCAGCAAAGACGAAAGACTTCATACAGTTAGGTGGTGATGGTCTCTTTACAGCACTTCAGCACTTCAACAGGGATGTTATCCTTTCCAGGTGCCTTGCCGGAGGCGAGGGAATCCAAGGCCGCTTTTATTTCTGCTAAGGTTGGTTCGCTGTCCAACTCTTCCAAGACAGGCAGGCACTCAATGTTATTTAATGCTTCTTCAGTTACTACATTCTCTCTGGAATATAGCTCTGAGTAGTGCTGCACCCAGCGGTCCATCTGCTGTGCTCGGTCCTGGATGATCACGCCTGTAGCAGACTTCAAGAGAGCAGATTTCTTCTGTATTGGACCTAAAGCCTGCTTGATACCATCATACATTCCCTTGATGTTACCTGTGTCCGCTGCTAACTGTATCTGAGAGCAGAGCTGAAGCCAATAATCGTTGGAACATCTCCTGGCAGCCTGGTGGACTTTGCTACGAGCAGCTCGAAGAGCTTGCAAGTTGTACTCACTAGGACAGGCTTTGTATGCTGCTAGAGCTCTACTCTTATCCTCGATGGCTGGCATCAACTCCTCCGAATGGGCTTCGAACCAGTCGGCCGTCTTTTTGGTCTTCTTGCCAAATGTGGACAAGGCGGTGTTATAAACAGCGTTCTTGAAATGTTCCCATCGTTCAGGTGCATTTGCCTCAGCCGGGCCTGGAAGGGTTTCCTCAAGCGCTTGGGCAAATTCCTCCACTTTTCTTTGATCGCGATTCTTGCTGATGTCAATACGTGGTCTTCCTTCCTTTTTTGTGTGATACAATCTCTTTGTTCGTAATTTTACTCTACTACACACCAGGGAGTGATCAGTATCGCAATCAGCACTCTGGTAACTGCGTGTGATCGTAATACTAGGAAGGCTAGAACGTCTAATGAGGATCAAATCGAGCTGATGCCAATGCTTCGATCTTGGATGTCTCCAGGAAACTCTGTGTTGAAGCTTCGTATTGAAGAACGTGTTGCTGACACAAAGACCATAATAACAGCAAAACTCCAGCAAGCGTTGGCCATTTTCATTCATCTTTCCAATGCCAAAACGGCCTAGACAAGTGGGCCAAGAATTGTGATCAGCACCAACTCTAGCGTTAATGGTCGCATTTAATTAGGCAATGGTCGGATCATTGCCTAATTAAATGCAATCTCACAGTGGCTCTCCCTCCTCGCGGGGAGCAAGGACCTGTTTTAATGGTTCGCCCTTGAAGGTTATTGGATCCTATAGGATTCCAGGACACCATGAGAGGGATTCCGGCCGATTTGACTGGCGCTCCTGTTGAGGCTCTGGTTGATAGCTGGCTGGCCGCCGCCACCAGGGCTGTTGACACGATCGCACCTAAACACCCTCTCCGGCGCAGAGATCGCCCTTCGCCCTGGTTTAATCCAGAGCTGCGATCAATGAAGTGAAATAGGAGAAGGCTAGAGTGCATATGGAGGCGGAACCCAACGGAAAATAATCAAATAGCTGTCAGGATCGCGACTAACCTCTACCAATCTAAGGTGAAGGCTGCTAGTCGATCTTACTTTGCTGTCCGGATAAGCGAAGCCTCTAACCAGCAGGCGGAACTTTTCCGTATAGTCTGCGATCTATCCGGAGTTGGTCATAGTGACTGGCCTCCCACTAGCATCTCACCTGACCAATTTGCAGCCTTTTTAAAATCAAAAGTGGAGGCCATCCGCCAGGATCTTACCCCCTATTTGAAAACAGTGGATCGAGCAGAGACGTCCAGCGCTCCGTCTTGCCCGATGAGACTTAACCACTTTCAGCCTGTGACGTCAGACATGGTGGACAGTGTGCTTGACCATTGTCGCACCACCACCTCCTCCCTTGACCCTTGCCAGGCCTGGCTAATCCAAGCAGCCAGGCCTATAACATCTGAATGGGCTACGGCAATTGCCCTCAAGGAGACACTCATTAGGCCCATTAGGAAGAAACCGAGCTTGGCGGCGGACGATATTGGTAATTATAGGCCCATCGCCAATGTTTCTTTCCTCAGCAAGGTAGTTGAGAGGGTGGTGGCTGATCAGCTGCAGGCTCTTCTGGATGAAACCATCCCTGGATCCATTCCAGTCGGGCTTCAGGCCATGCCACAGCACGGAAACAGCATTGGACGCCCTGTTTGATGACCTACTGAGGGAGGCCGACAGGGGCAAAATGTCTCTGCTGATCCTCCTCGATATCTCAGCCGCCTTTGATAGCGTCGACCACGGTATTCTCCTGGGGAGGCTCTCCAAGTTGGGAATCAGTGGCCTGTCTCTTGCCTGGCTCCGTTCCTTCTTGGAGGACCGTCCCCAGAGAGTGCAGATTGGAGTTTCTCAGCCCCGTGGAGCCTCAATTGTGGGGTTCTACAGGGCTCGATTATCTCTCCAATGCTATTTAACATCTATATGAGGCCGCTGGGAGGGGTTATCAGGGGATGTGGGGCTTCATGTCATCAGTACGCTGATGATACTCAGCTCTACATCTCCTTTTTTCCAACAACAGTGGATGCTGTTTCGTCCCTTGAGTGCTGCCTGGGGGCTGTTCAGCAATGGATGCAGGTGAATGGACTGAGGCTGAATCCAGGCAAGATGGAGGTCCTTCGGGTGGGCGTCCCAGACATCAGTGGTCTGGGAAACTCCCTCTCTTTTGGGGGTGACTCTTACCACCAAGAGTGAGGTTTGCAGTTTGGGTATACATCTGGACCCGGCACTCACCATGGAGACCCAGGTGTCGTCAGTGGTCCGTTCCGCACATTTTCACCTTCGGTGGATTGCCCAGCTGTGTCCCTATCTTTATGTGGGGGTGCTCACCACTTTGGTCCATGTGCTCGTAGTCTCAAGAGTAGACTACTGTAATGCGCTCTACGTGGGGCTGCCTTTGAGACTGACGCGGAAACTTCAGATGGTACAAAATGCAGTGGCCAGACTTCTCACAGGGGTGAAAAGGTACCAACATATTTCCCCCACGCTGGCCGCCTTGCATTGGCTGCCCATTCGTTTCCGCGTTGATTTCAAAGTTCTTACGATTACATATAAAGCCCTAAACGGTTTAGGACCTTGATATCTGGCAGAGTGCCTTCTCCCACCCAGTTCTGCCAGAGTCACTCGTTCCAGCCAGGCCGGGCGGCTGAGGGGCCTAACGCCGAGGGAGGTCCAGAAGGAAAGAACGAGGAGCAGGGCCTTCTCGGCAGTGGCCCCTCGCCTTTGGAACAACTTGCCAGTAGAAATCCGCCTGGCTCCCTCTCTGGGTGTTTTCAGGAACAGACTTAAAACCTGGCTATTTGGGCAGGCTTTCCCTCCTGCCATATCTTAATATGTCTTAATGTCCACTTTGGATCTATAATATATAATATATGTTTTTGGTTTTATTGTTTTTAAATTTGTAAACCGCCCAGAGTAGACCTTTGGTTTAGATGGGCAGGATAGAAATCCAATAAAATAAATAAATAAATAAATAAATAAATAAATAAATAAATAAATAAATAAATAAATAAATAAATTCTAAGGTGTTCTGCATTTATGCCAAACCTAGAATACACTATTTTTCTATATGCCTCAAAATTTCTAGCCTGCTCCAGAGGCATCTGAGAATAAAGCTTAGCTAAATCTCCACTTATTTGTGATCTCAAAACTATCATCCTTTCATCATCCTTAATCTCAAAGTCCCAGCACATTCTCTCAAATGAAATCAGGAAAGATTCAGGGCAATCTCCTTTCCTATATTGGGGAAATTTCTTTAGATCGATTTTGGAGAGATTTCCCTCACTAGAATTGTTATTATTATTATTTTGAGCAGCTAATTCCAATTTTTTCATTTCTATTTGAAACTGCATTTCCCTTTCTCTTTGTCTGTTTTCTTGCTCAAATTCCCTTTGTCTGGTCTCAACTCTCTCTTTAATTTCCAGTTCCTTGAGCTCTAGCTCCTTAGCTTTCTCTTTAATTTCTAATTCCATTGCTTTTTCTCTGAGTCTGTATTCTTGTTCTAGTTTCCATTTCTCAAGATCTAGGGAGCTTTGAATATTTTCTCCTTCTGAGGCAATCACCACAGGTTCCTCAGGTATTTGAGGGTCTCCATTTCCATTCCCATTCCCCTCAACCTCTTGAGGACCAATGTCCTCCATTACTGGCTTTTTAGTTCTTTTGGGTGGCATAAGCATGTACTTTCTTGATAAAAGGGACTGATTTCTATTGTTGAGTTAGTCAGGCCTCTTTTAAAACACTTTTACTTCTGTTTTCTTTTTCCAGTATTTTTCTGGGGTACTATGCAGCTCTCACTCGGTAGTTAATGATGGCTACACTTTATTTGGCACCACACAGGCCACTATGCTTCTTGGTCTGAGACAATCTTCTTGCCTCCTGACACAAAACAATTCTCTACTTAACTACTTCTTCACTTCAGGCTTTTCAAAACTCCTTCAGATCTATACTGATCTTAGGCTTTTCAAAATTTCCTCAGATTTATTCAGACCTAAGGCTTCTACTCCATCCGCACCTGTCCTTTCTGTCAGACCGGATCTTCTGAGTTAGCCGCTTTGTCCTATAAATCCTGAGGTAAATATTTTATTTTGAGTAGGTACTTTTCGTCTTCAAGGATGTCCCTCAGATCTAGGTTTAGAAGCCCCGCCAATAATGTCTTCCCTGAGACTCTAGCAGGTCACCCACTTCACCTTAAATCCAAAACTTCCTTCTACTTAGGAATACCTCACTCTCAAAATATAGTTTGTTGTGTTAGTTCTTCTGACTCTATTGGGTTTGTTTTATGCTTTAATAACTCCATTTGTTTTTTTAATATTCCCTTCTGCAGATCTTTTTGTAATTCCAATTCCCATTTCTTATATTCTTCCTTTAGTTTTGTATATTGTTGTCTCTTTTCTTTATTTTTCTTGGCCATATATGTCGTAGCTATTCCCTGAAAGACAGCCTTGGCTGTGTCCCAGATAGTTTGGAGAGAGGTCCCTTCTTTTCTATTTTCTTTTTAAAAGAATTCCATTTCTTTCTTGGCTCTTCCTATAAATTCTTTGTCTTTCAGTATAGTTTTATTTAGAGTCAGTTTTAGAGTTTTCTTTTCTCCTTTCCAATGTATCTTCATTGGATTATGGTCTGCCCATATACTTGTTTCTATTTCCACCTCTTGAATTCCTGCCCTCAATTCCAGGGAAATCCAAATCATATCAATTCTGGACCAGGATTTATGTCTGTTTGAGTAAAAGGTATATTAAAGGTTCCCCTTGACAATTTGTACAGTCGTGTCCGACTCTAGGCGGCGGTGCTCATCTCCGTTTCCAACCCATAGAGCTAGCGTTTGTCCGCAGATAATCCTCCGTGGTCACATGGCCAGCGTGACTAGACACGGAACACCGTTTACCTTCCCACCGAGGTGGTACCTATTTATCTACTCGCATTTTTGCATTTTGCATGCTTTCGAACTGCTAGGTTGGCGGGAGTATATTGCGATTTTTTAATGTTTATTTCTCTCCATATGTCCTATAGGCCTAATTGTTCTGTCATCTGAAAGAAGATTTTGGGGAGTTTCTTTCTTCCTTTCCCCCATTTTTTCCCACTTCTGTAATCCAATCTTTTGTCTATTATTGCATTAAACTCTCCTAATAAGCAAATATTCCATTCCCAGCATTATATTATATAGTTTTTGATACAAAATTTCTTATTTGTTGTTAGGGGCGTATATTGCAACTATCAAAATCTTTTTAATGTTTATTGTTGCTTTTACCATTAAAATTCTTCCTTCTTCGTCTGAATAAATATGTTTAGAGTCCAGGTTTTTTTTAATATATAAGGCTACCCCTCTTTTCTTTCATTGTGCTGCTGAATAATAAAGTTTCCCAATCTTTGGATATTCCAAGTATTTATGGTGTTGTTTTTTAATGTGAGTTTCTTGAAGGCAAATTATATCCATTTTTGTTTTTTGTAGTCGCAAGAACGTTTTTTCCTTTTCTGGAGAGTTAAGACCGTTAATGTTCACCGAAAAGATTCCAGTTTCATTCTCCATCTTCTTTATTTATATTTAGGATTTATTGTCCTAGTGCTTCTCTTTTCTCTCCTTTAGTCAGTTCTTGTAGTGTGTCTTCTTTCTCTTCTACTCCTTTGCTTGATGAAGTCGCTTCTTCTAGAGTTTCTATATCTTGTTCTCTGCTTTTCCCTCCGTCTTATTCAAATCTTTGCAATTCCTCTTCCCATACATTTGCATTTCTGGCATAAAACTCTCTTGCTTTGTGGATAGAGTCAATCTGTGTCTTCTTGAATTCGAGTTGATCAGAATCCCTTCTGGTACCAACCATCTGAAATTTATCCCTTTATCATTTAGTTTCATAGTCAAGAATTGATATTGTTTCCTCGCCTCTCTTATTCTCCATGGTATCTGTTTAAGAACTGTAATCTCTTTCTGTCTATATTCTAGTCGCTCTTCTCTGGTTCTTTTCAGTACCTCGTCTCTAGTTCTCCTTTTCACAAATCTTACAAAAACCTCTCTGGGTGTTTTAATTCTTCTTGCATAGCTTGAGTTGACTCTGTATGTTCGGTCAATTTCCATTTCCATTTCTTCTTTTTCTATCCCCAATAGGTCTTCCAAGATAGTTATGATTAAATCTGATATATCTTCCTCCTTATCTTCAGGTATGTTTTGAAATCTCAAAGTGTTTGAGGCTCTCTCCATTTCAATAATTGCAATTGAATCTTCTAAGTTTTTATTAGTTTGAGCCAGTTTTCGGTTTTCTTCTCTAAGTTCATCTAGTTTCTTCTGTGATTGGTCTGCGCTATCTTCTAGTTTGACGATTCTTTGTTCGTTCTTATCGTCTTTTGTTGAGTATCTTGCAGTTGCGTATTCATCTTACAAATCTGTTCATTCATACTATCAAATTTCCCTTCCATTTTTTCATGGTTCCTTCTCATCTCTTCTTGTATTGTTTTCATCTCTTGTTTATTGAATAACACCATTTCCTGTATTGTCTGAAGGGCTGTCTGTAAATCTTTTTTAAATTTATCCTGCTGTAACTGTGTCAATATTTCTTTGTTGTGTTGGAATAGGGGTCCCTGACGGGGGTGCAGAAGAGGTGTTTTTTTAAAGGTTTGGACATATTTGGTAAGCTCATCCTGGTTTATTATCTGACTAATACCCAGTATTTTCTTTACCTGCCCCCATACCTTCTTTCGTTTATATAATATAAATCTATAGTTTATCTTAGTTCAAAAAAGACAAGAAAAAGAAGAGCCAAAAGTCTCTTCAAAAGTCTCTTCAAAAAGTCTCAAATGGAATTCTAGGCTGGACCAAAGAGTCCACATCAAAGGTAGGAGTAGAACCACTAGTCCTTCGGTCAGACTGCAGCTAAGGTACTGTGTCAGAAGAGCTTTGTGATCCTAAGCCAGTTTGACAGTGGAAAAGAGTGCCACACAGGGTGTGGACTAGTTCTTCTTTGGAGGTTTTCCCTGAAGGTTGACAGGGGACATGTTACTTTCACATTAGCAACAGGGAGACTTCCAGACCTTCAGGAAACAGATAGAAATGGGGATCTCTTTAGAACTGAACTGAAGCACGGCACCTATTCTAAGCTCTGAACCAAAGTGACCCCTTCTCCAAAGCCCTAATGTTTCCAGATCTTTTTTTTCTATGCTTGTCATCCCTACATGCAATTAAAACAGACAAAACATATCCTCCACTCCAGCTTTATAGCCATCTAAATGCAAATTGAATTCTCATGGAAGGTGGTTTTGAATGCTGATGTCAGAGACTTCAAGATCTGAGTCGGATAGACTCGCAAGCTGGTAGTGAGGTCTGTAGCTTGACTGGCAGGGCTCATTCACTGGCCTTGAATTTTCGCATCAATCATGGAATAGCAATTCTGTCCCTGTTCAGCCAACTCATCAGTCCATCCACTTCTTCAGAGGCTTCATCCTACAGATTATTCTTCTCCGTTCAGAGCATGGCTCATCCATCCAACACTTTCTTGTATTCTTGCAGTACTTTTGCATAGTAAGACAGAAGGGACGTCCTTCTGCAGCAGTTCCTGTCATATATGGTTTGCCATCCATCCAGTATCTGAAAAGAAGACCAGCACTCGTCAATTCGGACTGAATGCCATTCTAAATGCATATTGTGCCTATACCCTTTTTGTAGGTCTCCCCCTCCCAAACTTTTGGCACTCTCTTTTTTATGGCTGTTATTCAAGTGATGCAACACTTCCACCTCTCCATCAAGTCACTAGGAAGTCCTGCAAACTTTTTGTGCCTTTTATCCAAACAGACAATTAAAGAGTGAAATTATGGAGTGAAAAATCATGCTTTTCAAACAGCCCAATCTCTTGGGTAGGACAAGGCTGCGGTGAAATATATTTGATTATGTAATGTCCTTAGCAAGGGGAAAACTCTAAAGACTACAGCACCTGCTTGGGGGGACGGAGACTCAAACAACCCCATTTGGGGCCTCAGAAGTGATTCTGTCCAGTGCCACGCTCACAGGATCCTTTCTAGATACATAAAAGACTCCGTGCAGGAGGCGGGAGGCTAGAACTGGCAAAACCACTCCTTAAATTGCTCAGTTACCTTGAAAGCCCGATTAATAATCATCATGTGTTGTCATATCATACTCAGACGTGGTTTATCCTTCACTTCTTCTGGGTGCATCCTGGCACTGTGCAGCTTGTCCAAAGCCACGCAAGGCTGGCTCTAGTCCCAGGAGGCAAAGTGCAGAATGGAACCCCCAACCTCTCGCTTCACAGCCAGATACCTAAATCACTGAGCTATCCAGCCAGCTGGGACTCCTCTGATTTTGGCAAGTGCTATTACCCTCCACTGTGCACACGTTATGAGCCTTGAAAACTGTCCTTTCTCCTTCTCCCCCTGAAGTCAGTAAGCAAGTCCACCACGGCCTCCCTGATCAATCACTGTACACGCCTCATATACCCAGCCACTGTCTGCAGGTAGCCTTGTATTGGTCACAAACGGTCATATATCATGTCCCATATATCGGGAGGAAGGCTTTGAAGGTCTAGGGGCAGTCCTCCATGGGTGGCTGGTTGCATCTTTCACAAGATCCTCCTCCTGGCTGACTGGGAGCACAGCTATACAACCACACACAGGTAGGGCATGAGTAACACACCTGGCAGGACCCTTCACCGGAAGCTCGTTCTCCTACCAAAGCAGGAAATCCACCCCAAATGCATGCCTGACAGATGACCATCCAGGCTGTGTTTAAAAGCCCCTCATGAAGGAATGTTCACCACCTTTCGAGGCTTTCTGTTTCATTGTCAAATAGCTTTTACTGTCAGGAGGTTTTCCCTAATATTTAGCCAAAATCAGCACATGGCAAAGAAGTGAGTGCAGCTCTTAATGAATTATGCAGGATGATTCCTGGCTGCCTGAAACCTATCCCCCGAAACCTCTTCCCCCAAAAAAACCTTTATTATTTGGCTGGCATTGCACCTCCAGAGGTATATTGAGAGGTGCTAGCTATTAATGCATGAAATGAGGTAACACAGCACCGACCACCACTTCATGGACACCAACCCCCCCAATGACAGCTAAAATCAAGGGAAAATTTTCTGCACACCTCTCAAACTCTAAACATTAACCCAGAAGAGACTAGACTAAAGCTACAGAGAGCAAAAGCAACACACCATGCTGGATGGGTGAACGCTGAAGAGAAATTCAATAAATGCAGTGTTTCTGTGTATGCAATTTAAGCCCCGTCATGTGTACAAAAGAAGATCTTGTAAATGGCCATGATAATGCTTTTGAAGTAGCCTGCTTCTGACCAAATATTGTCTAATAATTTCATGATTTGATTTACAGTGGACCCTCAACTTACTCAAGGCTCCACTTACGAACTTTTCGAGTTACGGACTTCTCCAGCCGCAAAATTTCACTTCGACTTCCGGCCGGAGAATCGACATAAGAACAGAAATAGGCAGGGGGAAAAGGCGGGCAATTCAACTCTCTAACTATAGGTGGTGCCGAGGCTGCTTCTTTGTGCTGTAGGTCTGTCAGCCATTACTGTATATAGGGTGTGTCGCAGTTGAGAGAGCTCCTGCTTTCCAAGTGCACTTAAAGGTGTGATGAGATGAGAACCTTTGAACCTGAAGGTGCGGGTCTACTCGCGAGTAAGCACGGCTTTGCAAGCGCGGGAGGCTTCAGACTGGTAAGGTGCTGCTGTTTTTTCTTTTTAAAAAGTTGTTCTGGGTGGGTTTTGGAGGGTAGATTTGGGCTGGGGGGGGTATGTTTCTGTGTTGTTTTGTTTTTTGGTGATTTTTTTTTTGCAGTCCCAGCGTGGGACTTGCTCCACTGTTGCTGTTATTTTAATTTTTTTGGAGGGGGGTATTTTTTCCTTCTGCCGGAACGGATTAATAGGTTTTCAATGCATTCCTATGGGAAATGGACCCTCGACCTACAGACTTTTCGACCTGCAGCCACTGTTTCAATACGGATTAATTCTGTAAGTCGAGGGTCCACTGTATATTTTTTTACTTCATATTTATATTTTTATATACAATGAGTCTGTAATTTTAAACTGTGCAATGCTCTGACAGTAATCTAGGAAGAAGCCAAAATTTCCATTCTTGGTATCTGAATCCATTGGTTAGTGTCATTTCCCCTAGAACACCACGTCGAGGGACGTGGTGGTGCTGCGGGTTAAACCACAGAAGCCTCTGTGCTGCAAGGTCGGAAGACCAGCAGTCGGAAGATCGAATCCACACGACGGAGTGAGCTCCCGTCGCTTGTCCCAGCTCCTGCCAACCTAGCTGTTCAAAAGCATGCAAATGCGAGTAGATAAATAGGTACCACCTCGGTGGGAAGGTAACGGTGTTCCGTGTGTAGTCGTGCTGGCCACGTGACCACGGAAGATTGTCTTCAGACAAAACGCTAGCTCTATGGGTTGGAAACGGAGATGAGCACCGCCCCCTAGAGTCGGACACGACTGGACTAATTGTCAAGGGGAACCTTTACCTTTACCTTACCCCTAGAACAGCAGGAAGCACAATGCTTCCCAACACGTTCCATTTTCTTGACAGGCCTTTGAAACCTGGTGTCCAGAACCCAACACAGTACTCCAGCAAAGACAGACTAAAGCAGAACAGAGTGGCACGGTTGCTTCTCTTGATTTGGACACTGGGTCTGGAAAAGAAGGAAGAGGCCCACCTACTCTCCTGAGGAAGGGGGTGGTGGTTTCTGTAATCCTGGAGCAGCCGCGGAAAAGCCCCCTCTTGAGTCCTGACCAGATGTGTTTGTGGAAGCGATGGGACTGCTGTTCTTAATGCTCCTGGTGGCTCATGGAAGGGAATAACAGATACGCCGGACTCAAGCCACAGAGAGCTTTAAAGGACATGACTGCACTTTGAGTAGGGACTGGAAACAAACGGCCCACCAGTTACTGTTGGAAGGATGTGATCCAAGCATGAGTTTCTGTTTGAGAACTGAGACTTCAAAGCAATCCTATAGCTGTCTCGAAAACTGATCATAGAGCAAAGCAAGCTAATATGCAAATTCCAGGAGATGAGAGAAGATTCTGCTCTGGCACTTTTACAAGCAGGTCATCTTTAGGGATTTTCCTTTTCTGCTCCTCTGTAAAGTCTGTTTCTATCGCTAGTCTCAGAAAAAAGGTGCATCCCTCAAGTCAGACCTAGATTTAGTCTCTTCAGCATGTGTAACTCTCATCAGTAGCCTCAAAGATGGAGAAGATGAAACACTTCACAGGCTCAGCAGATACTTGTGGTGTCCCTTAGGATCCTAGCCTTTGGATCCTGACAGGCAGCTTTCTATTGGAAATCCATGCCTCTCACAGTCAGTTGTCTCCAGTACCCCTCCATGTTTTTGAATACCACAATGCATCCTGTGACTAAATCCGTAACGCTCCCTCAAGCAAGGACAGTGCTTGCAGATGTCAAAAATGCACCTACTCTCTGTATACCTTGTGCAATGGAGCTGACAGAATGCAGTCACATATCTCTAGCTGACTCTGGGCAATAGATTAGAACTGAAGGAAATTCTCAAGCTTGAACAGGTAGTTTTCCTAGGATGCAACTCTGTGTAATAATGTGTGTGCATTAATATTTGAAGGAAATCAAAACAACCAACTAATCAAACTCTCAGCATTTGGAATAGGAATTTCGAGTCATTCCAAAAGTAGATGTGATCATAACTGCCTGTTGAGTCGCTGTGTTTGCTTTCTGACTGACATTTGCAGAGTTCCATGTGGACTAAACTTAGATCCTTCGTGATGTATAGGTGACTGTGGATATTAGGAATGAAAGTCCTGATTTGGTTCGACCGTGTGGCATAAGTGTTGTGAAAATAAAGAAAATAGGAAAGGGTGTGTGCTCAGCTTAATGGGAAGGGGTGTTTACTGCTGAGATCTGTGAGTAGCAGCTGTGAGTTCTGGGAGGGCTTTTTGATTGCTACTTCTAACAGAGCATATCTGAGAAATAAAGCTGAGGCAGATCCAGGGAGCTCATGACCAGAGAGAGCTAACAGCAGTTTGATGGGGAGTTGGGTGGGTGGAGACCAAAGGGGGACATCCCTAACAATTTTTGGGTTGTTTTTTTTTGGATAGAGTTATATATTAGTAGATTTTCCCAGCTATGCACAGGGTAATGAAATAAAGTAAAGGGCATTCATAGACAAACAGATCAAAGCAAAAAAGCTAATAGGAATTATGGAGGAAAGAGACACTTCACTTGTGGTGACCTGCAATGTTTGTCTTTGTGGTCTGAGTGTAAGATGGCGTACATATGCAGCAAGTGGCACTGTTGGTGGCACTGTTAAAAGTAAAAGTGAGAGAAATGGAGCAGCAAATAGCCACACTTAAGGGTATAGGAGAAGATGAAGTATACATTGACAGAACAGTCAATGGATGCACTGGAGGTGGAAGAATAACAAGGGAAGGCAGAGGAGATGCCGAGGAGAGAGCAAACATAGTGAAGGAAGCACTATGGAAAAGAGTCACCGTTAGGAAAAGAAGGAAAAAACTATCTTCAACGGTGGAGCTGCAAAACCGCTTTTAGGTTCCTGATGAGGAGTGTGGCAGACGGAGTCAAAGACGAGACTTTGCAGGAGTACATGAGAAGGACTGAAAAGCAGCTAAGCAAAGGCACTGAACCCACACCCTACAAAAAGAAGAGAAGAGTAGTTGTAATAGGAGACTCCCTACTACGTGGGATTGAAACTGAAGTATGCCGGGAAGATCTATGGACCTGCCAGGTATGCTGTCTCCCTGGAGCACAGATTAGAGATGTCACAGAAGGACTGGCATCATTCATAAAGTCCACAGATACATATCCCTTTCTTCTCATCCATGTGGGAACAAATGACACAGCCGAGAGCAACCCTGAAGAGATCGCATCAGAGTTTGAAACTCTAGGAAGGAATCTTAAGGACTTTGGAGTTCAAATGTTATTTTCATCCATCCTATCAGTACCTGGAGGAGGAATAGAAAGGGAAGGGGAAATACTCTAGCTGAATGTCTGGCTAAGAAGGTGGTGTCGATGTGAGGGATTTGGGTTTTGGGACTGTACGCTAAGCTGCATGGAAGATGGACTGCTAGCAAGAGATAGCTTGTACCTCACAAGAACTGGGAAGAATGTGTTTGGCCACACCACAAAGAACTTCATCAGAAGGCCTTTAAAATGAACTAGAAGGGGGAGGGAGACACAAGCACAGAGGTAAAGATAGATGAAGCCTTACACACAAGAAGAAGATAAGTAAAGTCCCATAGCAGGAGAACCTAACAAGAAAAGGAGTCCAAAAAGAGTAGGAGTTTCTAAAAAAGGAAATTCTAGAGGCACAACTATAAACCATTCCAACAAGAAAAAAAGGTGGGAGACAGCAAAAAAGGCCAGTGCAGCTTCACAAAAAGCTCAGACAGGATCTGAAAACAAAAAGGGACATATAAGAAATAGAAAGAGGGCCTGGCCACAAAAGAAGAGTACAAACAAGTAGCAAGGAATTGCAGGTATGGCATTACTAGGGCAAAGACTGAGATTTTGCTGAGGTTAGCTAGAGACACTAAAAGCAACAAAAAACATTCTTTAGGTATGTGTGTAGCAAAAGACAAAGAAAAGAAACAGTGGCTCAGCTACCCAGTGGAGATGATAAAAATGATAACAGGTGGCAAAGATAAGACAGAAGTGCTCAATTCCCATTTTAGCTCAGTCTTTTCCCAAAGCACAATATATGACCCTCCAGACAAATGTGAAGTGCAAGTGGAGGGGACAGAATTGCAGCTGGAGATTGATAAACAAATAGTGAAGGAATAGTTTATTACCTTGAACGAATTCAAATCTCCAAAGCTGGATGAACTGCATCCAAGAATACTGAAGGAACTGGCTGAAGAACTCTCAGAACCACTGTCCATAACTTTCTTGAAATCAAGTGTGGTACCCCACAGCTCAGTTCTGGGCCCAGTGCTCTTCAACATTTTTATTAATGACCTCGATCAGGGGACACAGGGAATGCTAATCAAATTTCTGGATGACACAAAATTGGGAGGAATGGCTAACAGCTTGGAAGAGAGAAACAAAATTTCAAATGGTCTAGATAGGTTGAGCACTGGGCTGAAAAAAAGCAGAATGAAATTCAACAGGGATAAGTGCAAAGTACTACACCTAGAAAAAACAAACCAAACACAGTTACAAAATGGGGGATACCTGGTTCAGCAAGACTATGAGTGAGAAGGATCTTGGAATTATTGTAGATCACAAGCTGAATATGAGCCAACTGTGGGATGGGGGTACAAAAAAGGCAAATGCTATTTTAGGCTGCATTAACAGAAGTATAATCTCCAAATCCCATGAGGTACAAGTTCCCCTCTGTTTGGCACTGGTGAAACCTCATCTTAAGTACTGTGTCCAGTTTTGGACGCTGTACGCCAAGGAGGATGCTGACTTATTGGAAAAAGTTAAGAGGAGGGCAACAGGGATGATCGGGGGACTGGAAATCAAGTGCTAGGAGGAAAGATGGAAATATTTGGACATGTTTAGTCTTGAGAAAAGAAGATTGAGGGGAGATAGGATAGCACTCTTCAAAGACTTGAAAGGCTGTCATAAAAAGGAGAGGCAGGACCTGTTCTCGATCAACCCAGAGTGTAAGCGACACAATGAGCTCAAGATACAGGAAGCCAGATTTTCCTGATATTAAACAGAAATCTAGTTAGATACAGCAATGGAACCAATTACCTTGAAAGGTGGTGAGTGCTCCAACATTGGAGGCATTCAAGAGAAATTTAGAGAACCACCTGGTGGATGTCCTTTCATTTGTATTCCTACCTTGAGCATAGTGTAGGACTCAATGGCTTTACAGGCTCCTTCCCACTTCATTATTCTATGATTCTATGAAAACATTGCAATAATTTTTCTCCTCATTGCAACACAGTGAGATATTATTTTTTTCACTGTTGAAAGGATTTTGTACCTTTTCAATAACAATTTTTGCACAATCTGTATATGGACAAAATTAAAATCTTTGGAAAAAGTTGCATGGTTGCATGAATATTCAAGTAATATCATTGGACAAGTTGTTTCCTTCTTTGTCATCAGTGAGCCTGTACTTTTGTGTTTGCTCTCTGTTGTGTTTAGCTTCCTAAAGAGAGAGAACACTAGGTATGAACAGAGACATTTTGCACAACCTGCAAATCACCAGTTTGAAACTGTGGGGCTACTGCCAGTCAGTGTTCACTGTACTTGACTGTGGTGGACTATTTGTCAAATTCAGTATGAGGGAGCTCTGAGCACTCCTAATGAATGCACATTGGGTCAATTAAAGCTTCAGTTCCGAAGTCGATGCTTACACCAGTAACAGACTTCAAACTAACAAGGGATGTTAAAAATGTTATAGTGTTCTGAGGACTTTGTTTCGTTGCCATACATTTGACCTTGACAGCAGTATGTCCAGAATACCAGTGGGTCTTTAGTCATGTTAGTTCTGGCAAGGGTTCAGACTTGACTAGGTCTAAAAACATTACAGTCCATGGTATACTTAAAGCTGTCCTCCAACATTACATTTCAAACTGATTAATTTTTTTTCCCATTTGACTTTCTTCATTGTCCAGCTTTCAAATATGTATATCGTAATCAGGAATGTGCCATAGTATGGATGATCTTGGCCTTGGTCTCCAATGACACACCTTTATATTTGAAGGTGTTTTCTCATTCCCTTATAGCTGCCCTCCCAAGTCTGCATTGTCTTCTGTTTTCTTGGCTCCAGTCTCCATTTGGTCTGATGATTAAATCAAGGTAGAGTAAATCTTCAACAACTTCAATTTCTTCGTTATGGCATTCTTGTTTTTTGTTTTTCTTGTTGCCACTGGTGTTGTCATTATGTGCTGTCAAGTCAGAACCAACTTACAGAGACCCTAAAAGGATTTTCAAGATCGGTTAGATATATAAGAAGTGGTTTTACTAGTTCTACAACCCCAGTGAGTTTCTATGGCTGAGTGAGGATTCAGACTGACGCCTCTTGAGTCCCAGTTGGTCACTCTGTCCACTGCACTGTACTATCCATCCTGAGTAATACCAGGAATACAATAATGTGGTATCCACATTACAGTGATAATAATTCTTCTACGAGTAGACCCATGACTTTTGTCTTAGTGCTTAACTGCAGGATGGCTTTTGCACTTTCTTTCTCCTTCATCAGGAGTTGTTCCAGGTCATTGCTGCTTTCTGATAGTGATATGGTAGTTATCCACATATACTAAATTGTTTTTCCCACTGATTTTGACTCCTGCTCCTTCTGATCTAATCTAAAAATCATGACTGCGGGAGAACTGCATTACAGTGGTGCCTTGACTTACAAACGCCTTGACCTACGAACATTTTGAGTTACGAACAGCTCCGTTCACATAATTTTGCTTTGACTTGCGAACGGAGCTTTGATTTACGAACACAAAAAGGCAGGGGGAAAGGGTGGGAAATTCAAATAGCTAACTGTATATTGGTTTAAAATTCATTGGTGTAAAATGTGTGGGTTTAAAATGTGTGGGTTTAGCATGTGTTTTAGACTCCAAACTCTCTCCCTCCCCCATTGTCTTCTCTCTCTGTCTCCCTCCTTTCCTGCCCTTTTTTTTAACCTAAGTCATCTTAGGTTAAAAAAAAATTTCTCCCCCTAGTGGTAGAGGACGGATTAACCAGTTTTGCATTAGTTCCTATGGGAACTAATGCTTTGACTTACAAACCGTGCCTTGACATAAGAACAAAAAACAGCCGGAACGAATTAATCGGGTTTCAGTGCATTCCTATGGGAAATGCTGATTTGACTTACGAACGTTTTGACTTACGAACACCATTCCGGAACGGATTAAGTTCGTAAGTCAAGGCACCACTGTACTTCAATGTTGATAATGAAGAAACTGGTATTTTTCAAGATTGTGTATACTTTGGTTCAATCATCAATCCAAACAGAGACTGCAGACACGGAAGACTTAGAAGGACAGCTAAGAAAAAATTAGAAAAGATGTTGAAGTGTATCACTGAAGACCAAAGCCAAGATCATCCACATTATTGCATTCCTGATTACTGCATATGGGTGTAAAAACAGCTGACAAGGAAAATATTGATTAATTCACTATATGGTGCTGGAGGAGAGCTTTGAAGATACCCTGGACTGCCAGAAAGACAAACAGTTGGGTCTGTGAGTAGTTGGGTATCAAACTGGAGCTAGTATTGAACTTGGCATTTCCCACCATGTCATGGTTCCAGCCAGGGGAAAAGGAACAACCATCTCACCACCAAGAGGAGAAAACAGGTGGCCCCTTTCATTAGGCCTCTACTGTTGGAGAATAAAGCCCCCAGTCAGGGCCATGATGGGGAGCCTGGTGCATTGGGGTAGAAGTAGCACAGGAAGGTGAAAGAACCTTCACTGGCTGGAGCAGGAGGGAGTATAAAAGACAGAGGGTCAGAGGCCAAGGGGAGAAAGGGGGTAGTGAGGAGAACAATGTGGAGAAAGAGTGAACGAATAGCAGGACTGGACTGGCACCCAACAGTGCCTTTGTATTTCTACTATATGGAATCTGAGCGTCTGTGCCCTCACCCAGTGCCTGGGACCTGACAGTTTCGCTGTGGCTGGAAACGTTAGCTCCTGGAACTTCTTGAGATGGAGCTAACTGTAGGGCAACCTGACCCAACTCCAATATCCACGCTGACTCAGCTATGTCACTGCAGATGTGATTTTTAATATACCGTATTTTTCGCTCCGTAAGACGCACTTTCCCCCCCAAAAAAAAGTGGGGGGGGGGAAGTGTGTGCGTCTTATGGAGCGAATACTGTAAAAAAAAGTTTAAAGTGACAGAAGAAGAAGGAAAGACAGCGCGGCACAAGACAGAGGAATGGATAGAGGAGGGGGAAGTAGGAGAAGAGAGGGAGGAGTCACGAGAGGGGGAGAAGAGGGGGATAAATGTTTTTCTCACGAGAGAGGAGGGAGGACAGTTGAAAGAAACAGAAAGAGTGGTGTTAAGGAAAGACGTATGGGAGGAAAGTGATCCGGGGAAAGAAAAGGTGTTTAGAGTGCCGGAAAAGGAGGGGAAATCACGCCGCCGCCTGACTTCCCCCCCCCCCGCCCCTCCACGTGCACACCCCTTCACCCCCTGATGGCACCTCGAATGCAAGGTGCGTCTTATGGAGCGAAAAATACAGTATGTTTCTTTGATGTAAAATAAAAATGGGGTTAAAGTGGTAGCTTGGGGGGACTTGAGAGAGGCTTAAATCCCTACAAAGCCATGAAGCCCACTTAGTAATCTTGATGCAGTCCCACTTCTCTAGTATGACATACTTCACACAGGTGTTGTTGTGAAGCCAAAGTAGGGAGAAGGAGAGCCATGTACACTGCCTTGTGTTCACTGGAAGAAAGGTAGAATCTATACGTGAATAACAAAATGATTCTGAGTGTTGTTAGTAAATCTGTCTATCCAACTTCCAGTTCAGTGAAAAACCTGCAGACTCACACATATCTATAGAATGTTTCAATACAATACAGTACAAACAACACAAATAATGGAAACAAATGGGGAAAAAGCTTCCCAAAAATCAAATAAAAATGTTTTTTTAAAAGAGGAAAGGATCTAAGAGAGAGACAGACAGACAGAATAATCCAAGGCAGAAGGCTCCAGGATATACAAAAGTAATCCCCCAAGAACAACTGAAGCTAAGAACAGAGCACTCCTCACTGGGTTAGAACCAATCCAAGTTGTTTTACAGATTCAGAATCCCCACTTCACCTCCCCTTGACTTTCTGACTGGCTGCTGACAACACCTCTTGCAACACTTTTCAATGAAAAATTTCTTAGGTGATTAACAAAGGTTGAAGGAAAATTACATGGAAGAGAGAAACAGGAAAGAAACACCTCTGTACTGCAAACAAATCATTCACATTTAAGAGGCTTCCCCATCCCCATAATGAAATAACACAGAAGAGAGAGCCTCTTTTGTGTTTTGTTTCTCTCAGTAAAACACAAAAGGCCCATACCTACCTATGACCAAAGTACCAAAGCAGAGTGGGTCATACTTTTATTGGCACACTAAAATATTATTCAAAGTCCAAACTTCCAAGACCTCCAGGACCCTAGCTGTGCATTGCAGAGCTTGGGGTGGGGTGGGGAGAGAAAAAGAAAGAAAATTGCAAAATCACCTGGACATGCATGTTACTGCTGCTAGACCTGATAATTTTAGAATACATTCATTCTCCAGGTTTTCTGATCTGGGGATTGCTGTGTTTTCCAGTGTTTATACATCTTTCTTGCATACTCTACCCAGTATTAAATATTGTGTGTACGTGTTGAGTGTCCTACTGTGAAGCGAGAGGTTGGAACTTCAGTTCTCCACTATGCTTCTCACAGTGGGGAACGCTGTGGCATTGGCACAGTGTCAGGGCACCCCCAGAATAAGAGAAGGGTGCTCTGAATGTTTTCTTTAATTAGAAAACCCTGAAAACGACCATCATGTCAGAACTGACCTGGCAGCACACTATCGTTATATATTATTTATATAGGCTCTTATTGATAGATAGAAGAATCTAGTACAACTAGTCTCCAATACTCTTCCATTATATATATTTAAAAAATCAAAATGAAAGGCCAGATACTCTGTTAGGTAAATCTTGTGCAAGATTCTGCAGTGAATTTATGCAAAGAACAGGAACAACACTCAGTGAAAAGCAAAAGCAACATCTGTTAAAGTTTCTACAAAAACTGGTCATAGAAAAGTGTTTACTGACTCACGTTGTCTTCACTTCAGTGTTGTCCACCGCCCATATCCATTTGTTAGATTCTTTGATTGCTCCAAGCCAGTATGTGTTAAACGAGTCAATGACAAGTTTTTCTATGAACTCCTATAACAAGAGGAATCGGGATATCTTTATTGGGAATGAGAAGGTAGATCTTCATCCCACCAGAAAATGCCTTTCTCGAGAAGGCAGCTGACTTTTACAGATGTTCAGCCTTGGTTTAGGGTTAGATCTATTGATTATTATTTTTTATTTTTTATTTTCTACTGTTATTTGATTATTTTTCTACTCTATTGGTTTGTACGTTATTATTATTTTAGTATATTTTTGTAATTTTTGGACTGAGAACCACCCAGAGTATTATCTAGCACTAACTTGGCAGTATACAAGTATATGAAACAAAGAAAGAAAGAAACCATATATGCAGCACATGTGCGTAAAGAGTATGTGTATAGCTCGGAGGGAGAGTTGTCGCTGTGATGCTAAGAGCAACGAGGGAAGAGTGATCCACATGGCATTGTGGGGCTGTTTTCTCCACTCCCTGCCCCTAGCTGGCCGTGTTGATACAGGTATGTCTTTTACTGCCAGTGGTATGAGAAGGGGAAGGGAGAGCTCTTCTCTGCCTCCTAGCTGGCCGATGATCAGGAGGCAAGAGGGAAAAAGTGAGTCGTGGGCCTTGTGGCCCACTGGGCCGGACCAAAAGAATCGCTGCAGCCACAGCTATCACGGGAGGACCAGTCTGCTTCCTGCTTGTAAATACAAGCTCCTAACACGACCTTGTACAGCTTGACCCCAGGTTTAAGGGAGGAAGGCACACAGCAAGTTGCAAGCAGCAGCCTGGGTGAGCTGTAAGGGCATTGGTGTTGCCTGGTGGGAACTGGTGAGGCTGTGGGCTGACAACGGGCCACTCCGAGTGACGGATTCCAGTATGTACTTGTTTCACCCCAGGAATTCCTTACAGAGCTCATACAAACAATACAGGTTTTTGGTTTTTTTTTTTTTTTTTTTTTTTTGGTATTTCCCCCTCACTGAAACAGAGCTCCTGGAAAGCCACCCCTTCTGCCCCTGGAAGGAAAGAGTGGGAGGAGGATGAGTTGGAAATGATATGAAGGCACCCAAAGGTGAGGCACGCGGTCATCATGCTACGAAGGGTGTTCTGCTCACCATCTCTTCTGCGCTTTCAATCTTAGCTATTTTAGCTTTATCTTTCTCACAAAACTGTATTGCTTCCTCGAACGTCGATCCTTGTTTAGCGAAGAGATACAGGATATTTTTCTCTGCCATCCAGTCATGACTCAGTCTGTAACGGATGTCGACTTTGACCCAAGAGAGGTTAGGGGAATAAAGAGAGGAGAGGAGGCACTTAATAGATATCTGTTTGTATAGCTCTCCAGATGTTACAAACTAATGTTTCACTCGGAGCTGGGCATGAAGCAGCAAACCAGCAGTTTGTGCTGGTTCGTTTTTCAGCCGAACAGGTATTTGGTGCTTTCCCACACCGCTGGTGCGGACAGGTGCCCACTCAGAGCCAGCGCCTGGAGCAGGCGGGGCAGGGAAGCTGGGGCACTGACTCTGAGTGGGCGCTTGCTAGAGGAGGTGGGTCTGGGAAGCACCAAAACCTTCTTAAGACGAAAAACAAACCAGATCTCATATCTTTCAAGCTGCTTGTTCAGAACTGTACAATAATGGACATGTAACCTAGGATGCAACTAGATACCCTGGAACTCATCTGCCACTGCCTCTTCGGACCAACACAGGCAACCACACATGGCAGAAAAAAAGAGTCATAAGTGGAATCATTACAAAAAGTACTAGCCCATCTAGCTTATAGAAAAAGAAACAAGTGCCCATTCAAAAAAGACTGGACTTACACATGCAGTGTAAATGTCAAACCACAAAGCAAAAGTGGAGACAAAAGTATAAAACCGGGCCCCAAATCCTGCAGAGTAAATTATGCCTGTATAAGGGTGATGATGTCACTAACAGAGGGAGATTGCCAGTAAGTAGAGCATTCTTGCGTCAATTCAGGGGCTTACAGACTCACCCCCAACTGGCCTCCAATCCGTCTGATTGCAGGTGAGTTGGGCAAGCTGCGGGATCAAAGCAGGGAGTCTTTAATTATTGGCAGTCTCTCTCCTGGACCATGTTACTGGCAAAGGCAAAGTGCTGGTAATTAAAGAGTTTCAATTCCAGAGATTTCGCTGCTGACTCAAGAGCAAGGCAGGAACTCTTTAATCAGCAGAATATCAGTAAAGACTAACTGCCAGCAATCACCTCCTGCCAGTGACGTCATCACCCTTATGCAGTATGATTTTCTCAACAGGATTTTAGCCGTTATAATAAAATACAAAAGGGGATGGTTTTCTGTTAGAGTAGGAGGGGGCAATGGGAAGTCCTGGTGTGCAGCACCCACAGCTATTTTTGCTGCTCCAGTCCCATCAAACTTCCCCATTTTCTTTGAAAAATGGCTTTCTCCAGAAGAAAAGGAAAAGAAACCATTGTCCTTGTGGAAGCTTCTAGGAGCAGCAATCTGCCTTTTAAATAGATTACAGGCATCATCTGCAGTGTTAAACGCTCAAATACAGCCAGCTAACTATGATCCTCGGGTAAACACGAGAGGCAGTATACAAAATAAGTGATTTTCATAATCATAAAGAATAGACTGCATGCTGTTGGCAAAGTATGGAACTGTCCTCCTACATGACAAGACTAGATTTATTTTCCTTTTTATTTTCATGTGCTATGTTTACATGCTGTTTGTTTTGTACTATGCTATAGGTTTATCAACATACGTATACCTTTGAATGTGCAGGTAATTGGGAAACGCTTGCCTTCCTTTCCTTGCAACTGGGAAAATCCATTACTCACTGGGAGCTAAAGCACAGGAAAGCTGTTTGTTTTGCTCTTGAGCAGACCTGCATCTCCCAGTTGGCTTACGTTTCGGTTCAAGCAGATAGATGCTTGTGTAAGATGTCAGGACCTCGTTGTGAAGGTGGGCTAACACAGGCTACTTCAGCAAGGATCATTCTATCTGCCAGCAGAGGACTTGCTGCATCTCCCCATGGGTTGACCTACTAAATGACCCTCAAGACTCAGATTCTGTTCAGCAGAAGGGGAGGCAATGGCAGCCCAGAAGATGTGCTGGGATTCTCACTCCCCTAGTCCATGCCCCTTGGTTTTTCTGGCTAAGGCTGAGAGGAGGTGCAGCTCAAGAACACCTGGAGGGCCACAGTGACACCCAATCGTCTAGGCCAGTGGTTCTTAACCTTTGTTACTCAGGTGTTTTTGAACTGCAACTCCCAGAAACCCCAGCCAGCACAGCTGGTGGTGAAGGCTTCTGGGAGTTGCAGTCCAAAAACACCTGAGTAACAAAGGTTAAGAACCACTGGTCTAGGCTACACAGGAAGGAAAAATCTCTTCAGTTCTGGAGTCTTTCAGTGTGAATTTGCCCCCCTCCCCATCCGTGACATTGAGTTTCATTGGCATCACAATCTTAAAGTAACTCACCTATTTCCTCTTCCAATTCATTAAGCATTACGGCCAACACAGCTAATCCACTTGCAATCTTGTCAGCATCAAAAATTGTTTCAACTTCTAAAATGAATTGCAATAGTTCAAGTCAGGGGAATTTCTCTTGAGCAGTTGTCTTGAAAGCCATTTCCTACCATTACTGTGATGTTTTGCACAGAATATTGTGCACAATATAAGTTTGGATGAGTGGGAACAAATATGGAAAAACAATATAAAACTTACTAAGTCAGTAGCATTTGAAGAAAATATATATATAATGTTTTACAGATGGTATATAACTCCTACAAAACTAGCCAAAATGGATGTTAAAATTTCAAACCTCTGTTGGAGATATAAACAAAAAGAAGGTTCTTTTTATCATATGTGGTGGTCATGCGGGAAAGCCCAAAAATATTGGAAAAGGGTTGAAATACTTTTG
The DNA here is from genome assembly GCA_037013535.1 of Intellagama lesueurii. Lineage (NCBI taxonomy): Eukaryota > Metazoa > Chordata > Lepidosauria > Squamata > Agamidae > Intellagama > Intellagama lesueurii. The sequence continues at coordinate 196,773,426 of JBAJHW010000005.1, read as the reverse complement.
CAAGAGGTTCTAGAGATTCCGATAATTGTAACCCCTGAATTCTTTCTTTTAAACATAATTCCGTAATCAATAGACCCAATGGAAACCTATTTAGCCACCCATGTCTTGACAGCTGCAAGAATTCTTTTTGCTAAACACTGGAAAGACCCGGAGAAACCATCACAAGATGAGTTAATAACAAAAATTCTGGACACGGTGGAAATGGATAAACTATCAGAATGGCTAGACTCAACAAGAAAGACGAATTATGAAGATTGTTGGTATAAATTTTATGACTGGCTCAGAAATAGAATGCAAATTAATATTTGATAATTGAAAGCCTAAGGTTAATCTAGAAATAGAATGTTTATTATAATTACGTTACACCGGGAACTTGTATATCTTTGAAATCTAATAGATAAGAATGATTATTATGAAATGTTTATGTTGATTTGCACCCCATGTTTATCCCGTGCCCCCTGTCCCCCATCCCTACACCTAACCTATAAAATAAAATTTAAAATTTAAAAAAAACAACAAGCCACATCAGCTACCAACAGCACACTTCAGCAGAAATGGGTGAGCTCTCTCTAGCTCTCCATTGAAATCATGTCAGATTCTTTTAAAAAACATATATCTGTCCAGAACTGGACACAGTACTTAAGATGAGGTTGAACCAGTGCCAAACAGAGGGGAACTACCCTGTTTTCCTGAAAATAAGCCCTGGTATGATTATTCAGGATGCCCGTAATATAAGCCCTACCCCAAAAGTAAGCCCCAGTTAAGTGAAACCCCGCCCTTCACCATTGTGCAGCATTGTGCAGCAACCAGAAGAAGATGACATGATTGTTTTTGAATAAATATAGATTGTTGTACATGAAAAAAAAAATAACATCCTTTGAAAATAAGCCCTAATGCTGAGGATGGGGAGAGAAAAGGAAGAAGAAGCTGGGAAAGAAGGTCAAGAAGAACAAGCAGATGAAAGGGAGTAGGAGGGCGAAGAACAGGATGTAGAAAACTCAGAAGAAATACATACAGAAGACAGGGAAGGGGTGGCCGGACCATTAGATTAGGCATCCTTCAGTCTCGAGAGACTATGGTAACGTGCTCTGTATGGAGGACTTGGAACAGCATCTAGTGTGGCTGAGAAGGCCAATTCGAGAGTGACCATCCCTTCCACACTGAAGACAAATACAGTCTGTCCCCTGTCCAGCTCCCTGATTTTGCTGCTTTCGGGACTGCCTCTTGGCCTCGGCCTGCTGGACAAGGGTTTAGTGCAAATTAAAACAAGGAAAGCAAAGCAAAAAAGGAGGGGAAACTAGTAATATCCGACAAGATGATTAAAGGTAAATGGAACATCTGTTCAATTAATATAAATGGACTAAACTCACCCCAGAAATGCAGGAAAGTATTCCTGCAAATGCAAAAATTAAATATGGACATAATTTGTTTACAGGAAACAAAAGAAAAAAAGGAGTGGCCACGTAACGAAAGATTAAATCCAAAACTAATACATGTGTCGCAAGATGAAAGGACTGTAATGGTGGAGATACAGAAAGAATCAGCCAAAATGCTGGCAGTGAACATCTATGCACCAAATGAGAATCAGAAGGATTTTTTTGAAAAGCTGGATAACAATACCAAAATTAGAGAATATGAGGAATGTTCTATAGTAGGAGACTTTAACTCAGTCTTTGACAGTGAAATAGATTCAACAACCCCTCAAACAAACAAGAGAAAAAACAATAGAACATTAATACCAAAACCTTTTCTAAAACTGGTGGATGAGCTGTGTTTGATAGATGCTTGGAGAACAAGATATCCAGACTCTAAAGATTTCACCTTCTACTCAAATAGACATCAAACATGGTCAGGGATTGACCTCCTTTGGATTCCAAGGAACTGGACCAACAAACTAGCAAAGGTGGAAATTTTAACAAGAATACTAGTAGACCATAGTCCAGTGGTGATACAATTAGAAACTTTTCAAAAGCCAACTCAATGGAGATTGAACACTAACACACTGAAGGATGAAAAATTAAAAGAAAATATTAGAAAAGAAATGGAACATTAAAACAAATACCACTCTGGGCGTATCAAGGTCACTAATTTGGGAAGCTTGGAAACCTGTTTGTAGAGGGATTTTAATAAGAGCTGGAGCAATGCAGAAAAGAGAAAGAGAAAAAAAATGCAGACTGGAAAAAACTAAAGCAACAAGAGCTACAAGCAAAACAAAATCCCTCAGCAATTGAAATAAAACAAAAAATTAAAGTAACTCAAAACAAATTAAATATTCTATTGATGGAAGAAGTAGCAAATAAAATAAGACTTGTCTGACAAGATCACTTTGAAAATGCCTACAAAATCGGGAAATGGCTAGCGAAGAGATTGAAGAAAGAAAAGATGAAAACCCACATACAAACATTAAAAGATGAGGAAGGAAACAAAACCATAAACCCAAACGAAATGAAAAAAATTGTGAAAAGTTCTATGAGAAGCTATATACAGAAAAAGGAATTGGAACTATGGAACAAAAGACTTATTTACAAAAACACAATGAAATGAAATTAACAAAACAACAACAAGAAATGTTAAATCAACAAATTTCAGTCAGTGAGATTACTGAAGCAATTGCCAAGCAGAAGAATGGACAATCTCCAGGAAGCGATGGATTTCCAGCACAGTTTTACAGAACACTTGAATATGTTCTGATTATGCCATTAAAAAAACTATTAGAAGAGATACAGCAAAAGAAGGTAATCCTTGAAACATGGAAAGAAGCGATAATTACGGTTATTCATAAAGAAGGAATGGATCCAGAGGAAATCCAAAATTATAGACCAATTTCATTACTGAATGTAGACTATAAAATATACACCACAATATTAGCAACAAGATTAAAAAAGGTACTAGTAAATATAATCCATCAAGACCAAGCAGGTTTTTTTTTTTTAACAAAAAGACAATTAAAATCTAATATGAGAAAGGTGGTAAACTTTAGAGTATTATGAAGCACATCCGGACAAACAAATGGCAATGTTTTTTATAGATGCAGAAAAAGCCTTTGATCATGTTAACTGGAGCTTTATGATGACACAACTAGAAACAATGGAAATAGGGGACTTCTTTATTGATGCAATTAAAGCTATATATAAGAGACAAAGAACAAAAATAAAAATAAATGGTAAACTGTCAGTACAGATTGAAATCAAGAAAGAGACGAAGCAAGGTTGTCTACTCTCTCTGTTATTATTTATATTGGTGATGGAAACATTCTTGAACCAAGTAAGGAAAACGGATAAGGTCAGGGGACTTAAAATAAGAGGAGAAGAATTTAAAACTCAAGCATTTGCAGATGATCATTTGGAATCAGCAAAAACTCTTCTAGAAGTAATAAGGGAATACGTCAAGATGGCAGGGTTGAAGATAAACAACTAAAAAATTAAAATATTGACAAAAAACATGCAAAGAGAGGAAACTGAGAAACCACTAGAATTAGCAAATTTTCAAGAAGGAAAAAAGTAAAATATCTAGGGATTTTATTAACAAAAAAGACAAGCACTCTAGTGAAAGATAACTACTTGAAACTGACTGAAGAAATTAAAAAAGACCTAGTAAAATGGAATCGTCTGCAGCTTTCGTTGATGGGAAAAATAGCAGCAATTAAAATGAATATTTTACCCAAAATGATCTTTCTCTTTCAAACAATCCCAGTGATTTTGAAAAAGAACATATTTAATGAACTCAAACAAAACATATCTAAATTTATATGGGAAGGAAAAAAGCCAAGGATCAAAGTAAAGGCTCTACAAGATACAAAAATGAGAGGAGGGATGGGATTACCGGACCTGTTTCTTTATCAAAAAGCATCAGCCTTACTATGGATTAAAGACTGGATTACATTGGAGGACCGAAGATTACTTAATTTAGAGGTACATGATTTACAATGGGGTTGGCATGGTTTCCTGTGGTATAAAAAAAGGAAATGATTATAAACAATTTAATAATTATCTGATCAGGAAATCGTTACTGTGGATATGGACAGCAACACAAAAATAGATGTACACCAAAATCCCACAATGGGTAGCATCATTAGAAGGCTTTACCCCACCAAGATTGATAGACTTAAAGAAACTAGTAAAATATAAAAGCTTAATAAAGAAAGATAGGATATTAAAGACAAAAGAACTCACAACGTAAGGCATAGAGATGGACTGGTGGACACATTCTCAACTTTACTCAAGATTTGTAAAAGACAAGAAAGAGGGATTCTATCCTGATTCAACACCTTTTGATAGAATACTTTTAAAAACTAAAGAAAAACATATTAAAACAATATACAACTTTTTACTAGAGTATGAAACAGAAGAGGAGGTGGTAAAAGATGGTATGATAAAGTGGGCTCAAAATATAGGGCATACTATCGCTATGGAACAATGGGAATCGATATGGAAATGTAATATAAAACTTACTAAATCAACAACATTTAAAGAAAATGTTTATAAAATGTTCTATAAATGGTATGTAACCCCAACTAAATTAGCAAAAATGAACCAGAATCTATCAAATGGGTGTTGGAAATGTAAGATCAATGAAAGTTCATTTTATCATATGTGGTGGACGTGGAAAAAAGCACAAGTATACTGGAAATGGTAAAGGCGCTATTACAAGAAATAATGAGATATGAAATTCCACTTAAACCAGAACTATTCTTATTTAATATTACGCTAGATGTTATAGATAAGGTAAATAGTTACTTAGTTATTATGATACTAACAGCAGCCAGAATTCTCTATGCCAAATATTGGAAAAACTTTGAGATTCCTACAAAGGAAGAATTGATGGAAAAAATAATGAGTATAGCAGAAATAGATAAACTCTCAGACGTATTAGAACAAAACACAAAAGAGACACAAAATGAGAAATGGGAGTTATTTTATGTGTGGCTCCAGGCAAATAAATAAAACATAGAATATGTAAAATGACTTGTAAAAGAGATAAAGAAAGTTGAGATCTATGTACGGGTAATGATATATATACAGATGATAAACAGATTGATAAAGAAAAAAAGGAATGTAATAATAGCAAATATAGTGTCTGGTTAACTCTGTACCTTAATCTTTTTCTTTTCTTTTTTAGTTTTTAGTTTTTGTTTTATTCTTTCTCTTTTTCCTTCCTTTTTTTTATATGTACTATCAATACTGTTTTAAACTAAATAAAGTGTGTAATTTTTTTTTAAAAAGCCCTGATGCGTTTTTTCGGAGCAAAAATTAATATAAGACCCTATCTTATTTTCAGGGAAACCCGGTAGTACCTCTTGGGATTTGTAGACTCTAGTTCTGTTAATGCAGCCAAAAATAGCACTTGCCTGTTTCTGGTGTCCAGAACTGGACACAATACTCCAGATGAGGCCTAACCAGTGCTGAATAGAGGGGAACTATGATGCAGGAACATCATCCTCTCCTGACTGCTGGCCACATCCTCACTTCCTCGGGCCATGCCGTGCTGTTCTCTGGAACCCTTCGAGAGTGTGAGGCGGGGATGTCCAACAGGCCTGCTCCGCGGAGGGAGTGTGTGCTCAGAAAGTGGCAGAGCCTTCCGTGGTGCAGGCGGTGGCTGGGCCAGCAGCAGTCACTGCAGAGAAGGATGTGGCCGACCCACGGACAGACGTGTGGGGGTGGCCGGTTGATGAGAAAAGAACTCACTCTGACCCCTAGTGAAGGGCGATGCCTGCCTGGGTCTGTGCACACGTCTGTTTGCATGGACGAAGGAGAATGTGACAGATGGAGGAAGCGGAAAGAAGGACAGAGCGAGGACTTGGAGAGATCTTGCAACTTCTCTCACCCTCAGTGAAAAAGGGTGTCTCAGCGTCTTCAGGAGACCTGTCAAAATCATGAGTAACCACGGCAACATTTTTTTACTCCTACCCAAGAGCAAAATGACCAGCCTTTCTTTCTTAATCAGACAAAGCTTTTGTAAAAAGGCAAGAGCTCTATGTTCTATGTGGAAAATGTATGTTTTGTGTGGAAAAGGTTGGATTTGTGCAAAATACAAGCCTCTCCGTATGGAACAGGGTTTGTTTGCACAAATGTGCTCTTGGGTTATTTTTTTGTTTTTTGTGTGGGTTTTTTTGCACAAAATGCCAAGAACCAAAAAGAAGGGAGGAAGAGAAAAAAGAAAAGAAAAAAACAAGAACACTTTTTGAGAGCAAAAGCAGCCTTCAGCCCAACCTTTCTACCGCTCAGTCACCAATCTAATTCAGACAGAGGAGCCTTAAACACCCATGAAATCTATTCAGTTCAATCTGGAAAATTCAACAGCCTCTAAACGTTTTCTATGCATTTTACATTTGCCTGGGATGGGGAAAACAAACAAATACATTTATCTATTTATCTATTTGACTTCTATACCGCCCATCTGGCTGCTAAGGCCACATATTTATTTATTTATTTATTTGAATTTTTAAATAAAAAACCATTCCGGGCAGCTAACAAAAACATAATGAAAAACATATGATAAAGCTACAGTACCAAACTAGTAAAACATCACACAAAACCAAATCCCCAAGAATAACTAATGCAAAAAAGTATTCATATAAATAAAATTACAATACAAAGGCACAGGAGATGGCAGCAAAACAGCAACAATTATTTCAAAATTTGCAGAGTATAGGTGATCAAAAAACCAGATTAGTCTGGGATAAGACTCTGGGAGGCCTGTGTGAAGAGCCACGTTTTGAGTCATTTTTTTTGAAGCCAGGGAGTGGGAAACCTCGATCGGGAAGGAGTTCCATAAAGATGCAGCCCCCACAGAGAAGGCCCAGTTTTGCATAACTGATTTCCGGGCCTCCCCCGGGGTGGCAATTTCTAATATCCCAGTATATGAGGTCAAGGTGTGAAGGTTGGTCATTCTGAGGGAGAGCCGCTCAGACAAGTATCAAGGTCCTCCTAATCCATTTATGGCTTTAAAGGTCACCATCAGCACTTTGAAAGAATATATATATATACAATACAAATATACAGTATATGGCAGCAAAAGATCAACAGTTATCTCAAAATTTACAGAGTATAGGTGATTAAAAGGGGCTTTAGTTCGGGGTAAGGCTATGGGAGGCCTGTGTGAGGAGCCATGATTTGTTTTCTGAAGCCAGGGAGGAAGAGGGAAGCCTCTATAGGGAGCAAATTCCATAACAATGCAGCCACCACAGAGAAGCCACCCATTCCCATGCCTCCCTCGGGATGGCCACCTGTAATATCCCAGTATATGAGATGAAGGTGGGATGGGTGGTCATTCTGAGACAGAGTTTCTCAGAAGTATCAAGGTCCTCCTAATCCGTTTATGGCTTTAAAGGTCACCATAAGCACCTTAAATATGGCCCGGAAGCATACCAGCAGCCAGTGCAAACACTCCAGGACAGATGATATATGATAATATTTTGATGAACCAGACAATAGCCTGGATGTTGCTTCTGCACGTGCTGCAGTTTCTGAATCCCCTTCAAGATTAGCCCAATGTAGACAGTATTGCAGTAGTCTATCCCCAAGATTACCAGTGCATGTCCCAGTGTTGCTAGGGCTTTCTCCAAATTGTTAGGAGATGGAAAATAAATTATGTTTGGGGTGCATCTTGGGTGGAGTAGCAAGTAGAAAGAATTGGAAGTATTCACACATAAATTCATTACTTACCATCCCTCTGTTCATAGCTTGAATCTTTTGTCATCATAAACTTCCTAACGAGATACATTGCATATCGTAGGTCAGCTGTTTTGTTCCATTCCTGAATACCTAGTGCAGAAGGTTCAGATTTCTTAACATAAGTCCTTTTGGGTACATAATGCTATGGATTCCCAAAAAACCTACATGGGGACCTTTAGCCTAGGACCATGCATTATGGAGGACTTCAGCCAAAAGAAAACTTATGGTTTTTATTTCCTTTTGTTTCTTTTCCTTTCCCCCGCCCCCTTTGTTTTCTAAGTGCCAAATTTTAATGCTCAACATGGTCAGTAAATTTCAGAAAATATTGTTTCCTTCATTGCGGCAACTATAAATAGGGGTATAGAGGTTAAACTGCAGTATTGCAGTCAAGCCTCTGCTCACAAATTCAGTTTGATCCTGATGGGCTCAGGTAGATGGCTGAAGGTTGACTTGGCCTTCCATCCTTCTGAGGTTGGTAAAATGAGTACCGCTATTGGTGTTGTCAGTGTTCAGGCAGTCCTTTGCAATGTAAAGCTTGGCATCCTTTTTCTAGCTGGCAAGGAAGGCACAATATTGTGCAGCGATATCAGGCCATTTCCTCTTGCTTTGAATCTTGGATAAAGAAATATAATATCCCACATTCGTAAACTGGATGTATTTTTTTGTAGAATTGATCATACACTCAGTTATAAGTAATTTTACAATTAAGGAAGCCCGCAGCAAATGGCAAGGAGTTACCTAGTTTCCTTCCACTGAGAATGTACTAAAGCAGCAGTCTCCAACCTTTTTGGAACCGTGGACTGGTTGGGGTGGCGGGCTCGCAGGTGGGCGTGTCGCATATGTGCGCAAGTGTGACACGCCCCTTGTGAGCGCAACACGCCCCCCGCGAGCACGACACACACACACCCTGAGCGCGACACGCCCACCGTGCGTGCATGCGGGGGGGGGACAGAGATCCATCTCCGCGGCCCAGTCCTGGGAAGCCCACGGACCAGCACCGGGCCGCGGACCGGGGGTTGGGGACCCCTGTACTAAAGGAACAGGCATGAACATTGCCAGCAAGAAAAAAAAAGTAATTCTCTTCCAGCTGATTACTGAAACAGGGACCGTGTTCCAAAGGTTACACTTTAAAAAGAGAAGTTACTTCTGCAAAAAGAGAAGTTACTTCTGCAAAAAGAGAAGTTACTTCCTTGCTCCAGCCATTCTGTGCCAGATCTCGGTTGATTCCGCACACCGTTACAACAGCTCGATTGGCTGCCGATCGGTTTCTGGGCACAATTCAAAGTGATGATTCTAACCTATAAAGCCCTAATTGGTTTGGGCCCGAGCTATCTCAAGGACCGCATCTCCCTTTGTGAGTCTGTTCGGGTTTTTAGATCATCAAGAGAGGCCTTTCTCTCGGTCCACCCATTTTCACAGGTGCATCTAATGGGGACGCAGGTGAGGGCATTCTCTGCGGCTGCTCCTTTAGACTCTGGAACTCCCTCCCACTGGAGGCCAGGCTGGCCCCATCTTGGCTGTCCTTCTGCAAGCAGGCAAAGACCTTTCTCTTTAGGCAACCTTGTCCTTTGTCTGAAAGGGGTTTAAAAATGGGATGGTTTGTATTGTTGTTGAATTTATATCAGTTATACTAATATTTATATCTAACATTTTAGATGTAATGTTTATTTATTTCTTTTTAAATATTTGTATAGCTTACTGCTCTTAGCTTTCAAATATTGTCTTTTTAATGAAGTAAGCCGCCTTGGATCCTTTTTTAAGGAGAACGGTAGAGTAGAAATATTTTGACGAAGTAAATACATAATAAACAAATAAACTTACATAAAATGACACTTAATATTGCCAAGATGACGAAGATGACAGTGGTCAGTGCGGCCAGATATAAAGCCATGGGACTTTGACAAAAAATTTTGAGTTTTTCCATGAGTGTTTTTTCTGGAAGGATAAAAGGCGGGAAATGCTTTAGTGATCTGCAACTAAGATCCCGTAATAATTATATTCAGATGTTCAGAATCTGAGGTGGGACATGGGGCACCACATAACCCACCTGCCATATGTATTCCCTTCCAATTTTTTAAGAGGAAAAACACAAGAGTGGGGGGGGGGTGACTAACCCTTTTTTATTCAAAAGGAGAACCATGGATCCTGGAAGCCTCAAAGGATAGCAGTTTTACTCTAAAACAGGACTATTTTGTCTTAGACTGTTGACGTATGTGCCTTTTTCACATACCCGTAAATACTATGGTTTGTACCCCTGGGGGTACGTGTCTCACAGGTTGGGAATCAATGCTCTAGAGCAAGGCATGCTTTCAAGTGCTGTCAAGTTGCTTCCAATTTATGGCAACCCTTTCAATGAGTGACCTCCAAAATCTTTGTCTGATGCCTGAACAAACCTTGATTATTTTAACACTGTACATTAAGAGCCCTGCTCAGCTCCTGCAAACACAAGACTGTAGCTTCCATTATGGAGTCAATCCGTCTTATATAGGGTTTTCCCATTTTCCTGCTTCCTAACACTTTTCAAAGCAATATTCTGTTTTCCTGACCGTCTAATTTTCTCATGATATGCCCAAAAGTATGATAGCCCTAATTCAAGCCAAAGGAAGTCTAGGGTAAATGAGTTGCAGGTTAGGGGAAGCAGAGGACCACCATGAAAGAAAATGAGATGGAAGAAGATAGCAAGTACTGGTCTTCCTTCCCCCCCCCCCCCCACTTATTTCCACTTTTTCCTGGTGATATCCTCTTTTTAATGCTAGGGAAGAGAGGTCCAAACAAACCACTCTGCCACACTATCCTGACTTTTCTGGTATGGCTAACTTCCAGAGGTGATTGTGCTGATGGCTGAGAAAAATCCTTCTGTCTGGTTCTTCTAACCATTCTGAACTACTTTGACTTCCAAGTGTTCCAGGAAATACTAAAACTCACACAGTTGCACACTTTTAACTTACATGCCAAAATTGCTAGGTAGGAAAACCAAAAATACCTACAAATAGAAAGGTATACGGTAGAAGCCCGAGGCAAGTTCTGAAGTTAGTACCAGGACAACCATCTATTCACGATATAAGCAGATTGCTGTAAAAAATTTATTCTTTTATTAAAGTGGTTGCAAAAATTAAAAAATAAAATAAAATTTAAAGCAGTTTCAAAACTTAGTTCAAAAAGTTCAAAAGCACCCAAAAATTCTGTAAGCAATACTTATTCCAAAAGATTTGACACTAAGGCAATTGTAGAAGAGTTCCCAAAGAAAATAAGAAGACCAGCTATTCTGTACTAATAATTACAATCCAGAAAAAACGTGGCATCATTCCAGAGTGGATGCAAAGTGCAGACTGAGCAGCAAGACAGCAAACGAGAGTAATGGTCTCCTCAGAGAAGCTAAGCCAAAGTAACTAAATATTCCATGCCATTTTTATATCCAACACCCACCTTTCCTGACCTTTTGAGGGAATTCCACTATCCGATTCTCAGTCACCCTGACCCTTCCAGAAGGGAGTAACTTTTTCCCAAAGTAACTTCAGTCACCCTGCTACTCCCCCCCCACTTTGGTTCAGCTGAAGCCAGTGGACACACTGCTCCCCATCTGTTAACACCCAGCTGCGAATTGTCTCCCCAATTAACGGGCAGCTCTTGCCCCTCTCTTCCACTTTTCTCTGGCAGAAGTCAACAGGGTTTGATAGGGCAACTGAAACTTGTTCACCCCTCTTTTGCCACTCTCTTGACAGGTGTACTTTTTAGTGATAGTTAAGTTTAATTGACATGCTATTACAACTAACAGGCTGAAATCCTTTGCTTTAATTTATGCTACCCAATGCCGGTGACGTCATCAGCCATGGCAAATTTTTGGTAATATTCCTCCTGAAAGTCCCGAGCTGCCCTTGGGATCCCTGTTATCGTGGTAAACTGCAGGGATTGGAAAAGATCAGTCTACATCCCAATCCCAAAGAAGGGCAGGGCCAAAGAATGCTCCAACTACCGTACAATTGTACTCATTTCACACACTAGCAAGGTTATGCTCAAAATCCTCCAAGGCAGGCTTCAGCAGTATGTGGACCGAGAACTCCCAGAAGTACAAGCTGGATTTCGAAGGGGCAGAGGAACTAGAGACCAAATTGCTAACATGCGCTGGATTATAGAGAAAGCCAGAGAGTCCCAGAAAAACATCTACTTCTGCTTCATTGACTACACAAAAGGCTTTGACTGTGTGGACCACAACAAACTATGGCAAGTTCTTAAAGAAATAGGAGTGCCTGACCACCTTATCTATCTCCTGAGAAATCTATACGTGGGACAGGAAGCAACAGTTAGAACTGGATATGGAACAACTGATTGGTTCAAAATTGGGAAAGGAGTACCACAAGGCTGTATATTGTCTCCCTGCATATTTACCTTATATGCAAAATACATCATGCGAAAGGCAGGACTGGAAGAATCCCAAGCCAGAATTAAGATTGCCGGAAGAAATATCAACAACCTCAGATATGCAGATGATACCACTCTGATAGCAGAAAGTTAGGAGGAATTAAAGAACCTCTTAATGAGGGTGAAAGAGGAGAGCGCAAAAAATGGTCTGAAGCTCAACATCAAAAAAACTAAGATCATGGCCACTGGACCCATCACCTCCTGGCAAATAGAAGGGGAAGATATGGAGGCGGTGACAGATTTTACTTCCTTGGGCTCCATGATCACTGCAGATGGTGACAGCAGCCACGAAATCAAAAGACGCCTGCTTCTTGGGAGGAAAGCGATGACAAACCTAGACAACATATTAAAAAGCAGAGAGATCACCTTGCCGACAAAGGTCCACATAGTCAAAGCTATGGTTTTTCCAGTAGTGATTTATGGAGGTGAAAGCTGGACCATAAAGAAGGCTGACCGCCGAAGAATTGATGCTTTTGAATTGTGGTGCTGGAGGAGGCTCTTGAGAGTCCCCTGGACTGCAAGGAGAACAAACCTATCCATTCTGAAGGAAATCAACCCTGAGTGCTCACTGGAAGGACAGATCCTGAAGCTGAGGCTCCAATACTTTGGCCATCTCATGAGAAGAGAAGACTCCCTGGAAAAGACCCTGATGTTGGGAAAATGTGAAGGCAAGAGGAGAAGGGGACGACAGAGGACGAGATGGTTGGACAGTGTCATCGAAGCGACCAACATGAATTTGACCCAACTCCGGGAGGCAGTGGAAGACAGGAGGGCCTGGCGTGCTCTGGTCCATGGGGTCACAAAGAGTCGGACACGACTTAACGACTAAACAACAACAAAGGGATTGAAGGAAACCTTTAATTTCTCAAAGTTGATACTGTTGGGATGAGTCTACTGCCAGTAGTAATTTTTGGAGATTAAAAGATTTCCCTCCCTTCTTCCTCATCTCACGGCCCCCAATGACCTCCCCATGATGACAGGGATCCCCTGGAAGTCTCAGGGCCTTCACGGGGCAGCAAGGGGACAGAAATGGGGATTTCTGAAAAGTCGTTGTGGCTGATGCCATCATCAGCCTTATGCAGCATGAGCTAAAGCAACGGGATTTCAGTCTCTGTGTTTGTTCAAGAGGCAAGATGAGGCAGCAGATAGTGTTGGACTAGGACCCGAGAGAGCTGGGTTCCGTTTCCTGGTTGGCCATGGAAACCCACTGGGAGGAGGACAGCAGCAGTAAAACAACTCCTCAAATAGCTCACATACCTGGACATCCCTTTTCCTTTTGCCATAAGTGGGAGGTGACTTGACAGCACCTGCTAGTAGTAATATTGTCTTTTTACTTGCACTTGTTTTTTAATCATGTTGTCAGCTGCCTTGAGTTCAGTTTCCGGGAGAAAAGCAGGTGATTAAGCAAGCAGGGAAAGAAAGAAAGAAAGTTCACCAGAGAGAGTGATCTGCCTTCTGCTAAGCAAAGGGAGGAATCAGAGCTTGGCAAGTTTTGGAAGAGGTAGCCATGTTAGTTTGTCCTAGCATATGAGGTGAAAAACAATTAAAAACATAAAGAAGACAAAAATGTGGTGGCACCTTAAGACTACCGGTTGTATTTTGATGTGAACTTTCCTGGACACATCCACTTCCTCAGATAGAAGAGTGGGACTACATGGCAAATATTTATACAGTGATACATAGTCCCAAACCAAAGAGATTATTGGTTTCCAGGGCACAAGTTGTTGATAGTGTGGCATTTCACAGCTGGCAGTGATTTGGGAAGTTACTTTAAGAAATAATTGCAGTGACAGGCTGTAGCAGCTGATGGCAGACTTAAGCTTTAGAACTTAGCTGTTCTGATGAGCTTATTGAATCCCCTGAGCTTGGAAAGTTTGGCATGCTTTTCTGTTCAACCCTCACTTCTTGTCCATTGGTCTTTTCCCCCCCTCTGAACTGTTTTTGTGTGTGTCTCTGTGCATATCTGTGTGTACGTGTGCATGCGTGTGTATACCACTTCCGTACTTTCTCCTTTGACATCTGCGGATTTGGCATCATCCTTGGCATCTTTGTTCTTGTCTGCTGCAGATATAAAAGAATAGGTTTCCTATAAGCATTAAAATCATTATAAAATAATATTCATTAAGGGAGCCCTTAAAATCCCCTAGAAGAGGGTACAGTGGGCCATTTGGGGCCAATTCCATCTCCCAGACCTGCCTGGTGGGAGGCTTCTTTCAAAGTCAGAAGGTGACCAGAACACCACGTCTCTTTCGGGCTCTTGGGATGGGATGGGTACAGTGCCTAGAAGCTGCCCACCCTGACCGAGAGTTTGTCTCCACCACTCTGCCAACCTCGTGACTCAGTTTTATACACCAGGTTCGCGTAAACTGTGGGAGGAAGCCTAATTGGGCTGTTCATCCCAGAACTGACCTAGAAGAAGTCCCAGGGTGGTATTCACAATCCCGTCCAAGGATGGGCTTCCACATTTGGGCACCCCAGAGACAACCAGGAAAGACTCTGTGCTGACCAGGGCCTTTGCTTTTGAATGGGGCTGATGAGCATTTTTGCTTCAGAACTGTACGCTTAGGCAATCCACAGAACCGGCTCCTTTGGCTCCAAGAACTATACCATCCCTCAGTCCTCATGTCTAATTTTGAAACAGTGGAAAAATGGGATCCCTATCATACCAAGAACGGTTGAGGAGGAAGAGAGAGAGAGAAAGTGACAAGGTTAAGTACTCTCATCCCCAGAAGCAACCCACGCAAGCAAGCTTTCTGACTACCATCCCTCTCTCCTGGTCTTCTGGGGACCAATGATGCTTTCAGACACAGGCCTCAGCTTCTTCAAGAGACCCATGGGTTTCTGGGTAGGACCATGAAGGACTTGAGGCATGGCTGCTTTCTTTCATTGCTCCTCTTTTCCTCTGGAGGTCTTTTTAGGTGGGCGTCTGCCAGGGATGATTTTGCTGTGGACTGCCCGCTTGGGCAGGGGTTCGACCCAATGACCTTTGGCATCCCAAATAGCTCTATAATTCTATGATTCTATATCTGGAAGTTGTTAAACTGGAAGGAAGTGGAGGAATGCAGGATTCACTCTTTCTTCTTTTCCTCTCTCTCATCCTTCCAGAGCTGACAGAAGCCAGAAGGGAGGTCTGGAGAGCTTCTGTAGGAAGAGAATAAGAGTGGAAGCAACTTACCTGCTGGGGCTTTTTTGGGTGCCATTTTATCTTCTCAGTGTCAGCAGCCTTTCCTTCCACATTCTGTTTGTGAAGCTGAAGAATGGAGGAGATGGTTCAATTGCTACCCTGAGACAAAGGCAGCACAGAACAAAGCTAACGTTTTCTATGGCAAAGTCTGGAGGAGCGGGTGACTGACGAGGGCGATTTCAGACCGGGCAAAACTGAAGGAAAGCTCCCAGACTTCAGATATTGCTTGCCAACCATTGCAGTCCCCCCTGTTTCAGGTGCCCCAATGGTGTTTGGTCCTAGTTTCATTCTGTAGGTGCATCTGGGTGGGAGGGACTGGAGAAGTGAGAGGAGATGACCGATCTCTGTGTGGAATGAGCCACCTCCCAAAGAATGGCAGAGGCCTGAGCCATTCCTGGACCTTTTGCTACCTGCAGTGACTGAAAAGCCTCAGCAATGCCCCTGTGCCTTCCTCTGAAGACCAGCCCCCACCCAAGGGCCTCGTCTCCCTCTGTTTTGTGCTTCAATCGCCAGGCTCCCTGTCTCATCCCTCCCCCTCCCTCCGCCACCCCTCCCTGTACGACCTGGTTGATGGGCACTGTGTGTGTGTGTGGGGGGGGGCAGCTGAGCAAGCTGAGAGCAGTTCCCATATAGCTTACCTAGAGCAGAGGATCAGCCATGAGCTGCCCAGCAGGGCAGGGAGTCTATGTTTTACCTGACATCCTAAGGGAATTGTGTCACCTGAGACATTACTGTGTTTGGTGATGGAAGATAGTCCTGATTCTGACTCAGGTTGGAGACCGGTATTAGGGACAGCCCATGACTGGAAGCGAGATGTTCGCAACCGTTGTGTGCATTGGATCAGCCTAAGAGGAGCTTCTTTCCCCTATTATATAAAAGAGCTTGACTGGATTAGTGGTTGGTCGTCAACACTGAAGGATGCCATTCCTTGACGTCTGCGTCCACCTCGGCAACCTGAACATGCTTTCAGCTGTAATGAGGAGCTATTACTAACATGTGTTTCCATCCGTGTAAGGCAGGCAGGTGGGCACATGGGAATATCATTTCCCCACTCGCTACTGACCGTGTGGTGTTTTTTTGGATTCTAGCCCTTCAGCCAGTCAGTTTCTCTTCTCCATTCCTCTTTGTCTCCCTGCAGCGGCACCTTCTTTCAGATGTTTCAACCCCCGTCATTTATGATGTAAAACCCTCCAGAGTTCTTCCTGTTTAGATGCTGCTGCTCTCTGATTGGTCTCTCGGTGTGCTTGGAATATAGCTGGCTTGCAATAGAGTTGGGGAAATCTTTTGCTCCCACATTGTACTTTTTAAAAAATGTTATTTCCTTTGGTCTTATGAAGATATTTGGAAACTCTAGGAAATTTCTGTCAAGAAGGAAAAGTGAAATAAAATTCTCCAGCATCCTTAATGAAAAAAATTGAGAAATAAAGATACTCCATTTTAAATTGGATGACGTAAAGCCTTCCTGATTTGTAACTGTTTAAGAGCCGGTAGTTGCTAGAAAAGCAGTCTAAATTGAGCAGTACAGACAAGTCACCGTGGACAGGGATTTAAAGCCAGACTTTCTGGAACTAAGCACCCAAAGTTGGCTATTGTTGTTATTGTTGTTATGTGCTGTCAAGGCGGTTCTGACTTCTGGTGTCCCAATAAGTGAGCAATATCCAA
Source organism: Intellagama lesueurii (assembly GCA_037013535.1). Taxonomy (NCBI): domain Eukaryota; kingdom Metazoa; phylum Chordata; class Lepidosauria; order Squamata; family Agamidae; genus Intellagama; species Intellagama lesueurii. The sequence goes on along the minus strand of JBAJHW010000005.1, from coordinate 196,756,488 downwards.
AATGTGATGTCAACAACCCTGCTCTGCTTATTGCAAGCTCAAACCAGTGGTTCCTTTGGAATCCATCCACCTAATTTTTGATCTTCCTCTTTTCCAGCTACCTTCAACTTTTCCTAGCATGATTGTCTTTTCCAGAGCATCATGCCTTCTCATGATGTGCCTAAAATTGGACAGCCTAAGTTTCCACATTTTTTACTTCAGACATAGTTCAGAATTGGTTTGTCCTAGGACCCGCTTGTTTGGCTTTCTGGCAGTCCATGGTATCTAGAAGGCTCCTGTCCCACACCACGTTGAAATAAATAATTTCTTTTCCTGTTGGCTTTATCCTCTCTTTAACTTTTAGATCCATACATCCTGGTCAGGAAAACGATAGCATAGATGATCCTGGCCTTGGCCCCAAAAACCTATTCTTCCACTTGATGTCTTCCACCGCTGCCCTTCCAATTTTCCGTCTGTTTGTCATTTCTTGACTTCAGTCTCCATTCAGACTGACGATCAAACTGGGGTGTAAAAAAATCTCTAACTATTTCATCGTCTTCATTGTCAACATTAAATTATACAATTTGTTTGTAGCTATGATTGTTCTCTCCTTGGTTCGGCAACCGCCCTTTGCGCAGGTTGTCTTCTGTGGAGTCTCTCCTGCTCCTGGCAGAAAATTGTTTTTTATAACCACCATCTGTCATGGATAGATGATTTCCCTCGTCTTCCTTAGGGGCCACGGCCTTCCCCCAGTTCCCAGGGCTGCCATGACGACTAGGGCCTTAGTCTGGGTTCCTCTCTCATGGGAGGGTCACGTCTCTCTGGCTGTCTCTCCCCATCCTGACCACTGAGACATCATAGTCGACTTTGGTGACAAGGGTGCAATAGATTCAAGCCCCATGTCAGGGTGTGAAGACTTGCTGACAGGGGCATCTGTGGTCCTGTTCTCTTCACAGGGAGATAAAAGACACTCTTGTCTGACACTTTGCTGATGAAAAATCTTTCCGTTTCTCCATCTTCTGTCCTAACTGTCGTTTCCTTTCCAAGTGGGTGGAGACTGCAACCAACTGGGTACAACAACAAGGACCCTTCAGGGACCGGCACTTGAGAAGGATGGTGTGACGTTTACCCACGTGGCCCTTGCTTGTTTCACCCAACACAGAGCTCACGCGAGTATCCCAACACGTCCTTTACCTTGCTGCCACCAGTTGACCTCTGTCAACACCCTTTAATTAGAAAGACTAGGTCCAAGCTGAGTATAAAGATGAACAACATAGGTTTATTGATTACAGTTTGCTTAAACAGGTTCTTCACAGACTTTAATGTATTCATTTGATTATTAATAACTTGTTTCACTAACTCTTTTAGCTCTCTATAAGTTCCACACTCTTAACTCCTAACTCTGCTACCCTCTCTAACTACCACAGACTAACTTCTACTTCAGACTCTCATCTCTGACTCTCTCTCTCTTCCCTACCTGCTCCCTATCTGACTCCTCCTTCTCCCGCCAAGCCTCAGGTAGCTGCTGACTCTGCCTCTCCAGCCCTCTCATAGGTTCATGCAAATTAGCTCAAGAATATGAGTGACATGAGTGACGTGAACGATCGCCACAGATGGTGACCGGCATGCCAAAATTATAGGAAGAGAATAAATTACCTAGAAGCCTTTCAGTCTACATAGGTTCAGGGTGGATTTGGGGATGGAATCACCCTGGGTCACTGTCATAGAAGAACTAGCCTTAACTGGGGAGGGACAGTGAGAGGATGATGCCATTGCTTCTTCTTGGGCTACTCTTGACTGGAGTATACTGCTACAGAGGCTGGAGTAGAGAGTGAGAGAGCTGCAGAGGGTGCCAAATAGCTATCAAGGTAGCTCCCTACAGAACATCCCTGTCTTGGCTACCTCTCAGCAGTGGCCCAGTGGTTAAACTGCAGTACTGCAGTCAAGCCTCCACCCTTGACCTGAGTTTGATCCTGACAGGCAGGGATTTTCCTTTTCTGCTCCTCTGTAAAGTCTGTTTCTATCCCCAGTCTCAGAAGAAAGGTGTATCCCTCAAGTCAGACTCAGCAGGGAACCTAGATTTAATCTCTTCAGGATGTGTAACTCTCATCAGTCGCGTCAAAGATGGAGAAGGTGAAACACTTCACAGGCTCAGCAGATACTTGTGGTGGCCCTTAGGATCTTAGTCTTTGGATCCTGACAGGCAGAAGTAGGTGGGTCAAGGTGTGTCAAGGCTGATTCAACCTTCAGCCCTTCCATGTTTTGTAAACGGGGCACGCAGCTCACTTTGGGGGGGTGGCGGGGCAGCTCTTTGTAGCATGAGTAATTAAATTATAATCTGCCCAGAGAGTGCTATAAGCCAGCGGTCCCCAACCTTTTAAACTCCACGGACCGGTTGGGAAAGGCAGGGCACCCCCCCCCGCGCTTGCGCGCAGGCGCAAAACGCAGGGGGTGCTCGGGGGAAACACGTGCACAATCGCGAAGGGGTGGGGGGCACTCACGCGCATGCGCAAAGGGGCTGTGGGGGGGAGTGCGTGCGGGGTAGGGGGGAAGATTTGTCTCCGTGGCCCAGTCCAGCCCAGGCCACGGACCAGCCCCAGGCCGCGGACCGGGGGTTGGGGACCCCTGCTTTAAGCAACATATAAGCAGCAGACATGTGCTTTTGCTTTGTTTTTGTTGCAAACTGTATGCTTCGTTTCAGTTTTCCGGCAGGTGGTAAGAGCTCTGGTTTATAGAGCTGTAAGGTTTGGTGCAGCTCAAAGCTGTTGTACTGGGATAGGATTTTCATTGGAGTCACCTGGCTGTTCTGCTGTGTTTTTCCCCACTCTGTCCCTTTGAGTCTGCTCCCTACCCCAGTGTGGACCCCAGGACTCTTTCTAAAGGAGAATAAAGATCCTGGGTTGAAAAGAAATCCCCAGCCTTGGAGGCTATGGGCTCTCCAGCAAGTTGATATTGCCTGGAGAGAGCCATCGAGCCGATCATTCTCAGTAAAATTGAAGTGAGAAATTGGTTCCTGGAAATCCAGGCTAGCACAGCTTGTGGGGAACGCTTCCCAATGTTGGGAACCACTGCTTTAGATGGTTCCCATGCAGCTTTTGCAGAAGCACAGAACCTGTATGTATGACAGCACAGACAGCTGCTGGAAGAACGTGTGGTGGTAATATGAATCAGGGTAAACTGGAAACCATAAAGCAAAGCAAAAAAAAAAAAAAAAAAAAAAAAGGGGGGGGCAGCAAATAGACCAGAAGACAGTACAGTATCAGGATTCCAGATGATCCGGATAATTTCGAGAACCGGCCAAACCAAAAGTAATATCAATAAGGACCAATTAATGGTTTATATTTAGACAGGAAAAATCAGATGCAGAAATACAAGAGGGGAGACAGCTGGTTTGGCCATAGTATGTGTGAAAGGGGTCTAGACATCTTCATAGGCCGCAAGCTAACCACCACTCAACAGCTTAATTCAGTCTCAAAAGTCTCAAATGGAATTATAGGCTGGACCAAAGGGAGCAAAGAGTCCACATCAAAGGTAGGAGTAGAACCACTAGTCCTTCGGTCAGACTGCAGCTAAGGTACTGTGTCAGAAGAGCTTTGTGATCCTAAGACAGTTTGACAGTGGAAAAGAGTGCCACACAGGGTGTGGACTAGTTCTTCTTTGGAGGTTTTCCCTGGAGGTTGACAGGGGACATGTTGCTTTCACATTAGCAACAGGGAGACTTCCAGACCTTCAGGAAACAGATAGAAATGGGGATCTCTTTAGAACTGAACTGAAGCACGGCACCTATTCTAAGCTCTGAACCAAAGTGAAGCTCTGAACTTCTCCAAAGCCCTAATGTTTCCAGATCTTTTTTTTCTATGCTTGTCATCCCTACATGCAATTAAAACAGACAGAACATATCCTCCACTCCAGCTTTATAGCCATCTAAATGCAAATTGAATTCTCAAGGAAGGTGGTTTTGAATGCTGATGTCAGAGACTTCTACAAGATCTGAGTCGGATAGACTCGCAAGCTGGTAGTGAGGTCTGTAGCTTGACTGGCAGGGCTCATTCACTGGCCTTGAATTTTCGCACCAATCATGGAATAGCAATTCTGTCCCTGTTCAGCCAACTCATCAGTCCATCCACTTCTTCAGAGGCTTCATCCTACAGATTATTCTTCTCCGTTCAGAGCATGGCTCATCCATCCAACACTTTCTTGTATTCCTGCAGTACTTTTGCATAGTAAGACAGAAGGGATGTCCTGCTGTAGGAGTTCCTGTCATATGTGGCTTACCATCCATCCAGTATCTGAAAAGAAGACCAGCACTCGTCAATTCGGACTGAATGCCATTCTAAATGCATATTGTGCCTATACCCTTTTTGTAGGTCTCCCCCTCCCAAACTTTTGGCACTCTCTTTTTTATGGCTGTTATTCAAGTGATGCAACACTTCCACCTCTCCATCAAGTCACTAGGAAGTCCTGCAAACTTTTTGTGCCTTTTATCCAAACAGACAATTAAAGAGTGAAATTATGGAGTGAAAAATCATGCTTTTCAAACAGCCCAATCTCTTGGGTAGGACAAGGTTGCGGTGGAATATGTTTGATCCTGTAATGTCCTTAGCAACTCTAAAGGCCACAGCGCCTGCTTGGGGGGACGGAGACTCAAACAACCCAATTTGGGGCTCAGAAGTGATTCTATCCAGTGCAACGCTCACAGGATCCTTTCTAGATAGATAAAAGACTCCCTGCAGGAGGGGGGAGGGTAGAACTGGTAAAACGACTCCTTAAATACAGGTGTAGCTCGGTTTACAAATTTAATGTGTCCTCCGGGACGTTACTTAATGCGAAAAATTCGTAAACCGAAACGTGGTCTGCCATAGGAACAGGGGCGGTGCTATAAGCCTCCAGGCACAATGCATCCTGGGGAAACTTGCTTCGTACTGGGGGGAAAAAATTATAAACCGAGGCATTATTTTCAATGGATTTCTGTTCGTAAACCGAAAATTACGTTAACCGAGGCGTTCGTAAACCGAGGTACTACTGTAGCTCACTTACCTTGAAAGCCCGATTAATAATCATCATGTGTTGTCATATCATACTCAGACGTGGTTTACCCTTCACTTCTTCTGGGTGCATCCTGGCACTGTGCAGCTTGTCCAAAGCCACGCAAGGCTGGCTCTAGTCCCAGGAGGCAAAGTGCAGAATGGAACTCCCAACCTCTCACTTCACAGCCAGATACCTAAATCACTGAGCTATCCAGCCAGCTGGGACTCCTCTGATTTTGGCAAGTGCTATTACCCTCCACTGTGCACACGTTTAGAGCCTTGAAAACTGTCCTTTCTCCTTCTCCCCCTGAAGCCAGTAAGCAAGTCCACCACGGCCTCCCTGATCAATCACTGTACACGCCTCATATACCCAGCCATTGTCTGCAGGTAGCCTTGTATTGGTCACAAACGATCATATATCATGTCCCATATATCGGGAGGAAGGCTTTGAAGGTCTAGGGGCAGTCCTCCATGGGTGGCTGGTTGCATCTTTCACAAGATCCTCCTCCTGGCTGACTAGGAGCACAGCTATACGACCACACACAGGTAGGGCATGAGTAACACACCTGGCAGGACCCTTCACCAGAAGCTCGTTCTCCTACCAAAGCAGGAAATCCACCCCAAATGCATGCCTGACAGATGACCATCCAGGCTGTCTTTAAAAGCCCCTCATGAAGGAATGTTCACCACCTTTCGAGGCTTTCTGTTTCATTGTCAAACAGCTTTTACTGTCAGGAGGTTTTCCCTAATATTTAGCCAAAATCAGCACATGGCAAAGAAGTGAGTGCAGCTCTTAATGAATTATGCAGGATGATTCCTGGCTGCCTGAAACCTATCCCCCGAAACCTCTTCCCCCCAAAAAACCTTTATTATTTGGCTGGCATTGCACCTCCAGAGGTATATCGAGAGGTGCTAGCTATTAATGCATGAAGTTAGGTAACACAGCACCGACCACCACTTCATGGACACCAACCCCCCCAATGACAGCTAAAATCAAGGGAAAATTTTCTGCACACCTCTCAAACTCTAAACATTAACCCAGAAGAGACTAGACTAAAGCTACAGAGAGCAAAAGCAACACACCATGCTGGATGGGTGAACGCTGAAGAGAAATTCAATAAATGCAGTGTTTCTGTGTATGCAATTTAAGCCCCATCATGTGCACAAAAGAAGATCTTGTAAATGGCCATGATAATGCTTTTGAAGTAGCCTGCTTCTGACCAAATATTGTCTAATAATTTCATGATTTGATTTATATATTTTTACATCATATTTATATATACAGTGAGTCTGTAATTTTAAACTGTGCAATGCTCTGACACTAATCAAGGAAGAAGCCAAAACTTCCATTCTTGGTATCTGACTCCATTGGTTAGTATCATTTCCCCTAGAACAGCAGGAAGCACAATGCTTCCCAACACGTTCCATTTTCTTGACAGGCCTTTGAAACCTGGTGTCCAGAACCCAACACAGTACTCCAGCAAAGACAGACTAAAGCAGAACAGAGTGGCACGGTTGCTTCTCTTGATTTGGACACTGGGTCTGGAAAGGAAGGAAGAGGCCCACCTACTCTCCTGAGGAAGGGGGTGGTGGTTTCTATAATCCTGGAGCAGCTGCGGAAAAGCCCCCTCTTGAGTCCTGACCAGATGTGTTTGTGGAAGCGATGGGACTGCTGTTCTTAATGCTCCTGGTGGCTCATGGAAGGGAATAACAGATACGCCGGACTCAAGCCACAGAGAGCTTTAAAGGACATGACTGCACTTTGAGTAGGGACTGGAAACAAACGGCCCACCAGTTACTGTTGGAAGGATGTGATCCAAGCATGAGTTTCTGTTTGAGAACTGAGACTTCAAAGCAATCCTATAGCTGTCTTGAAAACTGATCATAGAGCAAAGCAAGCTAATATGCAAATTCCAGGAGATGAGAGAAGATTCTGCTCTGGCACTTTTACAAGCAGGTCATCTTTAGGGATTTTCCTTTTCTGCTCCTCTGTAAAGTCTGTTTCTATCCCCAGTCTCAGAAAAAAAGTGCATCCCTCAAGTCAGACCTAGATTTAGTCTCTTCAGCATGTGTAACTCTCATCAGTAGCCTCAAAGATGGAGAAGATGAAACACTTCACAGGCTCAGCAGATACTTGTGGTGTCCCTTAGGATCCTAGCCTTTGGATCCTGACAGGCAGCTTTCTATTGGAAATCCATGCCTCACACAGTCAGCTGTCTCCAATACCCCTCCATGTTTTTGAATACCACAATGCATCCTGTGACTAAATCCGTAACGCTCCCTCAAGCAGGCACAGTGCTTGCAGATGTCAAAAATGCACCTACTCTCTGTATACCTTGTGCAATGGAGCTGACAGAATGCAGTCACATATCTCTAGCTGACTCTGGGCAATAGATTAGAACTGAAGGAAATTCCCAAGCTTGAACAGGTAGTTTTCCTAGGATGCAACTCTGTGTAATAATGTGTGTGCATTCGTATCTGAAGGAAATCAAAACAACCAACTAATCAAACTCTCAGCATTTGGAATAGGAATTTCGAGTCATTCCAAAAGTAGATGCGATCATAACTGCCTGTTGAGTCGCTGTGTTTGCTTTCTGACTGACATTTGCAGAGTTCCATGTGGACTAAACTTAGATCCTTCGTGATGTATAGGTGACTGTGGATATTAGGAATGAAAGTCCTGATTTGGTTCGACCGTGTGGCATAAGTGTTGTGAAAATAAAGAAAATAGGAAAGGGTGTGTGCTCAGCTTAATGGGAAGGGGTGTTTACTGCTGAGATCTGTGAGTAGCAGCTGTGAGTTCTGGGAGGGCTTTTTGATTGCTACTTCTAACAGAGCATATCTGAGAAATAAAGCTGAGGCAGATCCAGGGAGCTCATGACCAGAGAGAGCTAACAGCAGTTTGATGGGGAGTTGGGTGGGTGGAGACCAAAGGGGGACATCCCTAACAATTTTTGGGTTGTTTTTTTTTGGATAGAGTTATATATTAGTAGATTTTCCCAGCTATGCACAGGGTAATGAAATAAAGTAAAGGGCATTCATAGACAAACAGATCAAAGCAAAAAAGCTAATAGGAATTATGGAGGAAAGAGACACTTCACTTGTGGTGACCTGCAATGTTTGTCTTTGTGGTCTGAGTGTAAGATGGCGTACATATGCAGCAAGTGGCACTGTTGGTGGCACTGTTAAAAGTAAAAGTGAGAGAAATGGAGCAGCAAATAGCCACACTTAAGGGTATAGGAGAAGATGAAGTATACATTGACAGAACAGTCAATGGATGCACTGGAGGTGGAAGAATAACAAGGGAAGGCAGAGGAGATGCCGAGGAGAGAGCAAACATAGTGAAGGAAGCACTATGGAAAAGAGTCACTGATAGGAAAAGAAGGAAAAAATATGTAAGGGCTGAAAAGCAGCTAAGCAGAGGCACTGAACCCACACCCTACAAAAAGAAGAGAAGAGTAGTTGTAATAGGAGACTCCCTACTACGTGGGATTGAAACTGAAGTATGCCGGGAAGATCTATGGACCTGCCAGGTATGCTGTCTCCCTGGAGCACAGATTAGAGATGTCACAGAAGGACTGGCATCATTCATAAAGTCCACAGATACATATCCCTTTCTTCTCATCCATGTGGGAACAAATGACACAGCCGAGAGCAACCCTGAAGGGATCGCATCAGAGTTTGAAACTCTAGGAAGGAATTTTAAGGACTTTGGAGTTCAAATGTTATTTTCACCCATCCTATCAGTACCTGGAGGAGGAATAGAAAGGGAAGGGGAAATACTCTAGCTGAATGTCTGGCTAAGAAGGTGGTGTCGATGTGAGGGGATTTGGGTTTTGGGACTGTACGCTAAGCTGCATGGAAGATGGACTGCTAGCAAGAGATAGCTTGCACCTCACAAGAACTGGGAAGAATGTGTTCGGCCACACCACAAAGAACTTCATCAGAAGGCCTTTAAAATGAACTGGAAGGGGAAGGGAGACACAAGCACAGAGGTAAAGATAGATGAAGCCTTACACACAAGAAGAAGATAAGTAAAGTCCCATAGCAGGAGAACCTAACAAGAAAAGGAGTCCAAAAAGAGTAGGAGTTTCTAAAAAAGGAAATTCTAGAGGCACAACTATAAACCATTCCAACAAGAAAAAAAGGTGGGAGACAGCAAAAAAGGCCAGTGCAGCTTCACAAAAAGCTCAGACAGGATCTGAAAACAAAAAGGGACATATAAGAAATAGAAAGAGGGCCTGGCCACAAAAGAAGAGTACAAACAAGTAGCAAGGAATTGCAGGTATGGCATTACTAGGGCAAAGACTGAGATTTTGCTGAGGTTAGCTAGAGACACTAAAAGCAACAAAAAACATTCTTTAGGTATGTGTGTAGCAAAAGACAAAGAAAAGAAACAGTGGCTCAGCTACCCAGTGGAGATGATAAAAATGATAACAGGTGGCAAAGATAAGACAGAAGTGCTCAATTCCCATTTTAGCTCAGTCTTTTCCCAAAGCACAATATATGACCCTCCAGACAAATGTGAAGTGCAAGTGGAGGGGACAGAATTGCAGCTGGAGATTGATAAACAAATAGTGAAGGAATAGTTTATTACCTTGAACGAATTCAAATCTCCAAAGCTGGATGGACTGCATCCAAGAATACTGAAGGAACTGGCTGAAGAACTCTCAGAACCACTGTCCATAACTTTCTTGAAATCAAGTGTGGTACCCCACAGCTCAGTTCTGGGCCCAGTGCTCTTCAACATTTTTATTAATGACCTCGATCAGGGGACACAGGGAATGCTAATCAAATTTCTGGATGACACAAAATTGGGAGGAATGGCTAACAGCTTGGAAGAGAGAAACAAAATTTCAAATGATCTAGATAGGTTGAGCACTGGGCTGAAAAAAAGCAGAATGAAATTCAACAGGGATAAGTGCAAAGTACTACACCTAGAAAAAACAAACCAAACACAGTTACAAAATGGGGGATACCTGGTTCAGCAAGACTATGAGTGAGAAGGATCTTGGAATTATTGTAGATCACAAGCTGAATATGAGCCAACTGTGGGATGGGGGTACAAAAAAGGCAAATGCTATTTTAGGCTGCATTAACAGAAGTATAATCTCCAAATCCCATGAGGTACAAGTTCCCCTCTGTTTGGCATTGGCAAAACCTCATCTTAAGTACTGTGTCCAGTTTTGGACCGTGTACTCCAAGGAGGATGCTGACTTATTGGAAAAAATTCAGAGGAGGGCAACAGGGATGATCGGGGGACTGGAAATCGAGCGCTAGGAGGAAAGATGGAAATATCTGGACATGTTTAGTCTTGAGAAAAGAAGATTGAGGGGAGATAGGATAGCACTCTTCAAAGACTTGAAAGGCTGTCATAAAAAGGAGAGGTAGGACCTGTTCTCGATCAACCCAGAGTGTAAGCAACACAATGAGCTCAAGATCGGTTAGATATATAAGAAGTGATTTTAGTAGTTTTACAACCCCAGTGAATTTCTATGGCTGAGTGAGGAATCAGGCCGACACCTCTTGAATCCCAGTTGGTCACTCTGTCCACAGCACCACACTGTCTAACCTAACACATCTTTCTTGCATAATCTACCCAGTATTAAATAATGTTTGTACGTGGTGTCCTACTGTGAAGCGAGAGGTTGGGAGTTCAATTCTCCACTATGCTTCCCACAGTGGGGAACTCTGTGGCATTGGCACAGTGTCAGGGCACCCCCAGAATAAGAGAAGGGTGCTCTGAATGTTCTGTTTAATTAGAAAACCCTGAAAACGGCCATCATGTCAGAACTGACCTGGCAGCACATTATCGTTATATATTATCTATGTAGGCTCTTATTGATACCCTGTTTCCCCGAAAATAAGACCTAACCTGAAAATAAGCTCTAGTATGATTTTTCAGGATGCTCGTAATGTAAGCCCTATCCCAAAAATAAGCCCCAGTTAAGTGAAGCCCCGCCCTCCACCCTTGTGCAGCAACCAGAAGAAGATGACATGACTGTATTTGAATAAATGTAGATGGTTGTACATGAAAAAAATAAAACACCCTGAAAATAAGCCCTAATACGTTTTTTGGAGCAAAAATTAATATAAGACCCTGTCTTATTTTCGGGGAAACACGGTAGATAGAGGAATCTAGTACAACTAGTCTCCAGTACTCTTGCATTATATATATTGTAAAAAATGAAAGGCCAGATACTCTGTTAGGTAAAGCTTGTGCAAGATTCTGCAGTGAATATATGCAAAGAACAGGAACAACACTCAGTGAAAAGCAAAAGCAACATCTGTTAAACTTTCTGCAAAACTGGTCATAGAAAAATGTTTACTGACTCACGTTTTTGTCACTTCAGTGTTGTCCACCGCCCATATCCATTTGTCAGATTCTTTGATTGCTCCAAGCCAGTATGTGTTAAACGAGTCAACGACATGTTTTTCTATGAACTCCTATAACAAGAGGAATCGGGATATCTTTATTGGGAATGAGAAGGTAGATCTTCATCCCACCAGAAAATGCCTTTCTCGAGAAGGCAGCTGACTTTTACAGATGTTCAGCCTTGGTTTAGGGTTAGATCTATTGATTATTATTTTTTATTTTTTATTTTCTACTGTTATTTGATTATTTTTCTACTCTATTGGTTTGTACGTTATTATTATTTTAGTATATTTTTGTAATTCTTTGGACTGAGAACCACCCAGAGTATTGTCTAGCACTAACTTGGCAGTATACAAGTATATGAAACAAAGAAAGAAACAAACCATATATGCAGCACATGTGCGTAAAGAGTATGTGTATAGCTCGGAGGGAGAGTTGTCGCTGTGATGCTAAGAGCAACGAGGGAAGAGTGATCCACATGGCATTGTGGGGCTGTTTTCTCCACTCCCTGCCCGTAGCTGGCCGTGTTGATACAGGTATGTCTTTTACTGCCAGTGGTATGAGAAGGGGAAGGGAGAGCTCTTCTCTGCCTCCTAGCTGGCCGATGATCAGGAGGCAAGAGGGAAAAAGTGAGTCGTGGGCCTTGTGGCCCACTGGGCCGGACCAAAAGAATCGCTGCAGCCACAGCTATCACGGGAGGACCAGTCTGCTTCCTGCTTGTAAATACAAGCTCCTAACACGACCTTGTACAGCTTGACCCCAGGTTTAAGGGAGGAAGGCACACAGCAAGTTGCAAGTAGCAGCCTGGGTGAGCTGTAAGGGCATTGGTGTTGCCTGGTGGGAACTGGTGAGGCTGTGGGCTGACAACGGGCCACTCCGAGTGACGGATTCCAGTATGTACTTGTTTCACCCCAGGAATTCCTTACAGAGCTCATACAAACAATACAGGTTTTTGGGTTTTTGTTTTTTTTTGGTATTTCCCCCTCATTGAAACAGAGCTCCTGGAAAGCCACCCCTTCTGCCCCTGGAAGGAAAGAGTGGGAGGAGGATGAGTTGGAAATGATATGAAGGCACCCAAAGGTGAGGCACGCGGTCATCATGCTACGAAGGGTGTTCTGCTCACCATCTCTTCTGCGCTTTCAATCTTAGCTATCTTAGCTTTATCTTTCTCACAAAACTGTACTGCTTCCTCGAACGTCGATCCTTGTTTAGCGAAGCGATACAGGATATTTTTCTCTGCCATCCAGTCATGATTCAGTCTGTAACGGATGTCGACTTTGACCCAAGAGAGGTTAGGGGAATAAAGAGAGGAGAGGAGGCACTTAATAGATATCTGTTTGTATAGCTCTCCAGATGTTACAAACTAATGTTTCACTCGGAGCTGGGCATGAAGCAGCAAACCAGCAGTTTGTGCTGGTTCGTTTTTCAGCCGAACAGGTATTTGGCGCTTTCCCACACCGCTGGTGCGGACAGGTGCCCACTCAGAGCCAGCGCCTGGAGCAGGCGGGGCAGGGAAGCTGGGGCACTGACTCTGAGTGGGCGCTTGCTAGAGGAGGTGGGTCTGGGAAGCACCAAAACCTTCTTAAGACGAAAAACAAACCAGATCTCATATCTTTCAAGCTGCTTGTTCAGAACTGTACAATAATGGACATGTAACCTAGGATGCAACTAGATACCCTGGAACTCATCTGCCACTGCCTCTTCGGACCAACACAGGCAACCACACATGGCAGAAAAAAAGAGTCATAAGTGGAATCATTACAAAAAGTACTAGCCCATCTAGCTTATAGAAAAAGAAACAAATGCCCATTTAAAAAAGACTGGACTTATTCACAATTATCCGTGTGTCTTGTAATTGCTGGAAAATACCTCAAGTCATTTTGCCAACTCCAGTGGAAAATGTGAAGTACATGCAGTGTAAATGTCAAACCACAAAGCAGAAGTGGAGACAAAAGTATAAAACCGGGCCCCAAATCCTGCAGAGTAAATTATGCCTGTATAAGGGTGATGATGTCACCAACAGAGGGAGATTGCCAGTAACTAGAGCATTCTTGCGTCAATTCAGGGGCTTACAGACTCACCCCCAACTGGCCTCCAATCCGTCTGATTGCAGGTGAGTTGGGCAAGCTGCGGGATCAAAGCAGGGAGTCTTTAATTATTGGCAGTCTCTCTCCTGGACCATGTTACTGGCAAAGGCAACGTGCTGGTAATTAAAGAGTTTCAATTCCAGAGATTTCGCTGCTGACTCAAGAGCAAGGCAGGAACTCTTTAATCAGCAGAATATCAGTAAAGACTAACTGCCAGCAATCACCTCCTGCCAGTGACGTCATCACCCTTATGCAGTATGATTTTCTCAACAGGATTTTAGCCGTTATAATAAAATACAAAAGGGGATGGTTTTCTGTTAGAGTAGGAGGGGGCAATGGGAAGTCCTGGTGTGCAGCACCCACAACTATTTTTGCTGCTCCAGTCCCATCAAACTTCCCCATTTTCTTTGAAAAATGGCTTTCTCCAGAAGAAAAGGAAAAGAAACCATTGTCCTTGTGGAAGCTTCTAGGAGCAGCAATCTGCCTTTTAAATAGATTACAGGCATCATCTGCAGTGTTAAACGCTCAAATACAGCCAGCTAACTATGATCATCGGGTAAACACGAGAGGCAGTATACAAAATAAGTGATTTTCACAATCATAAAGAATAGACTGCATGCTGTTGGCAAAGTATGGAACTGTCCTCCTACATGACAAGACTAGATTTATTTTCCTTTTTATTTTCATGTGCTATATTTACATGCTGTTTGTTTTGTACTATGCCATAGGTATATCAACATACGTATACCTTTGAATGTGCAGGTAATTGGGAAACGCTTGCCTTCCTTTCCTTGCAACTGGGAAAATCCATTACTCACTGGGAGCTAAAGCACAGGAAAGCTGTTTGTTTTGCTCTTGAGCAGACCTGCATCTCCCAGTTGGCTTACGTTTCGGTTCAAGCAGATAGATGCTTGTGTAAGATGTCAGGACCTCGTTGTGAAGGTGGGCTAACACAGGCTACTTCAGCAAGGATCATTCTATCTGCCAGCAGAGGACTTGCTGCATCTCCCCATGGGTTGACCTACTAAATGACCCTCAAGACTCAGATTCTGTTCAGCAGAAGGGGAGGCAATAGCAGCCCAGAAGATGTGCTGGGATTCTCACTCCCCTAGTCCATGCCCCTTGGTTTTTCTGGCTAAGGCTGAGAGGAGGTGCAGCTCAAGAACACCTGGAGGGCCACAGTGACACCCAATCGTCTAGGCTACACAGGAAGGAAAAATCTCTTCAGTTCTGGAGTCTTTCAGTGTGAATTTGCCCCCCTCCCCATCCGTGACATTGAGTTTCATTAGCATCACAATCTTAAAGTAACTCACCTATTTCCTCTTCCAGTTCATTAAGCATTAGAGCCAATACAGCTAAGTCTCCTGCAATCTGGTCTGCTTCAAAAATTGTTTCAACATCTAAAATGAATTGCAATAGTTCAAGTCAGGGGAATTTCTCTTGAGCAGTTGTCTTGAAAGCCATTTCCTACGTTTACTGTGATGTTTTGCACAGCATGGGACTGTGTACGTTCATGTGCACACCCGTATGCATGTGCTGTAATTTGAGCTTTGTGGGGTGTGGATGTTTTGCCGGTTGGGATGGGTTGCCTGCTTTTCTGGGTGCGGGAGGAGAATGTTTGTGGCATGGGTGAGCGTTTTGCCCAGAAGTAAGCCTTTGCACTTCACCAATGGTTTGACTTTAGGTGACCCAACTCCACCGCTTCAAAAACTTTCCCCAATGCTCTTCTTTGTGATTATACCTCCCAGAATCCCCCAGCCAGATGGCAATTGGAAAATGCAACATTTCCGAGGTCTGATCCAAACACTGAAGGAGGCCCAAAAGAGTATAGTTTCTGTGCCTGCACTACTTTTCAATGCTGTCCAATTTAAACGTTTTGGGAAGGACATGTCACAAGCCACATCAGCTACCAACAGCACACCTCAGCAGAGATGGGTGAGCTCTCTCTAGCTCTCCTTTGAAATCACGTCAGATTCTTTTAAAAAACATACATCTGTCCAAAGTCACCAATATTCTTATTAGCAGGTTTTACACATTTCTTTTGTGCCAAGACTAAGAGATTTACCCTAACATGTTTAGTTTTTTGCAGGGAGTAGAGGATGTCTTGGAACAGAAGAATCTCTCCTCCTCCTCTTGCCAGTAGGGAGAAATCTGCAGAATGGCTGTTGTACCCTGCCCTGCCAACAAGAGGAGTAACTCTTGGCAGTTTCACAGGTACACAGCACAAAGAAGAACTTACAGGTAACCCCCTGTGAAGTGAACACTCACACACACACAAGTACACAGACACAGAGCAAAGAGTGGTACACAGTGGGGCAAGATGCCTTCCTCTCCTGCAGAAAAAGAACAAGTCACGGCAGGTAATCAGGGTTACTTTCACCTGCAGAAAAGGGAGACATCCTTGGAAAAGTGATACTTTCACTACATGTGTAAAACTGCTGCTGCTGCAAGAGTTGGCCCCAGCAGGAACCTTCAGGAAACTTCACAGCAATTGGGAAACTTTTCAGATTGTGCCATCCACAATCTTACAGTAAATTACTCACACCAATAATGCCCTCTCACCTCCCTATGCCAGCCTACATACACATGCATCCTTTGTTCCACCTTGCGCTAATACATCTGATGAAGTGGATTAATCCACAGAAGCATATTTGTTGTTGTTTAGTCGTTAAGTCGTGTCCGACTCTTCGTGACCCCATTGACCAGAGCACGCCAGGCCCTCCTGTCTTCCACTGCCTCCCGGAGTTGGGTCAAATTCATGTTGGTAGCTTCGGTGACACTGTCCATCCATCTCGTCCTCTGTCGTCCCCTTCTCCTCTTGCCTTCACACTTTCCTAACATCAGGGTCTTTTCCAGGGAGTCTTCTCTTCTCATGAGATGGCCAAAGTATTGGAGCCTCAGCTTCAGGATCTGTCCTTCCAGTGAGCACTCAGAGTTGATTTCCTTCAAAATGGATAGGTTTGTTCTCTTTGCAGTCCAGGGGACTCTCAAGAGTCTCCTCCAGCACCACAATTCAAAAGCATCAATTCTTCGGCGGTCAGCCTTCTTTATGGTCCAGCTCTGACTTCCATACATCGCTACTGGAAAAACCATAGCTTTGACTATGCGGACCTTTGTCGGCAAGGTGATGTCTCTGCTTTTTAAGATGCTGTCTAGGTTTGTCATCGCTTTCCTCCCAAGAAACAGGTGTCTTTTAATTTCGTGGCTGCTGTTCCCATCTGCAGTGATCATGGAGCCCAAGAAAGTAAAATCTGTCACTACCTGAAGCATATACTGGAATATAAAAGTTAGTCTTTAAGGTGCTACCACATGCACGTGTTTTGTTTTTTATTTTTATTTTAGTTTAGTTTGGGTTGGGTTGGGTTGGGTTGGGTTGGTTGGTTGGTTGCTGCGTGCGTCCGTGCATGTGTGCGTTCGTTTGTTTAAAATATTTTTACCCAGATGGGACATGAATCTAGCCAGGTGGATACTTGCTGCTGTACCTCCTCAATCAGAAATGATTTGGAGAAGTACCCTCTGGCTAAAAGATGCCACAGTCTCTAGTGCCTGATGACAGACAAAGCTAAATGTCATGCTGCAGTTCAGCAGATGTCCCCCAAGGTAATATTCGTCATGGATGTTGATGCAGAAGCAGTTCTTCTAATGGAATGAGCATAGAGCTTTTGAGGTTCAGCAGCACCCAAAACTTCATAAAGTGCAGAAATGCAGACATCAATTCACTGTACCACTGCCAGGTTGATGATGTTTCTCCATGGATTCCAGACTGGAACAAGAGAAGCACCTTGTCAGAGAAATGAATGTCCTTGATCAATTTCAAAACAGAGTTTAAGCACATTTTCCCCTTCCATTCCACAGAAGTTTTTGTGGATTAGCAAATATAGCAAGGTAGCTCCTGTGCCCTGTAGAAAGATGTGTTCATCTTGGTAATGAAGGCTGGATCTAGGCATAATGGAATGGAGATTTGGATGGGAAGCTATGAATAGTTTCTCTCTTACTATTCCGACTCAGATATCCCATGGGCTGATGTAATGTCTAGCAGAAAATTAACCCTTCAGTGCAGAAACCTGAGTAACACATTGTGGACTAGTTCAAATGGAGGTACAACTGAGGACCTAAATACCATTTGGAGTACAAGGAGGGATATTTATGCACTGTGGGTGATTGTAGTAGCATAGGTTTCTATAGAAATTGTCTGGGACAGTGGCTCCCCTTCTTGAGTGAATCCATCTTGTGACAGGTCTTCCCCTCTTTCTACTGCTTTCTACTTCTCCTAGCATTCTTGTCTTTTCTAGTGAGGTTTGTCTTCTCATGATATGACCAAAGTATGACTGCCTTACTTTTGTCCCTTTTGCTTCTACAGGGAATGCAGGCGTGATTTGATGTACCATCCACTTACCTCTGTCTCTGATGGTCTGTAAAAGTCTCTTCTAACATCACATTCCAAATGAACATTCCATTTTCTTCATCATGGAGTTATCACATAGTGAGTAGGAATACCATAGTATGGATGATCTTAGCCCTGGTCTTCATCATTACACTTGAGGATCATTTCTAGTCCCTCCAGAGTTGGCCATCCAAATCTCAGTTTTCTTCTTATTCCTCAGCCACAGTTTCCATTTGGAAAATTATTAACAAATCTGATTCCTTCATTGTCAACATTAAGGGTACAGAATTTTTCTGAAGTCCTGATTTTTGTCTTATACTTATTTCACCTTCATTAGGAATAATTTCAATAATTGCTATTTTCTTCAAATAATATGGCATTATTTGCATATTTTAAATCACTGATGTTTCTTCCACCAATTTTCATTCATCCTTCATGTGCATCCAGTCCAGATTTTTTTATGATGCATTCTGTATCATAGGGAAACCAGAAAGGAAAAATTACAGATGGATGTGCTGGCCTGATGATTGCTCGGAAGCTTCTTTTTCAAACAGGAAGTTAGATCCGTTCAATGTGTGAAGCCTGCCAGCTGGACGTTGTCTCTCGGTCAGCACAATTTAGCTCTCTGTAAGGTCTGGATCCTGCGGGTGGGAGTCCCAGAAAGGAGAATTATCAGATTTGCAGTCCAGAAATCCAAAGTGTGCATCCCTAATACAAAACATAGATATTAAGCAGAGCTAGCTCAAGAGGTATGTTAAGAATTTTTCTGAAAGGTCAGCTCTGGAGCAGACAGGGGGAAAAGTGGCCAGGAGATTGCTTTTGCACTGGGAGGGCATGCTAATCGTTTTGCATGTGGCTGCCTGCTAGACCAGATGGGCGGAAGAACCAAGAGTGGCTTCTTCTATGGAATAATGAGAAACAACACCCTCTGCCCCATTTCCCATCTGTTCTTTCCTTCTTCGTTTCTCTCCAAGGTCACAGAGCAAAAAGGCACTGTTAGGTTGCATGGATGGAGATCCAGTTTGGAATCCAAGGCTGGAGTAAGCAGACTCTTGTGGCTCAACCAGCTGATTACCTTCTTGCAGGGCGCTTTCTCGAGGCCAAGGAATGGAATGAAACTAGGCACTTAGCTGGAATACACAGGCAACAGGGCTAAGAGGCAAGAAGTGTCCGTCTGCATCCAAACAACAGATGCCTCCAGCTCACTCTGTGCTCTGTGAGAATGACATAGGCATTGTGCTCTGCATGATGGCCTCCTGGCTTATAGAAACATAGAATAGTGAATTTGGAAGGGGACTATAAGACCCCTGCTCGATGCAGGAATCCAAATCAAAGGATATCTGCCAGGCGGTTCTCTAAGTTTCTCTTGAAAGCCTCCAGTGTTGGAGCGCTCACCACCACCTCTCGAGGTCGTTGGTTCCAGTGTCTTACCGCTCTAACAGTTAGGAGTTTTTCCCCCCCTGATATTCAACTGAAATCTGGCTTCCTGTAACTTGCGCCCATTGTTGCATGTCCTGCACTCTGGGATGATCAGGAACAGATCCTGCCCCTCCTCTGTATGACAGCATTTCAGGTATTTGAAAAGTCTTATCATATCACCCCTCTGTCTTCTTTTCTTTAGGCTAACCTCTTTTCTATTTTTATCCCACCATTTTTCTTGAAAAGGATCCAAGGTGGCTAACGTCAATGAAAGACAATATTCAGAACAGAAAATAAGTGGCAAGAGAACCTCTTTTCCTCCTCTTTTCCCAACTCTTCTCCCGGGAATGTAAATCATTGCTTATTTTGTTCTTGGAAAAAATGGTGAGCTTTTCCTTCACAGTAGGAGAGATTACTAATATTTTTGTTCTTTATTTTGTGCTTTTCTTTTCTTTTTTTCTTTTTTCTCTTCCTCCCTTCCTTTTGCTTTTCTTTTTGGTTCTTGGCATTTTGTGCAAAAAAACCCAAAAAACAAAAACTCCAAGGGCACATTTGTGCAAACAAACCCTGTTCCATATGGAGAGGCTTGTATTTTGCACAAATCCAAACTTTTCCACACAAAACATACATTTTCCACATAGAGCTGTTGCCTTTTTACAAAAGCTTTGTCTGATTAAGAAAGAAAGGCTGGTCATTTTGCTCTTGGGTAGGAGTAAAAATTTCACACTCATTTCACACGCTAGCAGGGTTATGCTCAAAATCCTCCAAGGCAGGCTTCAACAGTATGTGGACCGAGAACTCCCTGAAGTACAAGCTGGATTTCGAAGGGGCAGAGGAACTAGAGACCAAATTGCTAACATGCGCTGGATTATGGAGAAAGCCAGAGAGTTCCAGAAATACATCTACTTCTGCTTCATTGACTACGCAAAAGCCTTTGACTGTGTGGACCACAACAAACTATGGCAAGTTCTTAAAGAAATGGGAATACCTGACCACCTTATCTATCTCCTGAGAAATCTATATGTGGGACAGGAAGCAACAGTTAGAACTGGAGATGGAACAAGTGATTGGTTCAAAATTGGGAAAGGAGTACCACAAGGCTGTATATTGTCTCCCTGCTTATTTAACTTATATGCAGAATACATCATGTGAAAGGCAGGACTGGATGAATCTCAAACCGGAATTAAGATTGCTGGAAGAAATATCAATAACCTCAGATATGCAGATGATACCACTCTGATGGCAGAAAGTGAGGAGGAATTAAAGAATCTCTTAATGAGGGTGAAAGAGGAGAGCGCCAAAAATGGTCTGAAGCTCAACATCAAAAAAAACTAAGATCATGGCCACCAGTCCCATCACCTCCTGGCAAATAGAAGGGGAAGATATGGAGGCAGTGACAGATTTTACTTTCTTGGGCTCCATGATCACTGCAGATGGTGACAGCAGCCACGAAATCAAAAGACGCCTGCTTCTTGGGAGGAAAGCGATGACAAACCTCGACAGCATCTTAAAAAGCAGAGACAACACCTTGCCGACAAAGGTCCACATACTCAAAGCTATGGAGAAGACTCCCTGGAAAAGACCCTGATGTTGGGAAAGTGTGAGGGCAAGAGGAGAAGGGGACGACAGAGGACGAGATTTTTGGACAGTGTCATCAAAGCGACCTACATGAATTTGACCCAACTCCGGGAGGCAGTGGAAGACAGGAGGGCCTGGCATGCTCTGGTCCATGGGGTCACAAAGAGTCGGACATGACTTAACAACTAAACAACAACAACAAGGAGTAAAAAATGTTGCCGTGGTTAGATGAAGGCAACAAGGATGATCAGGGGGCTGGAAACCAAGCCCTTGGAGGAAAGACTGAAAGAATTGGTCACGTTTCTCCACGTGTCCAAAGCAGCCATTCTTCTATAGCCACTGCCCGCTTTTCCATAGCAAATGCAGCCTTCAGCCCAACCTTTCTGCCTCTCAGTCACAGGTCTAATTCAGACAGATGAGCCTTAAACACCCATGAAATCTATTCAGTTCAATGCAGAGAATTCAGCGGCCTGTAAACTCGCCTGTCCCCTTTAAGAAAGACTTCCATGAACTCCTGCACTACTTTTCAAAGAAAGATATACTATCAAAATGTTTCCCATTTTCCACACTTTCCTCTAACAGAGGAGTCTACACTGTTTTCTACACATATTACAGCTGTTTCATCTGCTCCGGCAGAATATTGGCACTGTGGTGCCTAAGAAGCATCATTTGCAGGGGACGGGGGAAGTTTGTTTGATTGATTGATTGGTTGATTGATTGATTGATTGATTGATTGATTGATTGATTGATTGATTGATTCTTCCTTCCTTCCTTCCTTCCTTCCTTCCTTCCTTCCTTCCTTCCTTCCTTCCTTTTATCCATCTAGTGGCCAGGCCACTGCTCATAATGTAATGAAAAACATATGATAAAGCTACAGTACCAAACTAGTAAAACATCACACAAAACCAAATCCCCAAGAATAACTAATGCAAAAAAGTATACATATAAATAAAATTACAATACAAAGGCACAGGAGATGGCAGCAAAACAGCAACAATTATTTCAAAATTTGCAGAGTATAGGTGATCAAAAAACCATATTAGTCCGGGATAAGACTCTGGGAGGCCTGTGTGAAGAGCCACGTTTTAAGTCGGTTTTTTGAAGCCAGGGAGTGGGAAACCTCGATCGGGAAGGAGTTCCATAAAGATGCAGCCCCCACAGAGAAGGCCCAGTTTTGCATAACTGGTTTCCGGGCCTCCCCCGGGGTGGCAATTTCTAATATCCCAGTATATGAGGTCAAGGTGTGAAGGTTGGTCATTCTGAGGGAGAGCCGCTCAGACAAGTATTAAGGTCCTCCTAATCCATTTATGGCTTTAAAGGTCACCATCAGCCCTTTGAAAGAAAATACACACACACACACACACAGACACACAAATACAAATACAAATATACAGTATATGGCAGCAAAAGAACAACAGTTATTATTATTATTATTATTATTATTATTATTATTATTATTATTATTATTATTATTAATTTCATTTATCCCCCGCCTATCTGGTCTTGCGACCACTCTAGGTGGCTTCCAAACAACATAAAACAACAGATAAAATCACAAAATTATCTCAAAATTTACAGAGTATAGGCGATTAAAAGGGGCTTTAGTTCGGGGTAAGGCTATGGGAGGCCTGTGTGAGGAGCCATGATTTGTTTTCTGAAGCCAGGGAGGAAGAGGGAAGCCTCTATTGGGAGCAAATTCCATAACTATGCAGCCACCACAGAGAAGCCACCCATTTCCATGCCTCCCTCGGGATGGCCACCTGTGATATCCCAGTATATGAGATGAAGGTGGGATGGGTGGTCATTCTGAGACAGAGTTTCTCAGACAAGTATCAAGGTCCTAAACTGTATAGGGCTTTGACGGTCAGCATAAGCACTTTGAATGTGGCCTGGAGGCATACCAAGAGCCAGTGGAAACACCAGGACAGGTGGTATACGATCGTATTGTGATGTTCCAGACACCAGCCTGGATGCTGCTTTTGCACTTCCTGCAGCTTCTGAATCCCCTTCAAGGGTAGCCTCATGTAGAGAGCATTGCAGTAGTCTATCCTCAAGATTACCAGTGCATGACCCAGAGTTGTTATGGACTTCCTGTCGAGGTGGGGATGAAGTTTTGTGATTTGCCTAAGATGAAAAAAGCAGACCTGACCATGGTCCTTCTGCCATTCACTCTTGGTCCCCTGTAACACAACTTTTTCTTTGGGCGTTCTCCAGGTTGAGCTAGGAGATTGAAAAGAAATTCTGCTTTGGTATGCATTCTGGGTGGAGTAGGAAAGGATTGGAAATATTCAGACTTAAGTTCATTACTTACCACCCCTCTGTTCATAGCTTGGATCTTTGGAAATCATAAACTTCCTAACGAGATACATTGCATATCGTAGGTCAGCTGTTTTGTTCCATTGCTGAACACCTAATGGAAAAGGTTCAGGTTTCTTAACATAAGTCCTTTTGGGTACATAATGCTATGGATTCCCAAGAAACCTACGGGGGGACCTTTAGCCTAGGGCCATGCATTATGGAGGACTTCAGCCAAAAGAAAACTTATGGTTTTTATTTCCTTTTGTTTCTTTTCCTTTTTCCCCCCTTTGTTTTCTAAGTGCCAAATTTTAATGCTCAACATGGTCAGTAAATTTCGGAAAATATTGTTTCCTTCATTGCGGCAACTATAAATAGGGGTATAGAGGTTAAACTGCAGTATTGCAGTCAAGCCTCTGCTCACAAATTCAGTTTGATCCTGATAGGCTCAGGTAGATGGCTGAAGGTTGACTTGGCCTTCCATCCTTCTGAGGTTGGTAAAATGAGTACCGCTATTGGTGTTGTCAGTGTTCAGGCAATCCTTTGCAGTGTAAAGCTTGGCATCCTTTTTCTAGCTGGCAAGGAAGGCACAATATTGTGCAGCAATATCAGGCCATTTCCTTGTGCTTTGAATCTTGGATAAAGAAATATAATATCCCACATTCGTAAACTGGATGTTTTTTTTTTGTAGAATTGATTATACACTCAGTTATAAGTAATTTTACAATTAAGGAAGCCAGCAGCAAATGGCAAGGAGTTACCTAGTTTCCTTCCACTGAGAATGTACTAAACCGTGGACTGGTTGGGTGGGTGGGCTCCGTGCTTGGGGGGGGGTGCTGCTGCACTCACAGGTGGGCGTGCCGCGCATGTGCGCAAGTGTGACATGCCCCTCGTGAGCGTGACACACACACCCCGTGAGCGCGACACGCCCACCGTGCGTGCATGCGGGGGGGGCGGAGATCCATCTCCGTGGCCCAGTCCTGGGAAGCCCACGGACCAGCACTGGGCCGCGGACCGGGGGTTGGGGACCCCTGTACTAAAGGAACAGGCATGGCCATTGCCAGCAAGAAAAAAAAAGTAATTCTCTTCCAGCTGATTACTGAAACAGGGACCTTGTTCCAAAGGTTACACTTTAAAAAGAGAAGTTACTTCCTTGCTCCAGCCATTCTGTGCCAGATCTCGGTTGATTCCGCACACCGTTACAACAGCTCGATTGGCTGCCGATCGGTTTCTGGGCACAATTCAAAGTGATGATTCTAACCTATAAAGCCCTAATTGGTTTGGGCCCGAGCTATCTCAAGGACCGCATCTCCCTTTGTGAGTCTGTTCGGGTTTTTAGATCATCAAGAGAGGCCTTTCTCTCGGTCCACCCATTTTCACAGGTGCATCTAATGGGGACGCAGGTGAGGGCATTCTCTGCGGCTGCTCCTTTAGACTCTGGAACTCCCTCCCACTGGAGGCCAGGCTGGCCCCATCTTGGCTGTCCTTCTGCAAGCAGGCAAAGACCTTTCTCTTCAGGCAACCTTGTCCTTTGTCTGAAGGGGGTTTAAAAATGGGATGGTTTGTATTTTTGTTGAATTTATATCAGTTATACTAATATTTATATCTAACATTTTAGATGTAATGTTTATTTATTTCTTTTTAAATATTTGTATAGCTTACTGCTTTTAGCTTTTAAATATTGCCCTTTTATGAGATAAGCCTCCTTGGATCCTTTTTTAATGAGAAAGGTAGAGTAGAAACATTTTAAGTCAATAAATACCGTGTTTCCCCGAAAATAAGACAGGATCTTATATTAATTTTTGCTCCAAAAAATGTATTAGTGCTTATTTTCGGGGTATGTTTTATTTTTTTCATGTACAACCATCTACATTTATTCAAATACAGTCAATGTCATCTTCTGGTTGCTGCACAAGGGTGGAGGGCGGGGCTTCACTTAACTGGGGCTTATTTTTGGGGTAGGGCTTATATTACAAGCTTCCTGAAAAATCATACTAGGACTTATTTTCAGGTTAGGTCTTATTTTCGGGGAAACAGGGTATATAAAAAACCAATAAACTTACAGTTATAGATGCTTATTATTGCCGAGACGACGAAGATGAGGGTCATCACTGTGGCTATATATAAAGCCGTGGTACTTTGAGAAAAATCTTTGAGTTTTTCCTTGAGTGTTTTTTCTGGAAGGATAAAGGGGGAGGGAATGCTTTAATGATCTGCAACTAATATCCCATAGTAATTATATTCAGATGTTCAGAATCTGAGGTGGGGCATGGTGCACCACATAACCCATCTGCCATATGTATTCTCTTCCAGTTTTTTAAGAGGAAACACACAAGAGCAGGGGGGACTAACCCTTTTTTATTCAAAAGGAGAACCATGGATCCTGGAAGCCTCAAAGGATAGCAGTTTTACTCTAAAACAGGACTATAGACCGTTGACATATGTGTCTTTTTCACATACCCGTAAATATCGTGGTTTGTACCCCTGGGGGTACGTGTCTCACAGGTTGGGCATCACTGCTCTCGAGCAAAGCATGCTTTCAAGTGCTGTCAAGTTGCTTCCAATTCATGGCAACCCTTTCAATGAGCGACCTCCAAAATCTCCCTGTCTGATGCCTGAACATTTCCCTGAGACATTTCCCTGAACATTGCCCTACAGAAGTTTATAGTTGTCTAGGGAAAAATAAGAACCTTGTGTTCATCACAGTTGGCATTTATACCAAAAAACCCCCACAAAAAACAGTTGATTCCAGAATGAAATCACACCAGCTTTTCCAGTCATAACAAAATTCATCTGGGTATCACCTATAAGTCTTTTCATTGATGCAATGATTCCAGGCAACATTGGCTTTTCTAATTCAAGCTTTATTTCTACATTGCTTCTATGTTCCATATGCTTCCATATAACTCAGGACTGTTGTAAAAATTTGGAAGTCTTACAGCTAAGAAAAAAGTGTGAACACAAATGCTTACAAATATATGTAGATTAAAGTTAAGTTTCAGGCAAATATTGAAGTCAGAATTCGACTCAAAAAACAAAATACACATTCACAAAAAGAATGTGTTAGTTACATTCTAAACATGCAGGAGCTTATAACCTTAAAAGACATTTAAAAAACAAAAGGCAGACAATACATCTCTAAAGTATCAAAGTTGTTAACAGTCAAAACCTATGAAAGAAAAAAACATTACTCAACTTTTCACATATGCTATCATCTTTTTAATGCCAAAGAAGAGAGGTCCATACAAACCACTCTGCTACACTACTTTGACTTTCCTCAGGTGGGTAACTTCCAGGGGTAATTGTGCTGATGGCTGGGAAAAATCTTTTTGTCTGGTGATATTTTCTCATCCCACTAAGGAGTCTGGCCGCCGCATTCTGCACCATTTGAAGCTTCCGCATCAATCTCAAAGGTAGCCCCACGTAGAGTGCATTGCAGTAGTCTAATCTCGAGATTACAAGCGCATGGACCAAAGTGGTGAGCGCCGCAACATCAAGATAGGGACGCAGCTGGGCGATCCGCCGAATATGGAAATAGGCGGAGCGGACCACTGATGCCACCTGGGTTTCCATAGTGAGCGCCGGATCCAGATGGACCGAGAGCTGGATCAGGCCAAGGACCCCTCTAGTCCAGCTTCCTGTATCTCGCAATGGCCCCACCAAATGCCTCTGGGAGCACACGAGACAACGAGAGACCTGTCTCCTGATATCCCTCCCCTGCATCTGGTATTTTGAGGTCCCTTCCTTTTAAGCCTGGAGATTATACATCCCCATCATGGCTTGTCACCTGCAATGGACTTTTCCTCCAGAAATCTGCCCAATCCCCTTTTCAAGGCATCTAGGCCAGACACCATCACTACGTCCTGTGGCAAGGAGTTCCACAGACTAACAACACGCTGGGTCAAGAAAGATTATCTTTGGTCTGTTCTCACTCTCCCAACCCTCCATTGGAGGGGATGCGCGCTGTGCATCAGTTGCACAAAGGCAGTGTAATGTTACAGGAGAAGCAGCAGAAAAAGAGTACAGGCATAAGCTTTAGAACATGGCATTTCTGTTGAGCTTAAATAGCTTAACATGCAATTCAACTCTCCCTTCCTATACATTGGGCTTTTTTCCTAAGAGAGAGAGAGAGAGAATACCACTTCCATACTTTCTCCTTTGTCTGCAGGCTTGACATCATGAGGCTTCTCCTTGGCATCTTTGTTCTTGTCTGCTGCAGATATAAAAGAATAGGTTTCCTATAAGCATTAAAATCATTATAAAGTAATATTCAGTAAGGCTGCCCTTAAAATCCCCTAGAAGAGGGTACAGTGGGCCATTTGGGGCCAATTCCATCTCCCAGACCTGCCTGGCGGGAGGCTTCTTTCAAAGTCAGAAGGTGACCAGAACACCACGTCTCTTTCGGGCTCTTGGGATGGGATGGGTACAGTGCCTAGAAGCTGCCCACCCTGACTGAGAGTTTGTCTCCACCACTCTGCCAGCCTCGTGACTCAGTTTTATACACCAGGTTCGCGTAAACTGTGGGAGGAAGCCTAATTGGGCTGTTCATCCCAGAACTGACATATAAGAAGTCCCAGGGTGGTATTCACAATCCCATCCAAGGATGGGCTTCCACATTTGGGCACCCCAGAGACAACCGGGAAAGACTCTGTGCTGACCAGGGCCTTTGCTTTTGAATGGGGCTGATGAGCATTATTGCTTCAGAACTGTACGCTTAGGCAATCCACAGAACCGGCTCCTTTGGCTCCAAGAACTATACCATCCCTCAGTCCTCATGTCTCATTCTGAAACAGTGGAAGAATGGGATCCCTATCATACCAAGAACGGTTGAGGAGGAAGAGAGAAAGAGAGAGAGAGAAAGTGACAAGGTTCAGTTCTCTCATCCCCGGAAGCAACCCACGCAAGCAAGCTTTCTGACTACCATCCCTCTCTCCTGGTCTTCTGAGGACCAATGATGCTATCAGACACAGGCCTCAGCTTCTTCAAGATACACACGAGTTTCTGGGTAGGACCATGAAGGACTTGAGGCATGGCTGCTTTCTTTCATTGCTCCTCTTTTCCTCTGGAGGTCTTTTTAGGTGGGCGTCTGCCAGGGATGATTTTGCTGTGGACTGCCCGCTTGGGCAGGGGTTCGACCCAATGACCTTTGGCATCCCAAATAGCTCTATAATTCTATGATTCTATATCTGGAAGTTGTTAAACTGGAAGGAAGTGGAGGAATGCAGGATTCACTCTTTCTTCTTTTCCTCTCTCTCATCCTTCCAGAGCTGACAGAAGCCAGAAGGGAGGTCTGGAGAGCTTCTGTAGGAAGAGAATAAGAGTGGAAGCAACTTACCTGCTGGGGCTTTTTTGGGTGCCATTTTATCTTCTCAGTGTCAGCAGCCTTTCCTTCCACATTCTGTTTGTGAAGCTGAAGAATGGAGGAGATGGTTCAATTGCTACCCTGAGACAAAGGCAGCACAGAACAAAGCTAACGTTTTCTATGGCAAAGTCTGGAGGAGCGGGTGACTGACGAGGGCGATTTCAGACCGGGCAAAACTGAAGGAAAGCTCCCAGACTTCAGATATTGCTTGCCAACCATTGCAGTCCCCCCTGTTTCAGGTGCCCCAATGGTGTTTGGTCCTAGTTTCATTCTGTAGGTGCATCTGGGTGGGAGGGACTGGAGAAGTGAGAGGAGATGACCGATCTCTGTGTGGAATGAGCCACCTCCCAAAGAATGGCAGAGGCCTGAGCCATTCCTGGACCTTTTGCTACCTGCAGTGACTGAAAAGCCTCAGCAATGCCCCTGTGCCTTCCTCTGAAGACCAGCCCCCACCCAAGGGCCTCGTCTCCCTCTGTTTTGTGCTTCAGTCGCCAGGCTCCCTGTCTCATCCCTCCCCCTCCCTCCGCCACCCCTCCCTGTACGACCTGGTTGATGGGCACTGTGTGTGTGTGGGGGGGGGGGGCAGCTGAGCAAGCTGAGAGCAGTTCCCATATAGCTTACCTAGAGCAGAGGATCAGCCATGAGCTGCCCAGCAGGGCAGGGAGTCTGTGTTTTACCTGACATCCTAAGAGAATTGTGTCACCTGAGACATTACTGTGTTTGGTGATGGAAGATAGTCCTGATTCTGACTCAGGTTGGAGACCGGTATTAGGGACAGCCTGTGACTGGAAGCGAGATGTTCGCAACCGTTGTGTGCATTGGATCAGCCTAAGAGGAGCTTCTTTCCCCTATTATATAAAAGAGCTTGACTGGATTAGTGGTTGGTCGTCAACACTGAAGGATGCCATTCCTTGACGTCTGCGTCCACCTCGGCAACCTGAACATGCTTTCAGCTGTAATGAGGAGCTATCACTAACATGTGTTTCCATCCTCCGTGTAAGGCAGGCAGGTGGGCACATGGGAATATCATTTCCCCACTCGCTACTGACCGTGTGGTGTTTTTTTGGATTCTAGCCCTTCAGCCAGTCAGTTTCTCTTCTCCATTCCTCTTTGTCTCCCTGCAACGGCACCTTCTTTCAGATGTTTCAACCCCCGTCATTTATGATGTAAAACCCTCCAGAGTTCTTCCTGTTTAGATGCTGCTGCTCTCTGATTGGTCTCTCAGTTTGCCCAATGAACATGCTCCACATAGCCTTTGGTATAAGGTGCAGCTTTATGCAAAAGCAGTTAGGGATTGCACTGCGAATTTCAGCTAGTCCTCATGAAGGCATAATTTCATTGTGAATTAGGTTTCAAGGGATCCAGATCAGTTGCCTGATTTGAAAGTGGGTTCTACAAGTAGGTGTATGCAACAGTCTCTCTCAACACTGCTGTGCTGTATATCCTTTTCCCTATGGGGGAAGTTGATGTTTAGGGAAATGGCCATAGGTATACCATGAGCTGAGCAAGGGTTGACATCCTGATATGAAGGTTGAAGGTGCCATACCTCCTGGTGGACACTGCACTACCCTTGGCAATGCTTCCAATTAGTTGGACATAGACAGCAAAACGATTAAAGGTGGTAAGCAAGGAAGGAAACGCCTTCTGTTTTATCTTTACAGGTGGACAGCAAATAGGTCTTCCCAAACATTCTACTGATTGATATTAAGGCTGTACTTACCTCAAAGAGAAAAACACCTTTTGGTTTAAAGCATAAAGTTAAAGTTGAGATTGTACCTGCAAAAGCAGGGACATTCCCACCACAGATCAACATGGCCACAGCAGTGTACACTTTTAGTACCTTAACTTCCGCCTCACAGAAACATTACAGCATAATCTGCACTATCTTACTGGCCATCCCACACCCTGTATAATGCACAACTAGTGGTGCAGAAGATCTGAAATGAAACCCAGACTTTAATAGTTTTCCAACCTCTAGGAACAGCAGACTTGAAGTGCCGTCCTCGACAGTTTTGTAATCAAGAGTAGTCCAGTCCATCTCTGTTTGAGGAAAATAATAATTCTTGTATATCATTGACTTAGTCCTTGGTAAGCTGAGTTTTTTTCTCTTTGGTGAATCAAAAAGTAGTGAGAAGGAGGTTCATTATTTTATAATCATCATCGTCTTAGAACTGCAAAGCTTGAATGGACTCTATGGATAATTGAATCTAGTTCCTGTCAAGGAAACACAGAGGGGAACTGAACTCCTGACCTAAACCCCTGAGCTATCCAGCGGTTCCTGACGAAGAGTGATGAGAACCACATCAAAAGCCAACTGATATTTATTGAAATGCCAAACACAGCAGTCATACAAACAGTGAAAGTAAACAATATATTGGCCAAATCCTGTTGCTTGGCATAGTAAATCACACTAGAGTAGGCCTATTGAATCAATGTGGATTTAGTGAGTCAACTCCTCGGTAAGGTCCATTGGCTCAAATGGGCCTATTCTGACTGTTACTATGCTAAAGCAAATCACAATGAAGACCTATTTGTATTCGTGGAACCAACAGAAGTATTGACTCACGAGTTCCTCACTGATCGAAGTGTGATTTACTATGCTAAGCAATAGGATTTCGGCCATGAATAATAACAGTAATCATCCTCATCATCTTAGAACTGCAGAGCTGGAAGGGATCCTGTTGTTGTTGTTTAGTCGTTCAGTCGTGTCCAACTCTTCGTGACCCCATGGACCAGAGTACGCCAGGCCCTCCTGTTTTCCACTGCCTCCCGGAGTTGGGTCAAATTCATCTTGGTCGCTTCGATGACACTAACCAACCATTTTGTCCTCTGTCATCCCCTTCTCCTCTTGCCCTCACACTTTCCCAACATCAGGGTCTTTTCCAGGGAGTCTTCTCTTCTCATGAGATGGCCAAAGTATTGGAGCCTCAGCTTCAGGATCTGTCCTTCCAGTGAGCACTCAGGGTTGATTTCCTTCAGAATGGATAGGTTTGTTCTCCTTGCAGTCCAGGGGACTCTCAAGAGTCTCCTCCAGCACCACAATTCAAAAGCATCAATTCTTCGGCGGTCAGCCTTCTTTATGGTCCAGCTCTCACTTCCATACATTGCTACTGGAAAAACCATAGCTTTGACTATGCAGACCTTTGTCGGCAAGGTGATGTCTCTGCTTTTTAAGATGCTGTCGAGGTTTGTCATCGCTTTCCTCCCAAGAAGCAGGCATCTTTTGATTTCGTGGCTGCTGTCACCATCTGCAGTGATCATGGAGCCCAAGAAAGTAAAATCTGTCACTGCCTCCATATCTTCCCCTTCTATTTGCCAGGAGGTGATGGGACTGGTGGCCATGATCTTAGTTTTTTTGATGTTGAACTTCAGACCATTTTGGGCGCTCTCCTCTTTCACCCTCATTAAGAGGTTCTTTAATTCCTCCTCACTTTCTGCCATCAGAGTGGTATCATCTGCATACCTGAGGTTGTTGATATTTCTTCTGGCAATCTTAATTCCGGTTTGGGATTCCTCCAGTCCAGCCTTTCGCATGATGTATTCTGCATATAAGTTAAATAAACAGGGAGACAATATACAGCCTTGTCGTACTCCTTTCCCAATTTTGAACCAATCAGTTGTTCCATATCCAGTTCTAACTGTTGCTTCCTGTCCCACATATAGATTTCTCAGGAGATAGATAAGGTGGTCAGGCACTCCCATTTCTTTAAGGACTTGCCATAGTTTGCTGTGGTCGACACAGTCAAAGGCTTTTGCATAGTCAATGAAGCAGAAGTAGATGTTTTTTTGGAAGGGATCCTAGGGATCATCAAGTCCAGCCCTTGTCAAGGAGGCCCAGCGAGGGAATCAAGCTCTTCAGCCAGAGGCCTCAACCACTGCTCTATCCAACAATCCAGAACTGCTGGCATAACTTTTTTGTCCTTTCACATACATGCCTAAAATGGAGAGTGTTATCAAAGGAAGCAGTAGTAAAGTGACTATCCTAAGAGACAATGATAAAATAATACATGAAATGGAAAAGCTAATTGCTTTAATTAGCCAAAGCATTACAAAGGGCAAGTGCAATATCAAAGCATTAGAATTAAACATTGAACCCCAACATGGCCCGGCCTCTCCTCCAGCTCCAAAGATATTCCAAAAATGTCAAAAACAAATTTCAGGCACTAAGAAAAATCAAGAAGCCTAATAATAAAGAAGTCATAACTGAGGCTACACTTTAGTGCCTCTTGATTTGCAGCCTATTTTACGCTTCTCTTTGGATTAAGTGATCACACAAAGACTGTGGATATTTTTTTTCTGCCCGTGTCCACACTGGTCCCTCTATCTGATGCAGTTTGATCTGTGCCACCGCTGCCAATCTTTTGATCCCGCTATTTACTGATCCCTGACTCTCCAGATACCATTGATGGCCAGACGCAGCACAACTTGCAGGACATTGTGGACTCTCAACACCAGCTTAGCATCAGACAGAGATAAGCAGAGTATGAATTTATGCTCACCAGGTAGGGAAGCTGCTTGCCCGTGTTGTGCTGAAGAGGCTCCAGGTGCTCGCAGACAGAGTCTATCCAGAATCACAGTGTGGATTTCGAGCTAATAGATCCACCACTGACATGGTATTCTCCCTCAGACAGTTGCAGGAGAAATGCAGGGAACAACAACAGCCACTCTTTGTCGCCTTCATAGATCTCACAAAGGCCTTTGATTTGGTTAGCAGGGATGGCCTTTTTAAAATCCTTCCCAAGATTAGATGTCCACCTCGACTCCTTAACATCAACAGGTCCTTCCATGAGGGAATGAAAGGCACTGTAGTTTTTGATGGTTCACCATCAGATCCCTTTGACATCCGAAGCGGAGTGAAACAGAGCTGTGTCCTCGCACCAACCCTTTTTGGGATCTTTTTTGCTGTCATGCTGAAGCATGCCTTTGGAACTGCAACAGAAGGTGTCTATCTCCGGACTAGATCAGACGGAAAGCTCTTTAATCTCTCTAGATTGAGAGCGAGGACCAAAGTCCGACTGAAATGCATGCGGGACTTCCTCTTCGCCGATGATGCAGCCATTGTTGCCCACTCTGCTGAAGACCTCCAACAACTCATGAATCGTTTTAGCAAGGCCTGCCAAGACTTTGGACTAACAATCAGCCTGAAGAAAACACAAGTCATGGGCCAGGGCATGGACTCACCTCCCTCTATTACCATCTCTACACAAGAATTGGAGGTTGTTCATGACTTTGTGTACCTTGGCTCAACGATCTCTGACACTCTCTCTCTAGATGTTGAGCTGGATAAACGCATTGGCAAAGCAGCTCCATGTTCTCTAGACTCACAAAGAGAGTATGGCTCAATAAGAAGTTGACGGCATATATCAAGATCCAGGTCTATAGAGCCTGTGTCCTGAGCACACTCCTGTACTGCAGTGAGTCCTGGACCCTTTGTGCACGGCAGGAGAGGAAGCTGAACACCTTCCATATGTGTTGTCTCCGACGGATTTTTGGTATCACCTGGCAGGACAAAGTTCCAAATAGAGTAGTCCTAGAACGAGCTGGAATTTTTAGCATGTATACATTACTGAAACAGCGATGTCTACGTTGGCTTGGGCATGTCATGAGAATGGCTGATGGTCGGATTCCAAAAGATCTCCTGTATGGAGAATGAGTGCAGGGAAATCACCCCAGAGGGAGACCACAGCTGCGATACAAGGACATCTGCAAGCGGGATCTGAAGGCCTTAGGAATGGACCTCAACAGATGGGAAACCCTGACATCTGAGGGTTCAGCCTGGAGGCAGGCGTTGCATCACGGCCTCTCCCAATTTGAAGAGACCCTTCAAAGCAGACCGAGGCAAAGAGGCAGTCACGAAAGCAGCCAAATCAGGGAGCTGGACAGGGGACAGATTGTATTTGTCTTCAGTGTGGAAGGGATTGTCACTCTCGAATTGGCCTTCTCAGCCACACTAGACGCTGTTCCAAGTCCTTCATACAGAGCACGTTACCATAGTCTTTTAAGACTGAAGGATGCCTAATACAAAAATATACGTAGCAAACGCACCAAATTGTGGCCCTGACTTGTTCTGAATCTCCTATGCTTTGTGTTGTCTTTTCCTACCCCCAGAGCTCAAGGAAACCTTTTTTCAAGCAAGCAATGTGGGTGGGAGGGTGAGTGCGGTGATCACAGGGTAATTCACAGCTTTTTGGTCTCAAGAACCAGGGTGTGAAAATCCCAGCCCTTGCAACAGAGACACTAAGTGGCTTGGCCTCAAAAGAAGAACTGATCATTTCTTCCAGATATGTAACTTCAATTTCTATTTTTAAAATTTATTACAAATTACAACATAAAACACATAAACCAAAATACAAATCGACTGTGTTCCCCACCACCCTAGTCTTCTTCCATTATCTTTATTCTTCTTCTTCCTTTATTGTCCTCTTCTCCAGAACTGCATTGATTCCTGATTTGGAACTTTCCCTTTTCGTTTTGTTAGCACATATTCAATAAATCTGTCCCATATATCATAAAAATTATTTTTATCTCTCCTTTCTTAACCTTTAAATTACAAGTTAATTTATCATTTATAGCAATATTCCATATTTCATTATACCATTCTTCCATTTGAAATTCAAGTTTTGATTTCCAATTCCTGGCTATTATTAATGTGGCTGCTGTTAATAAATTGGTAATCAACTCTCTAGTTGTCATATCATATTCCACATTTACAAATATTGATAACAAAGCTATCTCAGGATTAAATTCTATATCACATATATCAGTTAATTCCTTAAAGATTAGTTTCCAAAATCTTTGTACTTTTTCACATTCCCACCACATATGAAAGTATGTACCAATTTCCTTCTCACATTTCCAACAGATATTCAGATAATTAGAGTTAATTTTATTCAATTTTATCACTGTCAAATACCATCTTAAACTTAGTTTTTTTAAAAATTCTTTTATTCTCACCGACATAAATCGTAAAACTCTCATTTTCCATATCTTCATCCATTCTTCACCAATTATTCTTTTTCCTAAATCTTGTTCCCACACTAGCTTAAATCCTTCATTCTCGAGCTCTTCTTCTTCTAAATCTAGCAGGAGTCATTTTACTTACTACACCCTTCACTGACTCATTCATCTGAATATCTTCATATGATAATAGAAATTGTTCATACTTCGTACATTCTTTGCCTTTGTTATACTTCTTTACCCATTCATTCGTCCATCTTTCTAATTGTGTATAATTCAACCATGATATATTCTTATTTTGAAAAATTTGTTTCATTTGATCTTTCGATCTCATTTTATCCAACCAATCTTTTAATCTACTCACTTTTTTTCTTTAAAAAATTCTAAACAGACTTTCATATTGGCAGGAAAATTCTCTATTTCAGTCACCTATCTTAATGGAGAGTTAGATGAACATAGATTTTTTTAATATACTTATACCACACATTTAACATAGTTTTAAAAAAAGGGTTATTGATTTCACTTATTTTATATTTTTTAATTATTCCGAACAGATATTTATCAATCTGTATTTCTGATGATTCCATTTTCCACCAAATTAAACTTTCTGGGTTATATATAATTTCCCCAATAAACCTCAATTGATTAGCCATATAGTAATTTTTAATATTTGGTATACCTATACTTCCTTTTTTAATGTCTTATACTAATACCTTTTATTTATTCTGACTTTCTTCCCTTCATTACAATATCTATTAATCAGTCCTTGCCAAAATTTAAAATCATCTTCTGTTAATTGTACTGGTAACATCCTAAATAAAAAATTAATCTTTGGTAAAATCTTCATTTTCATCAACGCAATCCTTCCAAACCAAGAAAGTTTCAAACTGGAACATAGTTTCGTTTTAATATCCCTTTTTAATTTATTATAATTATGCTCTTTTATTTTCTGAGTATCCTTTACTAAATCTATACCTAAATATTTAACAGATTTACATATCCTAAAATCATATTTATCAGCAAACTTTTCTTGTTCTAATTTATTATGATTAAACAACATTATTTCAGATTTTTGCCAATTTACACATAATCCAGTTATTTTTCCAAATTTTTCTAAATGATTTTTAATTCTATCCATACTTTCTAATGGATTTTTAACTGTCAAAAGGGAATAATCAGCAAATAAGTTAATCTTTATTTTGTTATATCCACCCATACCACTAATTAAATCATCATTCCTTATTGCATTTGCTAACATTTCAATAATCAAACAAAACAGAACTGGGTAAAGAGGGCAGCCTTGTCTAGTGCCTCGGCCTAGAGCTATCTGTTCTGTCATCCCGTCATTAACTATTACTGCGGAAGTGTTTTCCAAATATAGTTGATCTATTACCCCCATAAATTTCTTTCCAAAACCCCAACCCTTTAAAAGAATCTTTAATGTTGGCCATTCTACATAATCAAATGCCTTAAAAATATCGAATGATAAAATACCTGCCTTTATCTTATCTTTTTCTATATTATATATAATATTCAAAACCCTCCTAGTTAAATTCGCCATTTGTCGTCCCTTTAAAAAACCATTCTGATCCTCTTTAATATATTTTGTAATGAATTTATTCATTCTATTTGCTAAAATTGCTGTAAATATCTTTGCATCTTGATTTAATAACGAGAGAGGCCTATACGAGCTTGGATCTGTCAGATCTTTATTGGGTTTTGGGATAAGAGTTGTTAGTGAATATTTCCAAGATTCAAAGCCAGAACTAAGGACCCAAAGTTCTCTAGCTAGATGGGAAAATTTGACAGTTTTGCTCAATTTGTGATGCTTTTTTTCAACTGAACAAACTGCTGGCTCACTGCTCTCTGTTCCATGCTGCCTCAAACTGCGTTCTGTCTCTGAAATAAATGGCCTATTTTTAATTGCAGAGCATAACTTTTCCGCAGAGGGAGGTTTCTGCAGTTGTGCCAGCCATCTCTGGCTTGCGGTTACCAAGCCAGAGATTGCCCTGCTAAAAACCAAGACGCTTATATGTGTTTGAGCCAAAAATGAATATCTCCTTGCATAACTAGCAGTTGTTATAACAATGGTCGCTCAGCTTGTTTTCGGTTTCTTGAAAGACAGCAGTACGACTCTGTGTGACCGATCTGTCCCTGTTCATTCGCTTGTTCATTCATTTATGCCTTGCCTTGCTTGATTCTTGAGCAATGAAAGAAACACAGTGAGGAAGCCAAGGCTTGCATCTTAGTGAGAAAAAGAAATCAAGGTACCCACTGGATGATGTTTACATGGACAAAAACGTCTGCACTTTGGCAGCCTGGCATCCCTGTACAAGGACACAGTGGGGGGGGGCTGTGCGTGCATGTGTGCACATGTGCAAGTGTGCGCACGCATGCATGCACCCAAACGTGCAGGCTCCTGTTTCTAAATGAGCCCAGAGTTGAAGAGTTTTTTGGCACATGAACTCGTTTGCCTGCATTTAAAAGGTTACAGTTGACATAAGGTGTTGCTTCATCTCTGCTCTACGGCCACAGGAACAGAATACAAGCTCTTCCTCAGAATGATTGCTTAAGATGGCAAAGGCAGGTAAGTTGTTCCTGTTGCTCTTTTCTTTTCACAGGAACAGGAGATCTCTGTTTGTTTGTTTGTTTGTTTGTTTGTTTGTTTGTTTGTTATTTGCTTTATTTCTACGCCCCCTTTCTCCCAGTAAGGGGACCCAGAGCGGCTCACAATATTAAAAAGAACAGAGTCTAAAACATACTAAGTTAAAACATTAAAAAACAATTGAACTGCATGCTAATTAAAGTGCAATTGAATAATTAAAAGGAAGTGAACATTAAAAACTAACTGCCTCTGAGAAGGCATTCAGAGATTCAGTCATGACTGTTAAGCACCTGCCTGAAGAGAAGGGTCTTCAGGAGGGAGAGCCCAAGGAGCTGCCCTTTGGCACCTTTGCCTTCGGAGGGAGGCAGCAGGGCAGACGGTTAAGCCGGGTCTGCTCGCCCCATGTGTGAGCCAGGCTCTTCCCTCCACATTTCCTCATTCTACACTATGTGAGAAGCCGTGTATATGGATTTATTTGCCAATAGTAGGCATCCTTCAGTCTTGAGAGACTATGGTAACATGCTCTGTAGGGAGGACTTGGAACAGCGTCTGGTGTGGCTGAGAAAGCCAATTCGAGAGTGGCAATCCCTTCCACATGGAAGACAAGTACAATCTGTCCCCTGTCCAGCTCCCTGATTTGGCTGCTTTCGGGGCTGCCTCTTTGCCTAGGCCTGCTGGACAAGGGTCTCTTCAAAATGGGAGAGCCCATGATGCACCGCCTGCCTCCAGGCTGAACGCTCAGAGGTCAAGGTTTCCCATCTGTTGAGGTCCATTCCTAAGGCCTTCAGATCCCGCTTGCAGATGTCCTTGTA
Organism: Intellagama lesueurii; assembly: GCA_037013535.1. Lineage (NCBI taxonomy): Eukaryota > Metazoa > Chordata > Lepidosauria > Squamata > Agamidae > Intellagama > Intellagama lesueurii. Next base: position 196,717,607 of record JBAJHW010000005.1, on the reverse strand, counting down.
TCGCAGCTGTGGTCTCCCTCTGGGGCGCTTTCCCTGCACTAATTCTCCATACAGATCGTTGGAATCCGACCATCAGCCATTCTTACAACATGCCCAAGCCAACGTAGATGTCGCTGTTTCAGTAATGTATACATACTAAAAATTCCAGCTCGTTCTAGGACTACTCTATTTGGAACTTTGTCCTGCCAGGTGATAACAAAAAAGCGTCGGAGACAACGCATATGGAAGGTGTTCAGCTTCCCCTCCTGCCGTGCACAAAGGGTCCAGGACTCACTGCAGTACAGGAGTGTGCTCAGGACACAGGCTCTAGATAGCTTGGGGGAAAATTGCTGGACAGATTTCAGTACAGAACTGAATGAGACATAATGTTGAGGAACGTTTTTTATCAGAAGTAAATTGCTAAGATCCTCCTGACTTGATTTCTTCCAAACTTTTCAGATCGTCAAATACTGTCTCTAGTTCAAAATTTATCAGATGAGCTTACCATTTGGACCTTAAAAAATAATGAACTGCAGGACGAAATAGGTAACTTACTTGATGATGCGTAAGAATCCATGTGTATGAATGAACCCAGCAGCAAAGACCCTTTTCTACATTCAGTCTTAAAGTTATAGAGTCATGCCCTGATCTGCATCTTGCCATTCTAGTTGAAACATGAACTAGGTCCAGGATGCAGGTTTCCGATAAGGCCAAAATATCCCGTCCAGCTTTCTTTTGTTTCTTTATTTATTTATTCAAAATATTTTTGCCCCACCTTTCTCCTTAAAAAGGACCCAAGGCAGCTGTCATCATTAAAAGATGGCTGTGGATCCATTTCTGGGCACAGTACAAAGTGCTGGTTCTAACCTATAAAAAACCCTAACGACTTGGGTCCAAGCTGTCTCAATGACTCCATCTCACTTTGTGAGCTAACAACAAGTATGCAAAGGTGGCTTACATCATTAAAAGACAATATGTAAAGCTGAAAACAATGAGTATACAAAGGCAGCTAACATCATTAAACGTCAAGATTTAAAACTACAAACAGAAAGTAAATAATTACTAAAAAAAAGACTCAAACAAATGCCACACTAAAAGACAGTAAACAAAAGCAACACCAAAACTGCATTCAAAGCAGTAAGGCTCAACCATCAACTTAAAACTCCCCCTCAGGCAGCCCAGTCCCTGAGGGAAAGCTTGCCAGATATCTCCACCTGCTTGTGGAAGGACAGCAAAGATGGGGCCAGTCTGGCCTCCAGTGGGAGGGAGTTCCAAGGTCTGGGAGCAGCCGCAGAGAAAGAACCCTCTCGTGTCCCCACCAAAAGCACCTGTGAAGGTGGTGGGACCAAGAAAGTGGCCCCTCCTGTTGGGCAGCTTCATACACAGAGATGTTGTCCTTGAGATAGCTTAGACCCAAACCGTTTGGGGCTTTATAGGTGAGAACCAACACTTCGAATTATGTTTGGAAATGGATTAGCAGCCATGGGAGCTGCTGTAACAGGGGGGTTATGTGATCCATTTAACCAGCCCCAGTCAGTAATCTGGCTGGTGCATTTTGGACCACGGAAGTTTCCTGACATTTTCCATGTAGAGTGCATTACAGTAATCCAGCTTGGGTGTAACTAAGGCATATCTCACCATGGCCAGATCAGACCTCTCCAGGAATGGGGACAGCTGGCACACTTGTTTAAATTGTACAACTAAGTTGTGCATTTAAATTAAATTGTGTCTAGATTAAGTTTCCAGTTCATTACTGATGTTGGACACTGATCTAGAGCTGAGACAGCTTCCTTGGATTTAGAAGGCAAGGAGAGGTAGGGTTGGGTGTTGTCCGCATACTGTTGACACCGAACCCCAAAACTCCAGACACCAAAATTGATTTTGGCAGGTCCAGCAAAGGGAACTAAAGCACTTCACGGTTGAAAGCCAGCGCCAGTTAAACTAGCATAGACCCATTCAGTCAATGAAACTTACATGATGCTTGACCTAGGAATTTGCTGCTGATTCAAGAGTGTACTCTAGTTGGGAACAACAACTGAATTAAGGCCCACATTTCCTTAGGAAGAGAAAATTAGTGAATGGAAAACATTTCAGCTAAAATCACCCTTGCTTGTATCCACTGAACCTTTTCTTGTGTGCCAGTGCTATTATATGGATACCCTTAAAATGTACAGATCACTTCCTGTTTGTTTCTTCCTAACGGCTATCAGAGCCTTTTAAAAGCATTTTAAAACTAAATAGCATTTAGTTTTCAAAGCAGCAGCCATGCTGGCCTGCGTTAAGCGTAAAAGTTTGGCACTCACAGAAGCCTCCTCATCCACTGATCTGTAGTACGGCGGAGACGTTCCCTGCCCCAGGAGCTCAAGGCTGGTAAGTTTCATCCAGTTGTGACAAAGAGAATAAATGGTTGCATCCCCCTTTGGTGTTGCCCCTGATAGCCAATGAGAGGCAGGGATCTTTGGATTCCTGGATCTCGAGGTGGGTTTGGGACCCAAGCCAAAGCAGGCTGGCTTTGAATCATCTTAAACAGAATTGGGCCGCCTGCTGAAGCACCAAATTGAAATGTGAACAGAATTTTTGGAACTGCTACACTTTCCTACCAGTTGCTTCTATAAAATGTGCTGAATTGTAATGAAATGTATGACACTGGGGAATAAAATAAAATAAGTGCACAGGCTTGGAGACCGACTTCCACTAAATCCCTTCCTTGTTCAATTGTTTTTCATTCACTTCCACTGTGGCTCAAAGATGACGTTGGTGAAAAGCTTGGCCACGGATGGAAGGTATTTCAAAGAAGCGTCTATTGCTTTTCCAAGGATACAAAAACCTGGTGGGAAGCCAAAGAGATTTGTCCGGCTATAGGCTCCAATTTAGTGACTGTTCTCAATGGAGAAGAACAGGTGAGCAAAAGAATGGGATGCGTCGAAGGTGGCAGTGGCCATTCACAGATGATAGGATGGCTATGAGAACCTACAAAGTCTTGCCTCTGACACGCGGTCAGACACATTCATGGAGGACTGATCTGTCAGCTGTTACTTAGTTATAAGGGCTCTATCTTCTCTCCAGCACCGGAGGCCATGCCTGCCCGGATTTCCAAAAAAAACAAAAACCTTTGTTGTTACTGTGTGTAATCAAGTCATTTCAGGCATATGGTGGGCCTATGCTTTAATGACTACAAGAAGTCATGTCATTCAAGCCCCCCTCAGATCTCCCATAATTCAGGGTGTGGCTTGTTTAATTGAGTCAATCCATCTCATGTTAACTCTTCCGCTTTTCCCAGCATTATTATCTTTTCCAATGAGTCTTGGCTTCAGGTGATATGCCCAAAGAACAAAAGCCTTAATTTAGCCATTTTCACTTCTAATGAGAGTTTCACCTTCAATTTGACCTAGCACCCACTTGTCTGTCTTTTTTGGCAGTCCATGGTGTAAAGATATTTGGTGGGGTAGGGAACCCCATGGTCAGGATGCCAGAGACATAAAATAAACCATCAGAGATGTTATCAGAAACCATACCTTTAGGGAACGTTTCCTGGCAGATGGCAAAGTGTCCTTTGAGGATGGACTTGAGAAATCCCCATTTCAGGCAGGAAGGAAAGGGGAGCGATCTGTATGCTGGCCTGAATCCCTTCATATCCAAACACCCGTAGGAAAAGAGCTCACCTCTACCTTAGAGGTAGACCAATTAAGAGCTAAGATCAAAGGCCCCTTTGAAGGGCCTTTTGGTCAGGAACTCCCAGGAAGACACAAAGGGCTGAAAAGACGTCCGTCTCCTGCCTTCCCACACAGAGAGAGATGTGACCACTAAAGATAATGGATTCTCGGGTTGGAGAATCAACATGCATGCAATACCTAAGTGAGTAATACCGCTGAGGCTTAACTAAGTTGAAGCAGATCGGGAAACCAGCTAGATTAGAAGAGCTGCATTTTGTAGATTGCCCATGGCTAAGTTTGTGCCTTGCCTAGCAGATGGTGAGAGCAGTCTGTGTCACTTTACTGCTTTGCTCCGCTGACAATGTTTACTTGTCTTTCCTTTAATAAAGTCAACCTTTAGAAACTGCCCACTTGCAGTGTGGAAGCTTCTGTCTCTTGCAGAGCTAACTTTGGTTCCGTTCTAAGTCCAAGTGTCTCACTGTTCTTGGCCCAAACTACTGGAAATAATTTGTCCTTTGTTCGTTTGGCTAATGAGGGGGGTGTGTGTGTGTGTGTGGCAGCTTTACCCAGAAATTCTAAGAGGAAAAACAAGCCTTGGGGGCTGGAATTTGAAAGGGGCTCCAGACCCCCCAAATCCTTTACATCTTTACACAGGGTACCTGTAAGGTTCCTCTCCCACACCACAGTTCAAATCAATCATTTCTTTTCCTATTAACTTTCGCCAGTGTTTAACTTTCAGATCCATGCATAGTTATCAGGAAAGCCGTAGCATAGATCAGTGGTTCCCAGCTGTGGCTCCTCAGCAGTTCTTGGGCTGCAACACCCAGAAATCCCAGCCAGCACAGCTAGTGACGAAGGCGTTAGATGATCTTTAACAATTTCAGTGTCTTCATTATCAACATTGAATTATATAACTCTTCTCTAGCCATGGTTTTCTTAGTGTTCAGCTTCAGTCCTGCTTTTCTGCTTTCTTGTTTAACCTTCATGAGTAATGGTTTCCAGCCATTGCCGTTATCTGCCAGTAATATTTTAACTGTTGTAAGCCGCCCAGAGACCTTTGGGTAGTGTGGGCAGCATATAAGTTAAATAAATAAATAAATAAATAAATAAATAAATAAATAAATAATAGTGGTGCCATCTGCAGGTCATAAATTGCTGATGCTTCTTCCACCAGTTTTTACTCCTCCTAAATCTAATCATGCTTTCTGTATATATTCTGTGTACAGAATCAACAGATAGGGAGTGTGAGCCCTCCTAGCCCTGCCTGACTCGGCCGGGTGTTCCTCTTCCATTCCTTGTTCTATAAATTCAAGACATGATGTTTCAAAATTGAAAGGCATTATTGTGACTTGGAGGGGGATAACCTGCTAGACCAAGAAATTGTTCCACCTGCTTTGTGGTCTCCCATAAGGGTCATGCCCTGGTCCCCAGGGCTGACATTGGTACTAGGGCCTTCATCTCGGTCCCACTTTCGCAGGACTGTTGGATCTCTGTGGTTCCCTCTCCCTGTCCTGACCATTGAGATGGTGCAGTGGGCTTAGATTCAAGCCCCGTGTCAGGGTGTGAAGACTTGCTGACAGGGGCATCTGTGGTCCTGTTCTCTTCACAGGGAGATAAAAGACACTCTTGTCTGACACTTTGCTGATGAAAAACCTTTCCGTTTCTCCATGTTCTGTCCTAACTGTCGTTTCCTTTCCAAGTGGGTGGAGACTGCGACCAACTGGGTACAACGACAAGGACCCTTCAGGGACCGGCACTTGAGAAGGATGGTGACAGGCATGCTGAAGTTATAGGAAGAGAATAAATTACCTAGAAGCCTTTCAGTCTACGTAGGTTCAGGGTGGATTTGGGGATGGAATCACCCTGGGTCACTGTCATAGAAGAACTAGCCTTAACTGGGGAGGGACAGTGGGAGGATGATGCCATTGCTTCTTCTTGATCTACTCTTGACTAAAGATGCGGTTCCAGCCGACCTTCATGCCTGAGCCACCCTATTTGAAAACAAAGCCTCTGTTTACCTCCTGGTGGTGAATTTACACAAACTTTAATTCTCACATCGTTTTAAAAGCAGTTTTAAGCAATGCCTTTAACCACTAGATGGAGCCATATCCAATATTTAAAGATTTTTAAAAACACACATACGTACATATATGGCTCATAGCCTGAACTGGCCTCTCTTTCCTAGATGTAAGTGTAATTAATTTCCGTGGTTCTTCCAGTTATATCTACGATAAATGGGAATATAGCAAGGCCTAAGCTGAATTGGACCAAGAATCACATACGTCATCAGAATGTTTTCTGCAGGGGCCAAATAGAGGCCTCTAGGAAGGAAATCTGTTCAACCAAGGAAACCGTGGAATGTGTAAAACCACACCTTAAATATCCCACTTACTTTGAAAGCCATACTAGGGTTGCTATAAGTCTGGTCCAACTGGGTGGCGCATAACATACGCATGAATTCTGAGCTGCGAAACCTCTCATTAACAGCCATGATCAGATCTTGCAAACTCAAGTCCATGATAGTCTTCTTTATTGAGCCGTCCATCTTGTGTTCAGTCTCTCTCTTTTCTTGTCTTCCCCATGTAGTTTATTCATTCTTCAAGACTAAATTCACTATTCCCTAATGAGCAAAACCTACTGAAGTCATTGTTGCACCTTTCTCTGTGTGTGCGTACATTAGAATAAAATCACGTCCTTCTGGATGCACGCAAAGGCAGAACCATGTTACCAATGCTTTTAGTAATACATTTTAGCCTAGTCAAGGAAAGGTTTGTCTTTCTGTCTTTGACCATAGTCATGACGGATATATATTGTTCCTGGCACAAGATTAATTGTGCCCTTGTATTGCCAGTTTCTAAAGAACATGGGCAAAAGGGCCCTGCTACACTCACCTCTGGCTAGTGGGCTCCCCATCACCCAGGTTGGCCCCTGGGTGAACCGAGGATTGGATACGAATCTTTGTTGGCCCATTTTAGCAGAGCTGTTCTTATGATCTTCTCTGCAAAAGCCTTTCTTGGAACCCCCAAGTCGGCAACTTTGGCAAAGCTGATGGCCAAATTTTCACCCTTAGCAGCCCAGTGCTTGGCATTTCATTTTTTAAAAAGCTAGGGCAGAATACCTGCCCATTCCTGCCTGGTATTCTGAAAAGTATAGTTGAAAAACGTTAGGTTTCTAAGCCCTGAAGCAGTTGCTGCTAGTTCTACCAGGTCTGGAAATGGCTGCAAAACAGGGAGGGAGGAAATAAGATACGGAATCATCCTGGGATCTTCTCCAGCCCATGCCTCTGCAAACATGGGTGGCAGCCCACGAAAGTGTGCCTTACAAATAAGGTTGGTTTGTGCCGTTCTTTTTATGCCCGGAAAGGTCCCTGAGCCCATAAGAGCTGAAACATCACCAAAGGGGCAAAGGCTACTACCACGTGCTGATTTAGATAACTGGGAGCGGTGCCCCCATCTGTGACCTCACCCTGCCGCCGGGCAGACCGTGGCAGCTCTCGTCGTTTGACTGAAGGCAGCCAGATCTCCAAAAGGTGGTATGAGGTGGAGACACGGAATTTTCCATGGTTAATCCTGGGGTCCCAGCTGAGAGAACTAGCTGGCATCTGTCCTTGGAAAGAAAACAGGAAATAGTTGCTTCTAGAAAGGAAAGGAACTTCCCACTGCTTTCTGAACGCGACAGCTGGGCTTCTTAAGATGCTTGGCACAGGTTTACTCTCCTGTTCTTCCTGTGGTCCTTCAGGCCTAACCCCGCAGCCTCAGTTCCCAACGAGACTCTTTCTCTCTCCCTTTTTTCCTGACTTTTTCTCCCCAGCCCATCATGGCAGGCTGAGAACAGGAGAGCTCCCGCCCTGCAGCCGGCCCAGCGAAGCTCCCGAGCGAGCATTATTAAGCTCACCCATCAAATAATTACAAATCGGAAGAGCGGATAGCTTTCTCCAAAGAGTCTGAGAGCTTAACAGGCTCTGCATCTGGAATAAGAAAACCATCAGAAATATTAAATGGAGGTCCTGCCAGCCCCCTCTTCCTGGTCACGGGACACAAGAGATGTGAACCAGAGGCCAGAGAAATCGGAAGCGCTTTGCTGGCTATAGGATTCTGTGAGTTGCGTTCCAGAAAGAAAGATAGGTTCCCCATCTCCGAGCCAAGTTGCAAATCGGATAACCCACAAGAGCCATGAGGGACTTACTGGAGGCCCTATTTCCGCCAGGCACACCAGGCAGCCCAGTCTGACAGACAGGGCTGTGTGTCCATGTCGGTCGCTATGCAGTTGAAGGGAGGTAGAGCATCCCGGCCCTGGGTCAGTCAGCCCACCCACTTTCTCAAAGCCAAATGTCAGCGTCCCAGATAACAGAAGGTTAGAAGAGCCCTGGAAAGGCCCATCAAGACCATCCTTCTGTCCTTGCAGGGGCCAGTCAGTTGCCTTTGGCCAGCACATCAGCCCAGCTGCATCCTCTGTCTCATGGTCTCCAGTGATGGACATCCAGGGGCCCCCAACCTCGGATGCTGGAGCTGATCTCTAGCCATCCTGACTAAGTGACCCCAATGGCCCTAGCCTCCAGGATCCTTGATTTCTATCATGGGACAAAGAAACAGCCATTATCTGCTCCTCCCGGAGTCTACTTGCCCCCTAGGTGGGCAAATCAGCCCACCTTGGGCCTGAAATTCGGGGTCTTGAGGGCGATCAGGCAGAAAGGAGCAGGAGGAGGGGGAGAAGGTGGCAGAAGGTGGCTGTTGTATCTAAGAAGCGAAAGCAGCTCCTGAGGTCTGGAATCGGCAGCTAGTTTCTAGGAATCAAACACAGCGGTTGAGCCGTGTCATCACGCAGGTGCTCTTTCTGACACAGCAACATCTCAAAAGGTCTCTCCCTACTCCCCACGTCTCCCGGAGACCAGATTCACAAGCCGAAGCCTCGTTTGAGGTAACACGCCAGCATCATCTTGTCTGGGTCCCCAAGGCTTTTATGAATGCTTTTTACGGTGAAACAGGTTCTGCTAGTGTTGATCAACGTTTCCCCCTTTTTCGTTTTCAGCCTCGCATGCAAAATAATCCAGGCGCCCAGATATCTTACTCCGAGGCTTCCCCTCAGCCTTCTCAGTCGCTTCCTCTGTTGAAACGTACGTAGGCTCAGTTTTGTAACAGGGTTGTCACAGGCGCTTACCCGAGAGATACACCCCATGATCACTGTCGTTTCTGCTGCTCTACCAATGGAAGGGGACTCCTTCTCCCACCCACCCACCACCCACTTCCTCCTCCAGCGCTCTGAGACTCTGACAACCTATACTTTGACACTGGGGTCAAAGAACAGAAGGAGGGAAGGGAAGTGAAGGGAAGCGAATCTGATCTGGCTACAGTGGCACACACCTGAGTCACTTCTCACCTGGAGTAGTGCAACCGGTTCTACGTGGGGCTGCCTTCGGAGAGAGTCCAGAAACTTCAGCCAGTTCAAGATGCAACTCCCTTATTACAGTCGCTTCACTGGCTGCCCTTATAAACAAACAAACAAACAAACAAACAAATTTCTCCTGTGTTTCACTATTGCATCTCATAATCATCATGTGCTGTCAAATTAATACCAAACGATGGTGATTCCCCCCCCCCCTCAAGTTCTCCTTGGTGTATCAAGTACTCAGAATGGGTTTCTCTGTCCCTTCTTCTGGTGATGCTCTGGACCCTGTGCATCTTGCGCAAGGCCACACGGGTAGCAGGGCACAGAATCCCATCAGCCACAAACTCTCTGGGTGGTCTCATTTGCTCCCCCCCCCCAGTCATTGGTGCTCAGAACCAGTGAGCTGGACCCATAACCTATATCTAATCCCAACAATCATGTAATACCATTTAAGTGCTGCAATGTCATGCCAGCTTCATACTATCTATATGTCAATTTCAAGAAGGACAGGCCGTTGAGGAGTGACATCTGTCGCTCATTGGCTGAAATCCGGCTGCAATGATCCCTCCTTATCTTAGGCAGTGACGTAGATCTCTAACACACACACACACACACATCCGCCCTGTGTGAGGCCTATTTGTCACTAGATTTTTAAGTTGAATAACACTGGTATTTTAGAGATGTAGCCTCAGTTTTTAAATGTGCCTTTTGAGGCTATAAGCGTCTTCATTTTTTGGATTCAGATATGATTTAAGCTCTTGTCTGTGACTTTTATAGTGAAAGCTTACGACTCAAATATACTTTTCTGACAAGTATTTGCTTACTCCTTAAGTTTAGTTTTCATATGTTTTTCAGCATTTGTGCCTAAAGTTTTTCTTCATAGCTGTAAGACATTGTTTTAATTTTTGCAACAACTCAGAAGTATTTTGCGTTCGTGGCACATAGAAGCAACGTTGACAAATCAAGCTTCCTGGCAACAGCTGCTTGTCGAATTAGACAGGCAGATGTTGCCTGGCATCATTGCAGCAAGGAAAAGCCTTATACCTTGATACTCAGATGTATACTGATATGATTGCCCATGATTGCTTGACTTCATTTGGGAATTAATCCTGTTTTGGGATAAAATGTCATCTGTGGCTTCTGATTTTTCCCCTAGAGGCCCATAAAGGTCTGTAGGGCTCTAAGGGCAGTGGTGCCCAACCTTGGTAACCCAGATGTTCTTGGACTGCAATTCCCAGAAACCCTGACCAGCGGTGAAGGCTTCTGGGAATTGTAGTCCAAGAACATCTGGGTTACTTTAGGGGTACGTTCACCTTAAGGGTATGTTCAGGCATCAGAATCTCTGGCCTGACACACTTGGACAGGAAGGACACACTGAAACACATGCACGCAAGCACATGAACCCACTGTGCTTGCCAAGAGCCGGCTCTCCTCAGCTTCAAGCAGCAAGACCAGCTGAACAGTCCTGCTGTTGTTGTCCAAGCAGCCAAGAATATCTCTCCCGCTGCATGCAACGTACTTCAAGCCAGCCTAATTATTTTGACCCACGAGGTAGCAAAACCCATAAGCAACTCATTTCTGGCCATGCAAAAACCACGATATTAGACAACCAATCCTTTGCTGCCGATCCCTGCTCCTGCAAACCTTCCACCTTATCCCCAATGGTAGAGCCCGCCCCATGAAGCAGCCACCAGGTGACTGCTCCACAATGGTATACCCTTGCAGGAGCTGAGCAGCGAGGTGTTGGGTCTGCCAAACGGTGTAATCTGGGAGTCCCCTGGATGGCGTTTGTTAGAATTGCAAGCCGTGCTCCTGTACTTGTGTTCGGTGGATTATTTCTGAGACACCTTTGGCAGGTGATAAAAAATGAGGAGGCAGTCTGCACCCACCTGCCCCTGGGAGGAAAAAAAGAAGAAGAAACATTCCAGCAAGGTGTTCAGAAACCTTTATTAAGGGACTTACAAGCCATGGAAATGGGCGAGCAAACAGGAGTTCCATCACTATGGCTTTAGGTTCCAATTTTCTGAAACTGGTTATCTCATCGTACCTTAAGGCAGGAGTGGGGAATCTTCTCCCAGCAAAGGATCATTGATCCACAGGAAAAGGCCGGGGGGGGGGGGCTGTCATGGTGGGGTGGACAGGTCTGATGGTCGCTGCGGGCAGAGCCCAGAATGGGGGGGGGGTGTTTGGGAAGTTGCCAGAATTTGCACAGCATCTGCATTCTTCCTGCACCACCCCATATCTCTCTCTCTCTCTCTCTCTCTCCTCTCTCTGCCCCACCCTTTCTCTCTTCCTCTTCCTCTCTTTGGCCACCTTACACAATATTTGACTGAAGGCGTAGATGAGGCTGCAGATTTCCACCCCAGCATAAGTCAAAGCTCTCCGCTCTTAGGGCAGCTCTCCCATTCAGCAGAGCGAGGTGACTGGCACAGGATGCCATGAGGAAGGAGCAAAGGGTTGGCTTCTTCCTTTTTTTCTATTATGGTATTTATTATTATTATTATTATTATTATTATTATTATTATTATTATTATTATTATTATTATTATTATTATTATTATTATTATTATTATTATTATTATTATTATTATTATTTTGCTGCTGGGGAAAGGGGAGAAACCCTGGGTTGTAAAATAACTTCTCAGTTTCGGATAGGCATCTTGACGGGTTAAAAAAAAAAGGCTTTCCTCAGTTTGGAGTCTGTGCTCAGTGTTTGTAAAGTCGGAAGATCACACTGGGATTCTCCAGTTCTCGTACATCTGGGCAAGGGGACATTTCCCGGGTGACACCCTGGCTGGAAAGCCATTGTGGAGAAGGGGTGGAGCAACGGGCAGCGAGAACAGGGGAAATTCCAGGGCTCTGGATTCCTCTGGGTTTACTCCGAGTCAGCGGACCCCCCAGGAGAAGGGGGGGGCAAGTTTTCCACAGGAGAGTGGACTTGCAGCAAGCGGGGCTTGGAAACGCCGAATTTCAGACGGCAGTCTGTCTTTTGGAAGAGTTTCTTTTCCCGCACGCAACTGGCTCGTGTAGTCGCCATGATTGGTGAGTTAGCTGCCCGGAGAGGGGGAGGTCTGAAGATTTATTACCTGACTGCATGAACAGAGATTAATGATCTGCTGCTAAGCGACAGCAAGTAAAAGATCAGATGTGTTCTTTTGGAAGCTGATGAGGAGAAAGATCTCAAGCGGCATAACTTTGGTAATGCCTGTAACATTGGAGTCTTTCTTACTGCGTCACAGCTGAGAGAACTGGGAAAAACGAAACCAACTGTCTTTTCTCTCTTAACCCTTCCTCCCCGAGAACTGGCTTTTTCATAAATTCAGGACTTAAGAACTTTAAATAACTCTCCACAACTTAACCTATGTGACTCTATATCGAGCTACAAAGGTGGATTATAAATCAAATAACATCCTTAACATGGCTGGAGCTACGATTAGAGTGTCCTTCGCAGGTCTTTAAGTGTGGACTGGCTAATAAATCAAGAGGGAAATCTGAGTAATTAGCCTGCTGACTGTTATGGCCATGGATAGAGGGGGAGACTCCTTATTGGAACCCACAATGGAGATTTATCTCAAGAGATCTCTTCAGGAATTCCAACTGGATATCATCAATCAAATTAAGGCTCAATTTTTAGAAGCTAAGGCAGAATTTAAGGCGACACTTCTTGGATTGCATGTTAAGATGGAGAGCGTCTTAAAGCAGGATGAAATGTCTGCGTCAGAGAGTGAGAGAGAGACTGTCTTAAAGCTATATGAAATGTCTGAACAAACCATTGAACCTACTCAACAACTGCTATTGCCAGAGAGAGAGACTGTTTTTCTCAAAAAGTTTGATGAATTGCTCAAAAAGGACAAAAGGGGAGGTTGGAAAGAGGGGGGAAAGCATATTGAGATTGTATCGATGGGAATGGATGTAAAGGGGGAGAAATGGGCGAATTTGAGGGCAGAAATTTATGATCAGAGATCGGACAGATCTATGTTGCTCCAAAATCAAGACATTGACTATATTGGGATGAAATTAGTAAATCGGACAGAAAATGCCTTAAAGAGATTTTATAGATGGCATTTTAAAACTGGCAAGGCATTTTAAAACTGGCAAAAAAGAGGCGAGAGGCCAAGCTTGGATTGATAATACTGGAGCTGATAAGCAAAAATGAAAGGGGGAAAGTTACTTGCTGAATAAATAATAGAAACCATTGGTGTGAGAGAGATATATTTACATATAAAGTAACATGAGAAATACACTATGAATTGTAACATGATTAAGTAAATAAGGTTAGATATATATATCTTTTTGTCTTCTGAAATGTTGATGTGTGATGATTGTTAAGCATGGATATTCTAATATGTAGTTGGATAGATAAGAATCCAAGAGAAAGAATCTAGTAAAATTAATCACTATAGATTTAGGATGCTATATATTGAATTAAACATCTGAAATGTTGATATGAAATATATGTATGCATAGACACATATTATGGTGAACACAATATTAATTGTAAGGCACTCACATAGAGATACTGTATCAAGTATATATGAATTATAACATGATTATGTAGTTAAGGATAGATAGATATATCTTTTTGTTTTTTGAAATGTTGATTACTCATGATTGTAAAGCATTGATATTCTGAGATATAATTGGATAGATAAGAATGCAAGAGAAAGAATCTATAAAAAATCAATCACCAGAATTATCATAACTTTAGGATGCTTTATATTGAACTAAATATTTGAGAGCAATAAGGTTGATGCAGTCAGATTCATATAATGGATAATATTGTAAGGAAAATGCCTCCCCACCTATGTGTTTTTGTTTGTTTTGTATGTTTTGTTGATCTTGTAGGTCTATATGTGTTAGAAAAATAAAAATTATTAAAAAAAAAAAAGAAAGCCATTGTGGCCGGCCGGATTAAAGCAGAAGTCCTGATGGCGCCAGCCGATTGCTCTGGAAGGGGCAGGTATCAGGGACAGTTCTGGGAGAGTGTTGGGGTCTCTCTGACATTCAAAGCCCCTTCGTTGCTCCCAGCAGAATCATCTTCCGTGCCTGCAGTGCTGAAACTGTGGGTGGTGAGAGATCGAGGGCAGACCTCCCTGTTATGGAACTCAAAGCCAGACCTGATACTCAAAGAGCAGCCAGTCAGCTGGGAAGATGTACCTGACTGTAGCAGGAAAAGTCACTTTTAATGGGAGCCATCTCCCTTAAGGTGACCCTTCCTGGTCACCAAAGGGAGAAGCCCTGCAGCTGGACCAAAAAGACGGATCCAGGTCGGGCTGGAGTGCAATTCCCTGTATGTCATGTGATCATTGGAAAACAGATCACGCCTGACTGCTCCACATGTAGTCCAAATTGCACTCTGTCTCCCTGTGTGATCACACTCTAAGCCTAATGTATCTTCTGCGTAATAACTGTGATACTAATGGACTGGAGCTCGCATTAGGTCCAGTCAGCATCACCAGTATTGAAGGATGATGTTGTTGTCACTCAACAACATCTGGAGAGCCACTGTGGATTTCGGTGCATGAGTTGCAGAAGGAGCTGCTTCTTGTTATTAAAATTGTTTGTTAATTAGCTTGGAATTGCCAACCAGTCATCTTACCCTGAAGGTATGGAAAACTGGAAAGGACAAGAAATATTGATTGTTTTTCCTCTGGCTATTTTCTGCTCAGATTTGCCCATCCCAAAAGGTTTTTCTCTGTGAAAAAGAGGGAGGGGAGGGAGGGAGCTGGACGCTCAGATCCTTTTCACTGCAAATGGATTATCAGTGTAGGGGACGTTCCTCCGTAGGGTAAAAGATTTATGAGTGATGTGGGGGTGGGGGCTCATTTATTCTACCTAGAGATGGAAAAGCAGTTGAGGCGATTTTTACTATGAAAATGTCCATGGAGAAAGGGATCGAAAACACACACACACACACACACACACACAGCGAAAGATTTCCTCCACTTTAACTTGCAGTCTAGTCAAGATGCATCCAGTTTAAAAAAAAATGTGAAAGATACACACAACTGCTTTCACATGCAGGTGTGTATCTTATCTTGTAGGTATTTTCGCTTCTCTCTCTCTCTCTCTCTCTCTCTCTCTCTCTCTCTCTCTCTTTCCCTGCTGGCCTTCTCCCACCGTAAGGGCAGATGTGTCCTCTTCTGAGATGTGAAAGTACGAACCCTAACCCTTGTGGGACAGACGGAGTCAAGAAGCCAGTGAATCATCTGGTTGTCAGTTTTGCACAGACACAGACAAAGGGCCCCTGTCAAAACAAGCCTGCTGCAGAAAACACCTGCTTGGGAAAAGATGTGTCGTCAAGGGCAGCTGATCCTCCCCATAACACCAGCCCCTCTTTGCTTGGGATGGTTAGGCAGTCCCTGGCCACAGCAAGGGCGAATGTCTGCGGTGTGGCCGGTAGACAATGGAGTAGAAAAGCCCTACGTCTGGACACCCTTAATCAAGCTCCATCGATGCGCAGCAAGGGAGAAGACCTGGAGACAGGCTCGGCCTTTTGAAAGGTCGTGTCTCGCCAGTTCAGGGGGTCAAGTTCAGCCCTCTGTGTAGGCCATTTCCCTTCCTGCCCAGAGCCCAGTCCTCTGTTTGCAGGTCTGCTAGAGAACAGGCCCGGTTTTCAAGGGCTGTTTGGTCCCAGGCTCGTTTAAGGACACCCCATCAGGGGAGAGGTCCGTAGCTGACGTCACCTCTCCACAGCTAACCATCTGGACGGCAGACTCGGAGGTTACCCGGGAGCACCTTCACTTCCCTATTCCCGTGGGAATAGGCAAATGAACTGAACTGAACTCACCTGTTGACTTCTGTCCACTTGCATGTTTTTTGGTAATTTGTTCCAACAGAGTTCTATGACTATGAGCTTATTTTCTCTACCAGCATATAATACCGTAACAGAGTCCTTGCAAACAGAGTCAGCTTGTCTTCAGAAATTCATTTTCTTTGCTTGTTGCATCTGCTCCTCTTTTATTGATTGATGATGTTTCAGAAGGGACATTGACAAAGTTTACCTTGACAGTGTCATGATCCCTGCTCCTCAAAAAGTCCTGGGACTTCCACCCAGTGAGCCCTGGCTCCACTACGCCATAACTCAGCAGTTATCACAATCTGGCCTGGTGTTCTGTGTCCAGCTGCGGACAGCCAGATTCTTCTGAAAAGTCACAAAGTGGAACAGGGTGTTAATGGCCCTTCCTGCTATTTCTTTGTAAGATTTGGTAGCCAGCAGCCAGCGTTTGGAAATACTACATTGGTAGATGCCAGACACAGAAGTAAGGAGAAGCATGTGGATCTGATACCATCGCTCGAGAGAGAGCCACGGTAGAAAACAAACAAGGCGTATCATCCAGTTTGATCCTGAGAATTAAGCTGTGTTGATGGTACTGTGAGGTGTTATTTTCTCTTGTTGCATTTATGCTGCTTTTAATATCATTAGCCACTATCGGATTCATAAAACGCAGAGTGGAAAGCCATCACTTGAGCCTTTCACCTGTTCCCACCAGGCTCACTTTTGCATGCCCAGTCTTAAGCTCAGTCAATTGTGTGACTAATGACATGATCCGTTGTGTGACGTAAAGTCACCCAGATTGGTGGGAGGCAGGGTCATTTTCTCCAAAGAGAATGACAGCCATGGGTTTATGCCTTATCTTGTGTTTATTTTTTCTTGTACTTAATTATTATAAGTTGCTTTGCTGCGGCATACCAGTGCTGCTGACAACAGCAAATAAGAGCAACTTCAGCATCACACATGCATGTAAGCACTCGGCTTCATTGCCATTACCTCTTTCCGTCTCCACAAACAGCTCTTTTCCTCCATCAACTAAATGTAGAATCCAGCGTATGTCTCCCTGTAATGGAAGAGTTGAAGGAAGCAGGAAAAGAGGAAGACCAAATATGAGATGGACTGACTCCCTAAAGGAAGCCACAGCCTTCAGTCTGCATATGCTGAGCAGGACTGTTAAGGATAGGGCAAGTTGGAGATCACTCATTCATAGGGTCACCATACATTGGAGGCAACTTAATGGCACAGAACAACAACAACGATGGAGACCAGGCTTTGGGGAATGGACAATCATGTGGAGACTTTCCTCTGCGCGAACAGCGTCTTATGTGAAGCGTATCAAGTGCGCTGCTAGGGTTGACAACTTTTGGTGGGGAAAACATCCATTTCAGGCGGAGGGAACGTAGAAAGAGGAGCTGGCCTCTTACTCACTTGGATCTGCTCCTGCATGCGTTCACCTCTGCATGAGGAAGCGACTTCTCCCATGCTCTCCTCTGGAGAGATGCCCAGAGCCATCAGCGGGAGCCCGGCAAGATCACCGTTTCTGCCAGCTACCGATTACTGTTTGAATGACACCTCTGGGGAGGCAGTTTAAAGGTAGCAATGATTATACCTTGCCATTATTGTTGTTGGTGGTGGTGTTTTCATAAAATCTTCCAATCCCCATCTTGGTGATTTCATACCCACCAGGTGAGCAATGAAACAGGATCACCCAGGGACAAAGTTAACATTTCTGGTTAATCAAAGGACTCCGTAGATATCCAGATGTGTATTCCTTTGAACAATAAAAGGGGGGGGGGAATGTGCCAAAGGGGAGCAGGGAAGGGGAATCAAGGAACAACTTTCCTCTGTTGTAGTTTTTTCAACCTCGCGTGCTGCCTTTAGCAAGTTTGACTGGGACGGACCTTTCTGGGCTGGGATGACTGTCAATCTATCAAGCATTAACCAATCGTTCCCTCCTGCCTCTGAATACAGAGAGAGCCCCGCCTCTCTGGTAAGTGCTTTTTCCCTCTCTTTAGTCTGTTGAGGTTTGTTGTTGAAGGCAGTCCTGTTTGCCAGTTTCCTGTTTAATCTGTTCACTGTAAGTAAATGAAATGTTTTTGTTATTTCTCTTACAAATGTCTCAGGGTGAGTTATTGAACCTGTAAGCACCAGTTAAGAGGAAAGGTGTGGAGGACTCTGGGGAATCTGAAGCTATTCTGTTCTGTGAACCCATGCATTTCTGCTGTGCCGCTAAAGGAATTAAACCAGAAATTCAAAACTTTGCAACATCCTTATCCCTTCTCCTGAACAGTTCATCTGCATCTGTTTACTTGCGTTTAGGTCCCTATTACCATCCAAAAGAGGTTCCTTGTGGTTCCATTCAGCCCCACGTGCCCTCCTTCATCTTTTTATAGAGGAGTCTCCCTTCCCCTTCCCCTCCTGCAAGCTATAGCTTCACAGCGTGCAGCCTATAGGCTCTTTGTGACCTGCCGAGACACCCGGTAGGAGAAAAAACAATTGCCCCAAAGTGGCAAAACACCTTCAAGGCTTTTGTGGGTCATAGCTGTTTAGCAAAAGCAGTTTTTCAAGAAGTGGGAAATGATGCATCTTCAATCAGCCCAAGGAAGGGCAGAAGGGCCCCCCGTGATTCTAAGAGGTTGACCCCCCCCCCCAAAAAAACCCCTTTCCTGATAGGCCACCTCCTTTGGCCCTTCTGTCCACTTTAGATTTCTCCATTTGTTGTCCAGAGGCAAACAGCGTGGAGTAAACTGCAATTCCCCACCCACCTACCCCCACCCCACCCCGGCTGCTTCTGATCTTATTGCTGATTCCCTCCTTTAAAAAGAGCACAGTTTGGGCACCATGGTGCTTCCCCAAAGCAGAAAAAGTCCCTACTCCTACAGCAGAAAAGGACATTTTCGTGCATATTTTTTTTTGTTTAATGGTGGAGATACCCAAGGTCCACAAAGCATCTATCAGGACCTTCACCCCCCCCCCCCCGCCCTCTCTCTCTCGTATCTAAAGAGAGGAGAAAGTGCCGTTGGTGATCTGCCTTCTCTGAACACGTACTCATGGGCCACCACCAGTCCGGTTCCCCATCAGATCTGTCCATTTAACATCCTTTTACCTCTATAAATAGCTTTGAGGTATTTGTGGAGGGGGGCTCCGTATAATTCCCTGGCATCATTGTGGATTCTGACGGCATTTAAGCTGGCCAAACAGAAAGACCCAACCCAAACCAGCTGGTGTGCTTCGTGGGTCTCATGTGACCAAGCACAGCTTAAAAGATTGGGAGGCTTTATGTGATATTACTTTATTATTGAGGGATTTTTTTCTCTCCCCCCTCCTGATCTGGTTCAGTGCCACAGACCAAAAGCCAGTGGGAGCAGAAGGGGGAAATGTTCTCTCTGCCGAGACACCAGGGCCTTTTTAAAAAAGTGGGAATTGGACCCACAAAGCTTGTTATGATGATGAAGGTGCTTCCCTGCTGGAATAAGTAACTCCTCACAGGATCAGGTCCAGAGCTCAGAAAAGTTCCTTTTATGAAATTCAGGCCCCCACCCGAGAATTTTTAAATGAAAAGACCGCACACAAAGGGGCTGCTGTTGAAAGAGCAGCAGAAGCAGTGAAGAACCTTAAGGAAATTCTCAAGGAAGTTGTGGTCTAAAATTCTGGGCGTTGGTGTTTGGATTGGGTTCAGTCCAGGATCCTGTTTGTAACAGGAGGAAACAAAATACCTAGGAAAGCCTCTCAAGCAGGGCATGGACATTCTTTGTGCTTCATCCCGAGCATCTCATGTGCAGCAATAGACTGCCACTGGCCATGGAGGCTTCATAGATAATCATGACGACCAGCCCCCCAAACTTATCCAACATAACAGGCATCTTCTGGAGGGTGCCGTTACAAGCAAAGCCCCCTTCCAGGAATTGTTGAGTGGAAACTAGAGCAAGTGGCTTCTTGCTTCAGGGACCCTGCTTATAAAATATGATCCCCAGGTAGATTTGCTTGGGCACCAAAGCTGTTCTTGTTCCACCAGCAGGCAAGGTCCTTTCTTTTTGCCCCAAATGTCCACGTAGTTTGATTGACTCCATTTGGTTTTACCCCCTGCTAGGGCTTTATTACAGGTTGAACCTCTGAATTTTATGGTACCTTCATCACCTCCTGGCAAATAGAAGGGGAAGATATGGAGGCAGTGACAGATTTTACTTTCTTGGGCTCCATGATCACTGCAGATGGGGACAGCAGCCACGAAACTAAAAGACGCCTGCTTCTTGGGAGGAAAGCAATGAGAAACCTAGACAGCATCTTAAAAAGCAGAGACATCACCTTGCCAACAAAAGTCCTCATAGTCAAAGCTATGGTTTTTCCTGTAGTGATGTATGGAAGTGAGAGCTGGACCATAAAGAAGGCTGACCGCCGAAGAATTGATGCTTTTGAATTGTGGTGCTGGAGGAGACTCTTGAGAGTCCCCTGGACTGCAAGGAGAACAAACCTATCCATTTTGAAGGAAATCAACCCTGAGTGCTCGCTGGAAGGACAGATCCTGAAGCTGAGGCTCCAATACTTTGGCCATCTCATGAGAAGAGAAGAGTCCCTGGAAAAGACCCTGATGTTGGGAAAGTGTGAAGGCAAGAGGAGAAGGGGAGGACAGAGGACCAGATGGCTGGACAGTGTCACCGAAGCGACCAACATGAATTTGACCCAACTCCGGGAGGCAGTGGAAGACAGGAGGGCCTGGCGTGCTCTGGTCCATGGGGTCACGAAGAGACGGACACGACTTAACGACTAAACAACAACAACAAAAATCTTGCTGCTGCTAGCCATCCTGAGAGTTTTTAACCTAAAGGGCAAGTAACTCAGGTTGTGGCCACCATTTTTAAAGGGCACACCTCGCAGCTATCTTGTTAAAAGAAAGCAGCTCTGCTTTCTTATGTCAGTGCTTGACTAGACCTCGGAGGCATTCCACGTCATAATAAAAGGGAGGAAAATTAAAAAGGAAATTAAGAAATACATCCTAGCAATCCAAGCCTTTCTACTTGGAGGTAAGTCCTTCTGAGTTCAACAGGCCTTATCCAAGGCAGGTAAATCTTGAATGTGCCTTTGACTTTTCCTCCTTAGAAAGTGTAAGAGTTAAATCAACTGCAGAGAAATACAGCTGCCCCTTCATCCTGGCTTTCGTTCTCTTCCAGGGAAAACACACACATATACACACATATTCCAGAAGAATCATCTATTGCTACATTTCCCCACAATTCAGAATACCCCCATTACTGGTAAAAAGATATTCCTTTTCACCAGCTGTAAAAAACAAAAAACAAAATAAAGTGCCCACTTTAAAACAAACAAATAAATACATTCCCAACACGAAAAATGTTTCATTTCTTTCAGGATCATCTGACTTCCTGTTGCTTGAAGCAGTGATTCCCCCAAGGGCTGGCCGTGTGTTCTGACTCTTCTGGGCAACAGCTGTGATTGTTCGGGGATGGCGAAGTAGCAATGTGTGATGAGAGCTGACTTCTCCTAACACTGCAATCCTTTATAAACCAGAGCGATTCAAATGCTGTGAAACCTGGGAAATGCCACAAATACGCCTTAACTGTTGATTGTAAGGAGGGCCTGAGGAAATATCTGTCTTGTGTCCTTCAAGTCCTGTATGTGTTGATGATAAGAATGATAAGTTCTGCTCATGGCCCGGGTTCAATCCCAGATTGCTGGCTCAAGGTTGATTTAGGCTTCCATCCTTCCAAGGTTGGTAGATTGAGTACCTAAGCGCTATGGGGCGGTATGCGAGCAGCACACTTTGCTTTAAACTCCGAAATATTGAGGAACCGACAAGTCAGAAACCAAAGAGATGGCATGGTGACTTCCATATTTCCTCTTTTCAAAAGGAGGCAAAAGGAAAGTGCTGAACCCATAAGCTCAGTGTTGAACCACTAAGTGCAAGAATTAATTGGACACAGATCTGCATTTGACACCAGCGCTGAACTAGGCATAAGAAGCAATGAATTTCTAGTAACACTCAGCACAAGTGTAGGATATATACCAGGCAATTAGCAGAGTATTTTGACACTCTTACATGTGCTATCCAGAGATAATGGGGTTGCTACACAGGTAAATTTTAAACACTAGGTGGCATCTAAGGGATATCTATGTATGCGTCCATCTACCAAGTCTTTGAAATCAGATCCAGGATAAGTTACTTTATGGGTAAGTGTGATCACAGTTTAGAAATCAGTCAGACAGCTGATAAATGTTGGGGAACTGGCATCCAGCTGAGGATACCAACTGCTTACAGGAATCATTTCTGTGTTGGTGGAAGAGTGCAAAAGCCCAGGAAGACAAAGGTGACAGAGGCAGTCACATGTGTGGATTTTGAGAGCCCAGCCTTATAACAAAAGTTCAGGCTGAACTAGGACAAACCAATATTCTAATTATCTTTGCAACTCCGCCTTCTAGCTTTTTCAGTCTAGTTTCTATTGCAAGATAATGCATTATTATAAAGAAACAAAGTCAATTCTGATCCCCATCTATTCTCAATAGCTGGACTTTTTATGTTACTGTGGATCCTTGAGGATTCGTAAAAGCTTTAGCAGGTCCTTTGAGTGGTATTTTCAAAGGGGTGCCAGGGAAGACTAGACATGCTGAGTTAAATGCCCAGCCTAGAGTTGACAAGAGACAGACGGAGTATTTGGGAATGAATCCTCACCCTAAAAATTGGTCACCAAAGTTCACTCTAAGAAGAATGAATATCATGACAAACTGAAGCTGCCTAGAAGAGAGAACAGTAGGGTGGATGCTGTAGAACCCAGAGCGTCCCAGAAATGCG
Organism: Intellagama lesueurii; assembly: GCA_037013535.1. NCBI lineage: Eukaryota > Metazoa > Chordata > Lepidosauria > Squamata > Agamidae > Intellagama > Intellagama lesueurii. The sequence continues at coordinate 196,695,010 of JBAJHW010000005.1, read as the reverse complement.
GGAAGCTGCTCTGTACCAAGTGACACATTTCTTCCTTAATGGTCAGCTTCACCTGGCACTCGTTTTCCGGGTTTTCAGGCATAGTTCTTGCCCAGGCCCTACCAACAGATACTTGGAGTTGAACCCAGGACTTTTTGCATGCAATCTGTAAACTCTGTGGCTGAGCGATTCCTCACCACATTGGGTGTTCTTTGGCCATCTTCCGTCCAAATGTTATCTGAAGCCAGGCCTGTTTCGCTTCTGGAACCAAATGAGAGCAGCACGTTCAGCGTGTTGTGGCAGTATACTCATGGACAGCTTCCTTATGGGACAGCATGTTCGTTCTTTCTGCAAGGAAACTTTCTAACTGGGACTTATTTCCAAGACGCCATTCATGGAGTTGCAGAGTTTGTAAAACTATGAGCTTCAAGGAATAAACAGAAGGACAGAAACATGAAAGAGAATTCCTCCTCTTTTGAAGTATTTTGGACATACTTTGCATGTGGCTTAGCAGAAAAGATAGCAATGCTAGCGAAAGAGGAAGGCAGTAGCAAACAGGGAAGACCTAACGTGAGATGGATTGATACAATAAAGGAACCCATGGCCTTTAAACTGTGAGACATAATTAGAGCTGTTAATGACAGGACCTTTGAAGATCAGTAATTTATAGAGTTGCCATAAACTGGAAGCAAATTGAAGGCAAATAACACCAACAAAGTATTACACTTCAGTCAATGAAGGGATCACAGGAGGAAATCTGGAGAGGTTCAAGGAACCATTTGCAACTTGATCTGTCCTGGTCTGTGGAGTTCACAAGATACAGTGGTGATCATTAGCGTTAGCTTTTCTTTTTCTTTTTAAAAATAAGACAAATGGGCAAGGGAGGGGTCACTCAAAAGCTTTTGGAGGCCTCAACTCAATAGAACCTCCATTTCAGAAATAGTCTACCTCTAGGCACAAGCTGCTGGGGAAAGAGTTGACCGAAGCCATTTTGCTGCTTGAGACTAAATCGCACTCTCCACCCATCAAGAGGTGCAGGGCACAAAGTTTTCCCCAGTTTACACTTACATGCGTTTCGCTCTCTCTGTTCCTTCACTCTTCCTGCTTACGAGCCCTTGGTGAGGTCAAGAGTTGGCCGTAGGACCACCTCCTTGCCCACCTAGGCACAAAAGTTGGGAAGGTGTGGTCCTCTAGAGGCTGCTGGACAACAGTTCCCATCAGCCCTGTTGCCGGCACAGCCCCTTGAGACAGATTATGGGAACAGCCCCAGCAAGAAGCGTCCACCCTTGATCTTGGCCTTCCGAGGCCAAGAAGCGATGCAAGATGGGTCTGCCCTGATGAGGAGGGGCTTCTCCTCCTTCCTGACCCTTCCTGGAGAGGGAATGAACATGGGGCTTTCTGTTATACACAGACTATGCTGGACTCTTCCTCAAATCGCTTCCAACCTACGGTGACCCTAGGAATGGGTGACTTCCAGAACCTCCTGTCCTCCACAGCCCTGCTCAGCAAAGCTCTTGCAAACTCATTCGTGATCATTCTCACCGTTCTTTTAAAGTCATGCCAGTACCTAGAACGCACAGCCCTGCTCAGCTCTTCTAGACTCAAGGCTGTGGCTTCCTTAATGGAGTCAACAGATCTCATATTCAGTCTTCCTCTTTTCCTGCTGCCTCCCACTTTTCCTAGCTACAGCCCATTTGGCTCAAATACGAGGTAGATTCAGGGGTTTCCGGCCCAAAACATCTCAAACTTTTCCGAATTCTGCCAAAAGAGACATTGCCATCATGGGCATAGTGCTGTAAACTGGTGCTACTAATGCACGACGCAAGGAAGCAGAAACACCTGCATTTTGGTTATGCACACCCCATCTGTCTGCAGCAGTCTGTGGTTCAGCGGTTGTTCTGATCGAGGCAAAGCATCCCTGCTCACCCAGTGGGTGGCAGAACCGAGCCTGCTTGTACACCCTGATAGAGACCCACTGGACTTTGACACACAACCTCTCTCATGGACTGGCCCTGCAAAACCGCCCCCCCCCCCCGCCGCCCATCATTGTAACCCCTGTGTCATCATGATGTGATGTTTTAAACATGTTGCGTCAGCAACACAGCATCACATGCTGGCGATGCCAGGGGAAGCACAAATCACAGTGGAGGGGCCCAGGCTTTGGCAAACAGGGTCAGGCCCCAGCAGAAGCTTCAAATACCGGTTGGATCTGGAACAATATGGAGAGGCTTTGTTTCTGCACATTTTTTAAAAGCCATGTTGGCCCATTGCTGCAACTTTTGCAGATTTCATGATGAAGAAAATATGAAAATCACCCATTCCTTCTAACAGGAACGACATTTCTTCTTTATTAAGCAGTTAGTTGTCCAAATGATCAAATAAATAAACTCTTAGACAGCATCACCGAGGGCTTCTCCCTCCATATATTTCCATACACCCAGAGAGAGCCTCTTCCATAAGAACATAATAAGAACATCAGAAGAGCCCTGCTGGATCAGGCCCAGGGCCGATCTAGTCCAGCTTCCCGTATCTCACCGTGGCCCCACCAGATGCTTCTGGGAGCACACCACAAGATCCCTGTCTCTTGATATCCCTCTCCGAAGCTACCTGGCCTTTGAAGGTCCCTTCCTTTTAAGCCTGGAGATGATACATCCCCATCATGGCTTGTCACCTACGATGGGACTTTCCCTTCCATATGTGTCGAGACATTCCTGGACAGAATAACAGCCATGAGACGAGGCCAAAGCAACCGGCCCTTTGCCTTCAAAACCACGGAGGAGGGCTGGAGGTCCCATTGCTTTCGAAGCTGTCCTCTCACTAAGAGCATAAGAAATATCACTCGCAAACACAGAGTCGTAACTACTTTGCGGCACCTTGTTGCTACCGGTGATGATGGCTATGTGCAGAGCAGGTGGCCCTTCTTCCTGACCACTCCCTGTTCACAAGCCCCCTGTAGTCAATCCTGTCTCCAATACACATTTCATAATATGCAGGTACAGATGATTTAAAATTCACCTGGCAAACAAGGGTGAGGAGTGGTGGAAGTTCAGTGATTGTTCCTCTGTGTGTGTGAAAATCTATAGGTTTGATTTGAGGGTTTTTTTGGGGGGGGGTCCTACAAGCTCCTTTAATCCCCCTTTTCCTCTGGGCACAGTTTGGGGGTGGGGATGGGGTGGGACCCAGGATGAAGAGGAATTCAGCCCTTCCATGGTTTGAGAAGGTGCTCAGCCCCACCAGGAGGCTGGCAGCAAAGCCAAGGAATGCCATCCTGCGGTCCGGTTGTCACCACCGCTCTTATCCTGAATCCCAAGTTGTGAGCTGTGGAAGCCGGGGGGGGGGGGGAGAGCGAGAGGGGGTCCCTCACCCTCTTGCGGAGAGAGGCAGGGAAAAAAGGGGGGTCGGATCAGGGCCTCACCTTTGGGGACCCAGAGGCTGCCCCTGCCTGGCTCCTTTCTGGATTTCAATCGCCCCACCTGCAGTCGTCATGGGTGGGAGGCAAGGATGGCCCCAGGCTCGTGGTTGAGGTGAGGGTCCAGGCATCTCCGGGGGAGAGTCTGGAGAGCCTCTGGATTTCCTTTTGCTCGGAGGGGAGGGTGAGAATACATCGCCGCCGCCCGACAGGGGAGAGCCCAGAGGAGAATCAACCAGCGCGTTCTGGGTGAGACCCTTAGCAAGATCACTCCGAGGCAGAGCAGGCGGGAATGAAACACCCCGCAAAAACACCCCTCCCCTACCATCGAAGAAAGCATCAGACAAGAGGCCTTGTCTTCGAAGGTCGTCTCCCCCCACCGCTGGGCTGGGGGTGATGGGACCTGTAGTCCCGCACATCCGGGGAGCGCCGGGCTTGGGGGCGGGCTGTTCCCGGGGAGTCCACCCGCGAGGCTGGCCGTCCGCAGCTTCAAGCCGGGGGCCGGGAGGTGGGGGGGGGGGGAGCCTGGGGAGAGGCGGCCCCCTGGCCCGGCCCGGCCTTCCTCTCAGGGTGCCCCCTGGTGCTCCCAGGGCACCGGGTCGCTCTCTTCGCCGCCCGCGGTGTCCCTGCGGTCCTTCCAGAAGTGCTCCACGTCCGGCAGGACCCGCTCCGGCGGCAGGTCGCCCAAGGCGTGGGGCTGCTCCCTGGGCTGGGTCGGGCTGTTTTCCCCGAGGGGACGGCCCCCCTCCGCCTCTTCCTCCTCCTCTTCCTCCTGGCGACAGTTCAGCGTCCGGCCGAGGCTCCTCAACCCCTCGCGGAGCTCCGGCGAGAGGCCCAGGAGAAGGCCCGGCCCGAGGGCGCCGTCGAGAAACACCAGCCCTTCGGCGGCGGCCAGGAGCAGCTCCGGGGGCGGCGGGGGGCTCCGGGCCAGGGCGCTGCGCCTCTCCCAGAGCCAGGCGGCCCAGAGGGGCAGCCAGGTGGCGTGGAAGAGGAGGGCCAGGCCCCAGAGCAGCCCCGCGCCCCCGGGCCGGGCCGGGCGCCCCACCTTGGCCAGCCGGGGCGTCCTCGCGGGCCGGCCCTCCGGGCGCCGGCAGGCCCTCCAGAAGCCGCAGGCGGCGCAGCCCGCGGGGGCCAGGCAGGCGGCCAACGGGTAGAGCGTGCTGAAGACGGCCATGAAGACGGCGGCGCCGTCGGGCGTCCGGAAGAGGCAGCGCAGGGTCCCGCCGGGCGGGGGGCGGCCCTCCAGGCGGGCGAAGAGGAGGTGGGGCAGGGCCAGGAGCCAGGCCGCCGCCCAGCAGGCGCCCACCACCCCGGCCAGCCGCCTCCGGCCCCAGGCCCGGCCCCGGCCCCGGGCTTGGCCCACCGCCGCCCAGGTGAGGCTCTTGGCCACCAGGCAGCCGTGCAGCAGCCAGTCCGAGGTCCGGCAGAGGAAGCGGCCCAGGGGCCAGGAGCGCCGGGCGTAGGTGGCGACCCGCGCCGGCAGGCACACCAGCGCCAGCAGCAGGTCCGATGAGCCCAGGCTGAGCAGCAGCAGCGCCTCGGCCGGCGGGAGCTTCCCTCGGCGCAGCTGGTGGCGCACGACGGCCAGCAGGAGCAGGTTGGCCAGCGAGCCGGCCAGGCAGACGCCGCCGAAGAGGACGGGCAGCAGCACCGGGAGCCCCGCGCCCGCCCCGGCCCACCAGCCCGGGGGCCCGCCGGCGAAGACCGGGCGCGCCGAGCCGTTCATGCCGCTGGGAGGAGGCGCGTGCGCGCCCCGACGGGCGGGCGGGCGCGCGGGCAGGAGCCCCTGCCCCCCCCCCCGACCTCTGCCTTTGGGGAGACCAGTCGGAGCGGGGCCGCGGGGGAGAGAGCCAAGCCTTCTCACGAGGAGGCAGCCCAGCCCCTCGACGCGCGACGTCTCCCTCCGGAAAGCTGGAGGGCAGGAGCGGCTGCCCGGCGGAACGTGCCAGGGCGAGTGAGCAGGTGAGCGAAGGCACGCTCTGAAACTGGGGAGGGGAGGCGGGCGGGCGGGCGAGCGAGATGGGCCCTCCCCATCCCCTAAGGACGCCTGGCCGGCCGCCCAAAGCGGGGCGGCGGGGGCGGCGGCGGGGGGGGGGGGGAGAAGACAAGCGCTCTCCCCTTGAGCCGTCGGAGAGCCTAGCTTTGGGGTGAGCGGGCGTGTGAGATAGACCAGGGAGGCACTGCCTTCGCCGGGATTCTTGACGCAACCCAACCCCCAAAGAGTCCGGTGGCATCCTGAAGACCGCCAAGTTGCGTCTCTTTCATGGATCACCGCCCCCGCTTCTGAAGAATCGGGCTGCAAACCCCGACCGCTTGTGGCGACCGGAAGCCTTCTGCTTTCCAAAGGGGCCACGAGACTCCGGGGTCGCCGTGCGTTTCGGTCTGTTCGGGCTGCGATCCAGAAGGTGTGCGCGGGAACCCAGCCAACGCCGGCCAAAGTCGCCTCTTCAGGCAACACCGGCCGCTCGGGCAGAGACACTCCGGGAGCCGCTGCCCTGACGGAACTTTCTCGGAGTTCCAGAAAATTCTGAGAATCAATGAGTTGGTTAATTAGAGTTGAGTCACAGACGTTTCCACACACACACACACACTTTGGAAGAGCAGCAGTTGCAAGGGCAAAACCGCTCTGGGGCTGGCACCCCCAAAACGAACGCATGTAATTTGGGAGAAGCCATGGTGTGTGTGTGTGTGTGTGTGTGTGTCCGTAGCTTCCTCCGGAAAGCTGCAGAGCCTCAGCCCTGGTTGTTTTGTCGTAACAGATCAAGACGGGGACATCCGTCCTTGGACATTTTACGAGGAAAAAAAGGACCTCAAGACGGGAAAGTCGCTCGCGGGGTCCGGGCGGAACAAAACAGGAGCTGTCCGGGGCCCCGGGTGCTGAAATGCCAGCCGCTCTGCGCTCCTTTCCTCCCGTCTTCCGGCCAGCAGGGTCGACATGATGGACCAGACGAGAGGTTTCGATCCCGTCTTGAAACCCACCGACACCGTCCTAGGGATCCCGCGCTCCTCGGGGTAGACCAAGCATGCCCTCGCTGAGAAATAGCAACAGCCGCCAAAAGAGATTCCCCCAAAGGTAGCCAGCTGGCCACCGCTGCCGCCCTTCCCTCTCCACCTTCCCGTCTGGGCAGGGCTGTCTGGTGCCCGATGAGTCCCAGCCCTTCCACCCACTAGGAGGATGAGAGCGCCTGGGGAAGCAGAGACTGCTTTCATGGCCTGGCCTGGCTTGACTTTCAAGAGAAAAAGACAGGAAGGGTGTTTTATAATAGCCATTGTATTATTATTATTATTATTATTATTATTATTATTATTATTATTATTATTATTATTATTATTATTATGACCATCCATTTCGCAACCTTTCTCTGGCCCTGTAATCATCTGGATGCCTCTGAGCTGGGAACATGATAATCAGCTCTCTCCATCGGAAAACTTTCAGTGGCCAGCAAAAGTTTCTCCTCCTTTTTTTTTTTTTTTGAAGCTACAGTTCCCATAATCCTGAAAGGCCATGTTGGCTGGGGGAGTCTGGGAGCTGTCGGCCTTTTTCCATTTGGTCACACCCTCCCCCACCAGCCCCTGCCAAAATGATATGCTAATGATTGTAGAAATTCCAGTTGTTCAGAGTCCCGGATCAAGACTCTATGCATTGCACTCCACTGGATCTCACTGAATGTTAACGATGACAACGGCAACGACAGTGGCAACAAGAACAACACCAACAAATATTATGGAATCTTTAAGAGGAACAATGGCATTTCTGTGTGAACTTTCATGGCTTATACGCCACTTCTTCAGACACAATCCATTGGTTTTGCTTCATTTTTGCTTTGGCTGAAACAGATGAACACAACTACCATTCTGAAAACTGTATTCAGGTATTAAGAGCCACCAGTCTGTTCCAACCACTATGTATGAGCTTACAGCCAAAACCGTGGGGCCACAAACTCCATGAAAGAAACTCCAGAATCTACATAGGAAGAATTCTCTATTAGGCAAAGCAAAATGGGTGCAACAGACCTTTTTCTTTCAGCAGGATGTTGCCAAGGTAAGCACAGGAGAAGAGAATGGGAGCAACCCTAATCTTAAATCTTTGGAGTCTGCATGCTGTGTTGAGATGGAATCCAGGAGGCATACTCTGAAGACATAAAACGAAGCCTTCAAGGTACCTTCTTCGGCTGGCTTAATAAAGGTTTTAACCTGGTGTCAATTCTGGAATTAGTTTTAGGGCCAACACAACTACTTTACAATGTTGGCTTGTAATTTAAGCTATGGAATGAGTGAAGAGCCACTTTCTACTCTTGTCTTCTGAACCTATGGCCAGGTATTTTTACTGACTGACTTTAGTTCTGGGGTGGAAGAGAAAGAAGTATCTGCTCTTTCTCTCCACACACCTCAGAGCATTGTAAATGTCTCGTATGCACCTGTTCCTCATCTTCTACATCATCTACATCAAGCCACCTCTGGTGGAAAGGCAGCTACGATGGAACTAGGAAAGATCCTCAAGTGTAAGGATATATCCCTGGAGAACAAGGTCAAAATCATTCAGACTGTGATGCTTCCAATTACTACCTTTGGACTGGAAATCTGGACCATGAGGAAAGTGGACAAGAAAAAGATAGACTCATTGAAGACGTGGTGTTGAGGGACAGCTCTGAAGTGGAACACTAGAAGACAAATACATCGATTCTAGATCAAATTAAGCCTGAACTTTCATAAGAAGCTAAAATGACTGAACAGCGGCTCTTGTACTTTGAACATTTCAAGAGTCTCTGGAAAAGTCAGTACTAACTGGGAAAAGTTAGGTGCAGAAGGAAAAGAGGAAACATTAAGATGAGATGGATTGACTCAGTAAAAGAAACCATGGCTTCTCCTTTATGAGGCCTGAGCAAAGGACTGTTAGGGACAGGACCTTTGGGAACTTTTTGTACGGTATATGTGTACACACATTTTATGTTAGTATTGTTATTATTGTTTTTCTTTAATTTATAAAAAAACTCAAAAATAAAAGGACCTTTGGGAACTCATGAATTCATAGGGTACTATGATCAGAGTTTTGGAAGGAGTTTGATTAGAGAGATCAGAGTTTTGGAAAACTCTGATCTCTCTAATCAAACTCCTTCCAAAACTCTGATCATAGTACCCTATGAATTCATGAGTTCCCAAAGGTCCTTTTATTTTTGACAGGATGAGGAGCACATTGCGAGTACATGCCCCATGGTCCAAGAAAAAAAGATGCCTGCACACAAACAAAAAAGAACTGCTAACAGTATTGAAGGCCTCCAAGGTGTACGAGAAAGTTGTATCAGGCAAAATTGTACAAGTTGCCACCGACAACACAGCAGAGTACTGTGAACAAACGGGAGAACACACTCCCTATCTCTGTTGCTCCTAGCTGTTGGACTTTGGGAATGGTGCCTCCTATGACATATATTCCCAATGGCCACCCATGTGGCAGGGGAGGACAATCAGCTGGCAGACAACCTGAGTCAGTGGGAGGCACAAGATCACAAATGGGAACTAGACGTCAACATCTTTTAACAGCATGTGCAGCAGATGATATCAACCAAGCATAGACCTTATTGCCACTTAGTGCAACAAAATATGTGAGACGTATTGCTCCAGGTCAAGATGAAGGAGATTCTCTCTGAGATGTTTATATGACTCATTTATCAAGGAAACTCCTCTACCTTTTCCCAGCAATTCCTCTGTTGCACAGGGTGATAGTAACACTTCGCCAGGACAAGTCCAATGCAGTCCTACTCACCCCCATGATGGCCTCACCAGCCTTGGTTCACATCATTAAAACTGATGGCAACAGAGATCTACCAACTGCCCCGCTTCCTCACTTATTCAGAACAAGGAGATAATTCACCATCCGTACTTAGTCAGACCAAAGCTGACAGTGTGGAGAATTCTCCAACACTAAAAAAAAATTGTTCACGAGTCGAGGAAGCCATCCATCCGGTGTAGTTGTAAATATAAATGGTCAAGGGATTCTTCCTTTGCTCATTCAATGGAGAAATATAACTTCCAACCCTTGTTGCACACAGTGTTGTGTTTTCTCCTGCATCTAAAAGAGAATGATTTATTGCATTCTTCTCTCAAAGTCTACTTGTTGGTTATAGTAGTAGCAAAGCAGGTTCCTGGCTCCAATGCATCACAGTACTTCAGAAATCCAACTCTCAGGAAGTTCCTGTGAGGTCTGCCTTTCCAGATGTGAGAACTCCACCCCCACAATGGTCACCCTCCCTAGTATTCAACAAACATATGAAATCACCCTTCGAGCCAATGGCTACAGCAGGTGAAGGACTTCTCGCCTACAAAACAGCATTCCTGATGATTAAGACCTCAGCAAGAAGGGCAAGCAAGTTATGCACCCTCCAACATGACGCCCCCCCCCCCTTTCCTGCAGTTTCACAAGGATAATGGCACTATTTTTCCTCACATGACTTTCCTCCCAAAGGTGGTAGCAGATTTTCACCTCAGTCAGCCGCTGGTTCTCCCAGCTTTTTACCCATCATCTACTATTGAATTGGAGAAGGTGGTTCATACCTTGGATGTACATAGAACTTTGGCTTTCTACACTTCTAGAACCAAGTACTTTTGTAAGTCTAACATGCTGTTTGTGAGCTATCGGAGTGCTAAGATGGGTGAGCATATCACCTCCCAAAGATTATCAAAGTGGGTCATCAACACAGTCAGGCTGTGGTTCTGTGAGAGGTCATTCCACCAGGGCTGTGGCATGATCCATGGCCTTTGTCAGTTAACAGACATTTGCAAAGCAACAATGTGGTCTCAACCCTTGATGTTCATCAGACACTATAGCTTGGATGTCAGGGCTAAACTCAATGCTGCATTTGGGAGAGCAGTCATTTCTTCTGTCTTGGTGCGACATCCTACCAGCTGGTAGGTGAGCTTGCCAGTCACCCACATACAGTACATGTTTCTCAGAGACCATGATGACGAACAGGTTACTTACCTGTAACTATGGTTCTTCAAGTGGTCATCTGTGAATTCCCACAACCCACCCATCCTCCCATCAGTCTGCCATGCTACTGTTCAAGTATGGACAGTGGCAGATTTGGGGAACTGAGAGATAACCATTAGGCTCATGGACACACACAGTGGGGGTGAGGGTGGTCCTAATGGTCTTTTTACTTTGAGCTCTAGAATATTCTGACAAGTTTCGCACAGGTGCAGAAACACCCACAAGTGTGAATTCACAGATGACTACTTGAAGAACCACAGTTACAGGTAAGTAACCTGTTCTTATTTAGAAGTTGTCTGTTCAGCAGCAGTATGCCACTGAATACTTAATTCTTTTGGACAAGAATCCGTTGGTGAATTTCACTTCCCTACCTGTTTCCCACTCTGCTATCTGTGATCTGTTTGCTTTGCCGCATCAACAAGGTTCCCTCTGGGTTAAGCTTAATTCAAGAAGGAATTTTCCCTTACTGTGTCTCCATTGAGAATAGTGATGAAATGCAGTAATATCTATGTGACAAATTGGGGGTGTTTGATTTGTATCAGTTTTTGTTTTCTTGTTTATAAAGCAAATCTAGCAGACAGTTTGACTTTGCTTTTTAACTGACAAGATGACAAATGTCACTTACTGTTCAGCATGTAAACTATAATTGTCTGTTTGATATATGCTAAATTTAAGCTAAGTTATAAGGTGTGCTGTTTGGAAGTGTGGAAGATACAAGAGTTGGAGCTACAGATAGCAAGTTTATGCTTGTATTTCCTACTGACGAAGACTTTCACCCAAGTTATTCTATGGGTAGGTGATAAGCATATCACTCTCTGCATGTATATATATATTTATTATATATATTTTTGCATGTTTATACATGTAGGAGTGGTACAATTTTGACTTTAACTCTTGTTGCCTAAGTACAATTTGGTTTATCTAAGCCTGTCTGATTCTACTTTTGATAAAAATTACTGGTAATTAAAACAGTTCTTTCCTACAACCTTCCAAAAGGTATTATGAGCAGCCTATTAATTGGTTAGATAATAAACAGTCAATATTGTACTTGACCCTCGTATCTTCTGCACTCAAACCATTTTTTAATTGACCATGTAATGTCAATCGATATCAAGATGCACTGAACTCTGATGACATTGTTGTAGGGAGAAAAAAATATTTCCTTAAAATTCTGCATGTTAATTAGCATGGTAACATTCATTCTCTCGTTTTTCTATAAAGTCACTCTCACTATACTGGTATTTTCAACAGTAAATACTAAAATGAGGTGAGATATCTCCCTTTACAGTCATCAGGGTTTAATGTTTTGTCCTTGTTCCCCATGTATATAGTAGCATTTAACCATTCGCTTATTTTTTAAAGTTGGGTCTGTCTTAATTTCTGGAATGCTAACATTGTTTCAGGAAGCAGTTTTTATTTGCTGCAGGTTTCACGTGAATTGTCTGTATGTTTCCTTAGTGTAGATTGCCACTGTGGTATTTGATATTCAAGTGTCATTTGTTTGCTGTTTAAGAACCATCTTATTGAGTTATCTATTATGTTTGTTTTTGAAAATCTAAAATGTCCAACATCCTGTTGGAAGCAATGAACATGCGCTAAACCTTGACACTGTTTCAGCTTCATAGCTAAACAGAGCTTCCATGTTCAGAGGTTGTAGGTCTTCAGGTAGCAGCTGCCAGGTGCCATTTCCTGTAACATGATATGTGCTTATACTGTACATCAGACGAGCTTAAAATGTATGGAGGGTATTTTAAATGCACCCACTATAGAAGCTCGGAAGAACTGCTTTTATACTGGCATACTTTAACACACACACACACACACACACACAAACAGTACTGTGTGCTGGCAAGCAGGAATTCTTCAAAATACACATTTTTTTCTGAGCTTCAGGTTGTGAGATCCTTTTCCTGGGGATGCCGAGAAAATTGTAACCTTCTGTGACATCAGCATTGCAGCCCTTTCCTAAATGTTCACTGGCTACTTCGAAGTTTTGTTTTTCAATCTCATGTAATCAGGACAAAGGAGAACCAGTTATCTTGACAGCATGGTTACCTTCTTCCTTCAGTGTTTGATCTTATGTCTGAGATGCCTAAGCCTGAATCTAGTTGATAGTCCCAGCTAGAGCAGACCTATTGAATCAACTCCGAGAGAGGCCCGAAAAGAAAGAACAAGAAACCGGGCCTTCTCGGCGGTGGCCCCTCGACTTTTGAACAGCTTGCCGCCAGAGATCCGCCTGGCACCCTCGCTGGGTGTTTTCAAGAGCCAATTAAAAACTTGGCTCTTTAGGCAGGCCTTCCCTACTGCCAATACTTGATTTTACTTTTCTTGGTTTGAAGTTTAACCTTCCATCTTGATTATAGTATTATTGTAGATTTTAATTGTTGTTTTTATCTGTTTGTAATATTTTGTGAGCCGCCCTGAGTAGACTCTTGTCTAGAAGGGTGGGATAAAAATCCAATAATAAATAATAAAATAAATAAATACTAATGATGCCTTGATGGACCTATAACAACAGATGCTAGTGGGCTAAGACCAAGATTAGTCATACCTAGCACAGACCTATTGAAATCAATGGGGGTTAATAGCTGTGATTAGCAAACCCCATTCATTTTAGGGGTCTGTTCTAGGTAGGTCTAACATTGGGTTTAGCCCAATATAAAATGTAATATGAAGGTAAAGCCTGTACTGTCTCTGGTTTTCAATTAATAGAAGAATTCTTACCTTTTCTCTCTTAAATTCTTTCCCTCCCTGCTATCACAGAAGTGAATATTGCAACGTCAGTCTTTTTGCAAAATTTAGAGAGAGAGATAAATAAATAACTTTTAAGTCTTCTGCCGGTATAATCCTTAGAGCAAAAACCCTGTACAACAGGTGAGTGTGAATGAATGAATGAATGAATTGAATGAATGAATGAATGAATTTAATGTATTGCAGTCAAAGACAAGCACCCAGGTGAGTTTCAATATGCCAGCATTGGCATATTGGCTAACATCATGGTGTGGCTAGAGGAATATCAGATTCTTTGTGTATCTGCTGCCAGGCATTCACTGTCTGTCACTGAGCCATGTTGCTCTCATGTTGAGCATGTTGGCCCCAGTTGTAAAAGTGGCCTATCTGGCAGGTTTGTTTTAACTGAAGAAGGTGGGACTTTTAATAAGTTTCTCATGTGAAATAACTGGCATGGGGCTTGCCTTAAAATTGCCCCCCCCCCCCTACAAAAAAAGATAGTTGCACATCCAACCAAATCTGAAAGATCTGGAACATTCTCCTTTGCACACGAGTAACATTCTCTCGAGATTCTAGTGTCATCTGAAAACCTATCTAGGGCAATAGCATGTGAAGGCAATATTGATTAAACAGGTATGTGTTTAAAAGAACCGTCTTAGTTTTCCCTCTCTTCCTCCACACATTTTTTTCCTGTAATTACCAATTTTGCAGGAATTATGGGGTTGTTGTTTACTGCAAAGGAAATCCTACATTCTGGATCCAAAAGCAAACTGGCAAAACCCAGAACCAGAAGGTGTGTGGGAACTTGAAACACAGACGTTGGCTCTCATAAGCCTTTTTTTCAGAAGAGGATGCAGAGTCAACAAACTTTCCGTTGGTATTTGCCTTCTGCGATGATTCAGAGAAGGAAATATTCTGTGATAAATAAAACAAGATTTCACTGAAGTCCTGTTTAATCACTTTGACGGTGGTGCTCTGTTGTCCGGCTACTCCTCACCCCTGTTGCATCACCTGAGCTGACTCAGCGCAAATCACAGAACCCACACCACACGGAATCATCTAGCAAACAGCTTCAGATAACTCAGATCAGTGAGCCAAGCAGCACTGGGAGGTAGGACTCACAGTGTTTCTGCTTAATAGAACATGCAAACATCTGGCAGCTAATTGTAATCCTCTTCACTGACTGAGGTGGAAAACACTACAGCAGCTTTTTCACAAATGCCTTTGGTGGAGACACGGGAGAGGGCCGCCTTCTCGGTGGCTGCTCCTTTAGACTCTGGAACTCCCTCCCACTGGAGGACAAGCTAACCCCATCTTTGCTGTCCTTCCTGCCAGAAGACAAAGGCCTTTCTCTTCAGGCAAGCTTTCCTTTAAATGACTGGTTGACCAAGAGGATTTTTAAAAAGGGATCGTTTTATTCTGTGTTTCACCTGCGTTTTTAATCTCGCTCTTGTGCTCAGGAGATCCTGGAACTTCGACCCTATGAGCCCCCTGGCTGTACTACATCATGGACAGGCAATGAATTTGGAAAGAGTTCTCAGGCAACAAATCCCATGAGTCAGAAATTGCAGATTGCTGTGGTTAAAGGAGAAGTGATTCACCTGTGATCCCTTTTGCCCTCACATCTTTCTTAATATTACCTGCAGGTGATTGGTGTTGCTCATCCACCTTCCTCCCCAGAGACCCTTGATTCCACAATCAAAGTGCTTTGTCAGAAGGTTAACTTTGACAGTTGGGCGGGAAGAGTTGGAGGAGGAGGAGGAGAAGCCTCCAGGGAGGAGAACGAGAAAGATGGAGCACCTCATTCTTCCCACCCACCCACCCCACACGGTCCAGCACACTTGAAAAACTCCAGAGGAAAAGTGATTCACCTTGTCTGGTTTCCCATTAAGCCCGCTTCCTGTCACTTTGTGCCACTCCACTCAGCCTTTGGTGGAATAAAAATAAACCAGTTGCAGCAACAATGGTGATGATCAGGGAGTCTTCTTGAGCAGACTGGAGGGGAGCAAAGAGAGGGAACAAGTGGATTTCTTCCAGCCCTCTGGAAGAAATCACTAGGTTCAGCGAGAGGAGATGACTGATTGCCCTGCAGGAAAAAGGAAGGAAGGAAGGAAGGAAGGAAGGAAGGAAGGAAGGAAGGAAGGAAGGAAGGAAGGAAGGAAGGAAGGAAGGAAGGAAGGAAGGAAGGAAGGAAGGAGGGAGTTGATGATGGATGGATGGGTGGAAGGAAGGAAGGAAGGAAGGAAGGAAGGAAGGAAGGAAGGAAGGAAGGAAGGAAGGAGTTGATGATGGATGGATGGGTGGGAGGGAGGGAGGGAGGGAGGGAGGAAGGAAGGAAGGAAGGAAGGAAGGAAGGAAGGAAGGAAGGAAGGAAGGAAGGAAGGAAGGAAGGAGTTGATGATGGATGGGTGGGAGGGAGGAAGGAAGGAAGGAAGGAAGGAAGGAAGGAAGGAAGGAAGGAAGGAAGGAAGGAAGGAAGGAAGGAAGGAAGGAAGGAAGGAAGGAAGGAAGGAAGGAGTTGATGATGGATGGGTGGAAGGAAGGAAGGAAGGAAGGAAGGAAGGAAGGAAGGAAGGAAGGAAGGAAGGAAGGAAGGAAGGAAGGAAGGAAGGAAGGAAGGAAGGAAGGAAGGAAGGAAGGAGGACCAGGAGGAGCCTCTCCACCCGAGGTCGAGGAGAGAGGCCACCACAATCAAACAGTTCAAGGCAAGGGTGAGGGGGAAATGGGTCCGCGGGCCCCATCATTAGGTAGAGTGAGGTAGCCACCTTGAGGTAAAGTTTTGACGTGTCATGGAGAAGAGCCACAGCTATTGGAAAAGTTACGTTTTTGCCTTGAAAATTCAGAGAGTCACAGTCCAAAGTTTGGTGTTTGTTTGATCCTTTTAGTATTTCTATATTTACTGGTTTTAGCTTTAAATATTGATGCAAGCTGCCTTGGGCCTTCTTAAGGAGAAAGGTAGGGTAAAAATATATATTTTAAATAACACATATAAGAAAGAGAACCTTCCTCAGTAGCAATCTGTGAACACAGAAGGCTGCTTTCTTTCCAAGGTGAGAAAATGAATAGACCCAGGGACATGGAATGTTACAAAGACATTTGGATGCGATTCCCAGTTAAACGCTATGCTTCTTTGGAACCCACAAATAAAAAGAGGGAGTGGAAGATGCTGTGGTGTCTTTCTAAATCCAGCACCCATTGATTGATTGATTGATTGATTGATTGATTGATTGATTGATTGATTGATTGATTGATTGATTGATTTTGCAAACATATAGCCCACTGTGAAATTTAGAAGTATGTCCTCAAAGGAGTTAATAACAGTACCAGTGAAAACAGCGTTGTGTTTAAAGTACAAAATGCATCACATCAATCCATCTGATAGAAAGGAAAAATAACAGAGCATCATCCATGAGATGCATGAGCTAATGCAAAGGTCTGTGTGAAAGTTATGTGCATGTTAAGAAAAAAGTTCAGATGTCAGTAAAACTTTAAAAAAATGCTGAAATTGTAACCCTCACAAAATCAACTCTTATCAGACAGATTGTAAATGCCTAAAAAAAAAAAACAACCCGAAACATCAAAAACAACAGTGCTGCTCCACCCACCTTTCCAAGCTTAAGTTGGCACTTCTGAACAATACAAATGCCTGCCTTGCATAATTTCCACACTTCATTTTCAGGATGCCTGGTTTTGACAGGCAAATGGTGAGACAATCAAGCCCTTTGGAAATTGTTGTAGAGCTTCTCCTGACACAGATGCCTTGAAAACAGTAATTTGCAGAGAGAAAGAGGTAGGAGAGGTGGGAAGGACCTTTAAACATGAGAAATAATTTTATTAACCGAGGCAACTTTGACAACTCAATATCCAGGTTGACTACACTTAAAAGAGAAAGGAACACAGGACATCCCCAGACACATGGAGACATGTGTGTCCAGCACATGCTGACAACATCTGGTGAAGATTCCTGGAGAATCAAGAGTAGATTGAAAAGAAGGAACTCTTTAATCTACTTGTAGATTTCCTTCCCCATTAAAAAAATATATATTTCTGGAAGCTTTTCAGCAGCACAAGAGAGCTGTAAGCATGGTAAGGCACTTTGCATTTATGTTACTAGGTACAGATGTGAAGCTTGAACAATGGAGGAAGCCGGGTTGCAGGGTGGGGGATCAATTAATTCAGAATGTGGTGTCGGAGGAAAGCTTTGCAAATATCCCAGGTCCCCAGAAAGACCAACAAGTGGGTTCTAAATCAAGGCAAGCCTGAACTCTCACTAGAAGCTAAAAATTATTAAAAATGAGGCTATCACACTTTGGAGCACATCAGGAGAAGACAAGAATCACTGGGAAAGATAAGCAATGCTGGGGCAGGTGGAAGGTCAAAGATAAGATGAATTATGCTCCATAAAGTATGCAAGACCTGAGCAGGGCTGTTAATGATAGGATGTTTTGGAGGTCAGCAAAGGACAAGGTCACTGCACATCAGAAATGACTTGGAACCACAGAGCAAAATGCACCACGCATGCACGCACAGGTGCATGCTCACAATATGTACATTCTCCAAAGACCAAATTAAAAAATCCATCTAAAATAAAAAGAAGAAGAGGGTAGGGAGGGGGGATCTCCTTTACTTCAAGAACTAACAAAAGGAGGAGGAAGAGAGAAGGAAGGGATCCACTGTGCCCCTGTGGTCCTTCACATCTTGCTCCCTGTTGTCCCTCAGCTTCTCAGTTTAAGACAATAAGCTCCCTTCAGGCAATGATCAACCTCCTTTTGTGCATAAAATTCTCTAATTTCAAATTTCAGATAAAAGTCTGGTAGAAGAATCATTGTGATATCCAAGCGGGGGAAGCTTTCTCTGTATTTCATGTGTTTAGTGTCCAATAATTATGGGCTGAAATCTTGTTGCATAGTTACACAGATGGCGTATCTTTTGGAAGTGAATCGCCATAAATCTCCGTCGGCATTATCTGTTGCATGCTGAGTAACGACTAGGGAGATTCCTCCATTTAGGGCACTCTGCTTCTACAATAGTTATTCCGTCGGCACGGCATGAAGAAAGAAAAAGCAAGCCTGACAAAAATGTATCTACACAAAGTCAGTTGAGGTAAAACCTAGAAGACCCAGGCCTCACTCTGTGTGTGTGTGTGTGTGTGTGTGTGTGTGTCTCCCCACATGTGTGTGTTTTAAAATCTGTACATGGGAAGTGTCTGGAACTTGGAGATATTGTTTACAACTCTTCAGATGCCTGTGGCATGGACTGCCTTCATCTGAGAGGACTCTGCAAAAATTCACACACAGAGACGAACACAAAAAAACACAAAGACCAAAAGAGGGTCTTTATTTGTTGCCTACTGGTAGAAAGGGGTCAATAACAGATTCTGATTAAGAGTAATAATCGGCCTAGCTATATGTCTTAGCTCATGGTGCCTCAGACCTGCCTTCCTTGCACTTTCCCACAGGCTAAAGATGGGTATGAGTGGTCTCTTAGCTCTGCCCAGAGAGCTGGGAGAGAAACAGGCCCTCACCTTCCCTTGGCAACCGCCTGCCAAAATCACCATGGCAACGGGAGCTAGAAGCATCACGTGCCTGGAAACCTGGAGCTGCTTGGAAAGGAGAAGATGCCAAAGCTGGCGTGACAGCCACCCTTTTGACTTCCTTGCAGCCGGGAAGGAAAGATGAGGTGAATGCCACATGTGTTCTGTGTGGTGGTTAAAACGGTCATTCCTTGGAGTTGTGCACCAAATGTGGCGTGTTTGTGCTTCTCTGTGGAGACCACTGGGCAGAGCAAAGAGCCCGCAAGTGCTTATAAGGGGAGCAGCATCCCCTCAGGATGTGCCCTGATTAAAAAGTGAGGAAAGGGGAATCCAAAGTATCAGCACCTTATAGGAAAGACTCAGAGCTGGTCTCTATGGCGAAGGAAATGGACAGCTTCGGTCCCCCACCCCATAATGAATCCCAGGATCTCCCCTGTATGCTCCAGGGACAGAGGTGCTGGGGAGGGTCTCTGAGCGAGGTTACCAAGGTGTACCATCTCTTCTAGCCAGTCACAGTAGCATCTGGCTTAGCGGCAGTGCAGATCTGCATCACTATAGCCCATATAGCACGGTACCCTCAAATATGGTTCTTTTCTTTCTTTCCAACTTAGTATTTACAACTGATTAACCCTCCAGAATTGCGCGTGCTCATGAATGCTTGCTTTCCTGTATGGGCTTTGAGTGGTTGGGTCAGAATTTCACTTTAGGACATGAAGATCTGCCTTTCCCTTCGCTTTCCATTTTAATTCCTCTTTTCTTATTGGTGTGGTGGTGTCACTGCCAACGTCCATCGTAACTGCCTCCTGCTTTTTTTTCTCTGGTATTTTCTGGGCTGAAATTGGGCAAATCGTTCTAGAATAATTATAGAGGTGCTGTTTCCTTATTTGAATGTGAACCAAACTAGAGGGGGACAATGCACAGCACTGGCATTTATCTCAACCCCCGTGCTTCTGGCGGCCCTCCTCACGACCCTTTGCACTTCCTTCTGAGTAATGGTTTTCTTCTTTGCATTGAAACTGAAAGAATAGCGACAATGTGCCTTGAAGTGCATCATGTGCTTATTCCATTCGTTCTGAACTGGTCTAGTAGGCATCCTTCAGTCTCGAGAGACTATGGTAACATGCTCGGAATAGAGGACTTGGAACAGCATCTAGTGTGGCTGAGAAGGCCAATTCGAGAGTGACCATCCCTTCCACACGGAAGACAAATACAGTCTGTCCCCTGTCCAGCTCCCTGATTTTGCTGGTTTCGGGACTGCCTCTTGGCCTCGGCCTGCTGGACAAGGGTCTCTTCAAAATGGGAGAGGCTGTGATGCAACGCCTGCCTCCAGGCTGAACGCTCAGGTGTCAAGGTTTCCCATCGGTTGAGGTCCATTCCTAAGGCCTTCAGATCCCGCTTGCAGATCTCCTTGTATGGCGGCTGTGGTCTCCCTCTGGGGCGCTTTCCCTGCACTAATTCTCCATACAGGAGATCTTTTGGAATCCTGCTGATTTATCTACTTCTCATGAAAAAGACCCCCTCCAGCAGGGAAGGACAAATTGTGGCTCCCTTTACATTAGGGACCCCCAGGATCCATCCAACCCACCTACCTCCAATATGTCATTTAAAAGAAAGGGCTCACCAAGTCCCTTTTACGTCCTCGAGGGAGGGGCGCGAGGCCATTCCGGCACATTTGGGAGCACCCGGCTGTCTTCTGTTTTCCACACCCTAAATTTTGATGCTCTTTAAAAATTGGGCTTCTAGAGGGGGTGAGGAGAAGATTTCAGTTTTTTAAAACTCAATTAAAGAAAAGTAGTTTGGGTGGGCAGGAGTGGGAAGTTGTTCAAACAGCAGCAAGAAACAGGCTGGTGGTGGAACCAGGTCCAGCTCTGATATTTTTTTTATTAACAAGGACAATGACTCTCTCTTGCTACCACCACCTGAAGCTTAGCTGCAGTTGTCACTAGAAAGGTAATGATGACTTTACTCAAGAACAAAATGACCCTGTCGTGAGGCCAAGGGTTTAGGCTTCACCTTGAGTCAAGCTCATTAGCTATAGGGAACAGAATTATGGGCTAGGACTTTAAAAACTGAGGTTCGAACCCCACCCAACCTTGGAAATTCACAGAGTGGGTGGAGGGAGGGGTTAAAACCAGTAAACCCAGTCCTTCCGTGTTTCGTCTACCATCAAAGCTCTCTTGGGATTCCTGTAAGTTGGTTGTGACCGCATATCATATCATGGAACGCTCTCCCTCGGGAGATCAGGATGGCCCCTTCCCCTTTATCCTTTCGAAAAAAAGCTAAAGACCCATCTCTTCAGGCAGGCTTTTAACAATTATAACTGAATCCCTGAACCCCATTTTAGCAGATAATTTTAACCATTTTCATGTTTTAATCTTTTAATTATTTTAAATAATATATTGTTTAATTTGTCTTTTAATATTTTACTTATTGTGTTTTTAATTGTGTAAATTTTAATGTTCTGAGCTGCTTTGGGTCCCTCGTTGGGAGAAATGCGGCATATAAATAAAACTAATAATACTAATACTAATAATATCATCATAGAATCGTTGTAAGGTCGGAAGGGACCTCGGAGGTCTTCTAGTTCAACCCCCTGCCCAAGGCAGGAGACCTCATACCATCCCAGACAGATGGCTGTCCAATCTTTTCTTGAAAACCTCCAGCGAAGGGGCAACCACCCCATCGGGAGGCAAGCTGTTCCACTGCTTGATGGTTCTCAATAAGGTTTTTAATAAGGTTTATAGGATAAACCTTATTAAAAACCTGCTTATGCAAACGAGTAAGGTCTGCTTTGGATGGATAGATGGATCAAGTCCCAGGCAGTCCCTGCTTTGGACTCTCATTTGAGAAGGGTTGGCTTTGGGGGCTCTTATGGGGAGCGTCTACACTTCTGAACTTACTACTACACCTCTAGCAAAGGCAATGTATTTATTTATTCATTTTTATTTATTAGATTTCTATCCCGCCCATCTAGACCAAAGGTCTACTCTAATGTAGATGCAAACCCTGAAAAATTATGTTTTCCAATTACATCCAAGAATCCCCCAGGCAACAGGGTTGGGAAGACTTTGTGGGCTCCTCTTAGAAGTCGAGGGGGTGCAGGGTTCCCAAACTTGCAGCGTCTTGATCCTGCACTGAAACAAGGGCCCTCGCTGCTCTGTTTCCCAGCAGTTTCTCCTCTTCTGAAATAGCTGCGCTCGGCTACCCCAGCCATCTCCGTCTATGCTGTCATGCCTGTCCTTATTATTCAGTCCTTGGCAGCCACCTAACAAGATTGATCCACATTTAAATTTTCTCCCCTGTCCCATTTTCAGGCAGAAATTAGATCCGGTGTGGTGGCTCCAGCTGAGACTGGCCGCCTTCTGGGACCCTCCTCTGTCACTGGAGATCTCAGCTTCCTGTCTCCTTCGACAGATGCACAAACCCCAGCTAGGGTGCCCCTTCCTCCTCACCCCAGTAATTCTGGAGATCTGCTATCACAGATGTGTGTGTCACTTTCTCCTGGAACCCTTTGAATCAGGGACTTCCCAATGAACCTGCCTGATCTTTGAAAACTGCAACCCATGGCTTCCTTGGCTGAGTCCAGCTATCGCCAGGGATGGGGATTCAAGTGGCAAGACTCGCTGTCAAGTCGGACATGAGTGGCATCAGGGACTCGACTCGACGCTGACTCGGGCTTTTTTTTCCCAGTGACTCGAACTCGACTCCCAATCCGGAACTCACTCACCCTCTCCCTTTTTCTTCTGGGGGAAAAAAAGCTTGACTCAGACTTGAGGCTTGGTGCCAGACTTGAACTCAGACTTGGGACTCGGACCCAAAGACTTGCCAAGATCCCTGGCTATCCCTGGTTAGGCCTTCCGCTTTTCCTACCACCTGGTATATCCCATGGTTAGCTCCTAAACATTTAGCTTTGGAGCCATGTATCAAAATGTTTTTAAATCCTTCCCTAGGATTATTGCTGTGATATGCCATCATGTTGGAACTGACTTACAGTGACCCTCACGGGGCTTTCAAGTGGTTTAACCAGTTCCACTCCCCCCGTGAGTTTCCATGGCTGAGCCAGGATTCGAACCCTGGTCTCCAGAGTCCTAATCCGTCAGTCTATCCACTAAACCACCCTGAGCACCTTCCAGAAAAGCTTAGGAGCTCAATATAGCAGTTGTGGCAGCAAAGGATTTATAATAAAATTGGTCTAGATGGGCGGGGTATAAATCTAATAAAATAAATAAATAAATAATATTTAATAAAAGGTTGGGAATATTCAATATTTAATAAAATGCGGAGGGACCTACACCTGCAAAAATCCTTTACAGGAAGAAATGTGATTAATAAACAGGGGGAAAGAGATCAGGATTCTGATTAATACGAATCCTCCCAGCACTTTGTAATAGATCTTTTTAAGGTGTTTTATTAATAGCAGTCACTGCCATCATCTATATAAAGCTTAAGAATGTTCGAAGTGTTCTGCATACATTATCTCATTAATCTTACAACAGCCCAGTTAGGTGGCTCTGGAGGATTATTATTCCTATACTGAGGCTGAAAGCCAGGGTTGAACTTAGAAGACTGCGAATCACAGCCGCCACCGGACTTCAGAAGCTCCCAGCCCTCTTCCATAAAAGCTCGAACCCTTAAAGCGATTCCAGCTGGTTTTCCTATAGGAGAATTACATATTTTGCAGAACAGCCCAGCTGCTTTGCAAACCCGCTTAGAATTTCCAAGGACACCGTTGCAAAAGCATTTGCTTGGCATGAATTATTTCCCTTGAGCAAGGAAGCTGAGTTCTCTTGGACCCCAAGTAGGCCTGTGGAAGCAAATGTGCCGAATTATAAAGAGACCATGCAAATTAATTCAAATTTACAAATGGAGAAGACTCATCAACTCGTCAACCTCCTTATGCTTTCTGAAGATCTGGCTCATGGAAACCCCTTGGTGCTTTTTGGATTTCAACAGAAAGTTTGCAACAGAAGTTACATTTTAGATAGAAGAGGAAAGCCCTGTTAGTCCGGGCTAACGTGTCAGGCAAAAACAAAAGAAAAATCAATGTGCCACAACGGGTTTGTCTTCTTTATTTCTTTTTTTTTCTTTCTGTTTTGTTTTTGCCTGACAATATAATTTAAAACCGCTAACGGGGTTCAAGGGGGTGGTAAAATTAAGGGCCTGCGGGTCATTTGAGAAGGATCCCTGAACTCTGCCTTCTGAATTTTTAGATGTTAGCCGGTATGCACAGGAGACCTTCCTTTGCAAATGAATCCTTTTCTCAGTGCCCCTGCCATTATTTCCCCAGGGGATGAGTTTCCTACGCCAGGCCAACCAGGGCTGAGACCGACCATTCCCGAAGAAGCCAGCAACAAGCAAAGCCAGCCATGGGGAATACAGTATCAGCACTCTGCTGGGTGGGTCTCTGGGCTTCAAACCAAGGGGCGAATTCACCGCCTACCATTCACTGCTAGAACTGGGAACACTTCCCTCTTTGGACTACAGCACCCAGAATCCTGAGAAAGTTTGCTTTTCCAAGCTCCAGCTGTTCCCCTTGGATTGAGGTAGGTCTAGCTCAGTGACTTTGAGGTTGGGAGTTCGATTCCCCCCGGGCCTCCTGCGAATAATAATAATAATAATAATGTGATGGCACATGATGATGATGATGATGATGCAAAAACTCCAGGCACAGTCAAAATTATAAAAACATTGACTGGTATTATATAACAGATACAAGTTTTAACCAAAAACCTAAGGTAAAGGTTCCCCTTGACATTTAGTCCAGTCGTGTCCGACTCTAGGGCGCAGTGCTCATCCCCGTCTCCAAGCCGTAGAGCCAGCGTTTGTCCGAAGACAGTTTCCGTGGTCACGTGGCCAGTGCGACTAGACACGGAACGCCGTGAGCTTCCCACCATGGTGGTACCTATTTATCTACTTCCATTTTGACATGCTTTCGAACGGCTAGGTTGGCAGGAGCTGGGACAAGCGACGGAAGCTCACTCCGTCGCGTGGATTTGATCTTAGGACGGCTGGTCTTCTGACCTTGCAGCACAAAGGCTTCTGTGGTTTAACCCACAGCGCCACCACGTCCCACTATGTATCTGTTAAATATCGATGCAGTATGTATGCTGTTCCTAATATTGCCGTTTTTCGTAGCTCTGATGGTGGTGTGATTTCTGAGATCTGCAACTGATGACAATGATGATCACCTGCAAAGAATCACATGATCCATTGCTCTTATTTTGCCCGTGGAGAACCCCTTGGGCATTGAGGTTCTGGCAATGCCCCAGCTCTGTGGATCAGGACACCTGCCCTCATTACATCTCGGCTGGATTACCGTCGTGCCCTCTCTGTGGGGCTGCCTTTGGAAAGAGTTTGAAACCTCCGAAGGATCCAAAATGCCGAAGCTGGTTACAGGGAGCATGCAACTCCCCTGTTACAACAGCTCCACTGGCTGCGGATCGGTTTCTGGGCACAATTCAAAGGGCTGGTTTTAACCTATAAAACCCTACATGGCTTGGGTCCAAGCGATCTCAAGGACCGCCTCTCCCTCTATGAGTCCACCCGGGCTTTAAGATCATCAGGAGAGGCCTTCCTCTCGGTCCCATCATCCTCACAGATGCGTTGGGTGGGGACACAGGTGAGGGCCTTCTCTGTGGCTGCTCCTTTAGACTCTGGAACTCCCTGCCACTGGAGGCCAGCCTGGTTTTCATCTTTGCTGTCCTTCCTTCCAGAAGACAAGGACCTTTCTCTTCAGGCAGGTTTTTCCTTAGGGACTGGTGGTCTGCAAGAGGTTTTTAAATAGATCATTGTGCTCTGTTGTTTTAAATGTGTTTTAGTATTGATTTTATTTACCGTTTTTAATGCTGTACTTGTTTAATTCCTTTTAAATATTTGTGTACTTACTGTTTTTAGCTTTTCAATACTGTTTTAATAATGTAAGCTGCCTTGGGTCCTTCCGGGGAGAAAGGCGGGATAGAAAGAAAGAAAGAAAGAAAGAAAGAAAGAAAGAAAGAAAGAAAGAAAGAAAGAAAGAAAGAAAGGAAGAATCAGGGCCATTCCTTGATCAAGCCCTCGCCCTCTTTTTGGAGAACTGCCACTCCCCAAGTGGTCACTCGGTTGCCTCAGGCAGCCAATGCTGGATGCTATAGAGGGGTGGGGGGCAGGCAGCCGTTGCATTTGCTCAGCCGGGAGACTGTCCTCGGGTGTCAAAGATGCTCTTTGACCATCAGGGCGGCGTAGCAAGATTCAGAGCCGGGGGGGGGGGGCAGGAGTGGCTAGAAAGTGTTCAACGGAGACCATGGAACCACCCCTGCTCTGCCAGGAAACGCGTGGGGTAACCTTGTGGGCTACTTCCTCTCAACCTGTCCTACTTCACAAGGTTGTTGTGAACAAAAGAGGAGAGGATGGGAATCCTCTAGGCATCTTTGACTTCCCTGAATGAAAAGTAGAATAAATGAAATGATAATCCTGTGCTGTCAAGACAGTTCTGACCGAGGGCAACCCTTCCCAGGGTTTCTCAGGTAGAGAATACTCAGAAATGGTTTCCCCTTCCCTTCTTCTGGGGGAGAAATCCTGGGACGGTGCAGCTGGCCCAAGGCCACCCAGGCTGGCTGTACTGGCAGGAAGCACGGTGGGGGAATCGAAATCCTAACCTTAGCCAATACTGTACCTAAACCACCGAGCTCTCCAGCCAACTAGGAAAAAACTAATAAAAGAAGGGCTGGAATCCTGTTGCCGAGCTCCAACTGCAGGACGGAAACGACGCCATGAGCAGTAGCCACTCGCCGCTCGTTAAAGCTTCCTTTTTTGCAGTTACAGGTTTGCACCCAATCCAGCAAAGTTGCCTGCGCCCAGAAATCGCAGAAGAAAGCTTTTATATATATACTTTCCAAAGGCATACTATTGCTTATATATATATATATATAATATAGTATGCCTTTGGAAAGTATGAACACATCTGATGTTGGTCACATCCCTCGTGGCCATTGGTAAGGCAGCTGGCGCACAGGATAGGCACACACTCTTGCTCAAGAGTGAGGCCCTGGCCCAGAGGTGGGCCCCCAAAGCTGTTTCTGCAGCCCCTGTTCACATCAGACTCTCCCATGGCCCCCAATAATTTTCCCTAGCACCCCCTACCCCAAAAGATGAATTGCTGCTCCTGGAAGCAGTGATTCCTCTTTTAATTAGGTAGCAACCACCCTGCTTTCGCAACGCTATTCAGCACTAAAAATCACCCGTTTTCAAGAGAGGAAATGAAGTTCTGGATTCCTTTGTCTTTCCTTCTCACCTTTTGGGTGGTCTTGGGTGGTCCTTCCAGGATCCCATGGGTGGAAACTCAGCAACCGAGCTGCTTGGCTATCACCTACTCTAGCTCTTGCACATGGTTAGGTGTATTCTGGTTCTTGCACATGGTTAGGTATATTCTGGTTCTTGCACATGGTTAGGTATATTCTAGCTCTTGCCCATGGTAGTCCAGCCTTCTGTCTCTCTCTGAAATCTTTATGCCAGAAGGGGAGCACCAGGAGCAAGCATTTCCCCCTCTTGATCGCTCCAAGCAGCCTTCCCAATTGGGCCTGCGCTGGAGGAACAATGGGGCTGGCGGGCGAGGCTGGTTTTTCCATTAGCACAGAGAAAGGGTTTTTAATTGTGTGCTCCAGACCTGGGAGGTTGGCCCTTATCGCACAGCTGCCACTGGCAAAGCCTTTTGTGGGATGTTCAGCAGAAGAAGCTGCGATGGGGAATGGAGGGCGTGGAGGGGAATTCAAATGAGCGATACACGTGCACATCTCCCCCCCTCCCCGAAAAATGCACTGCTGTGAACAGGGATGGGCGATGGGGGGGGGGAGGAGGAGGCGACAACATCCCCTCGATTCCGTCTCAGGCTGAAGATCCTTGGTTGCCGGTAGTGGGCAGAGCATCAGGCTGGGTGTTAGAAAACCCAGGCTCCCCTTCCAAGAGAGTGGTGGAAATTCACAGGGTGACCTTGGCTCAGCCACTCTCTCAGCCTGTCCTACCTTGAAGGGTGGTTGTTATAAGGCTAAAGTGAGAAGAAGAATAGTTGTGTACGCCTCCTAGGGTATAAATGGAAGTAATGAATATCCAGTGTAGTATAGTGTGTCAAGTGGTGGTCTAGGTCTCAGAAGTCCTGGGTTCAAATCTCCACTCAGCTCTGGAAACTCACTGGGGGGGAGGCCAACAATAACACTCCTTAAATCTCTCACTTACTTTGAAAACTCTATTACGATCACGTTAAGTTGGATGTGACCTGATGGGGGAGCGGGAGGGGTTGCCACTTTCTTAATTGGCAGGACTCCTGTCCCACAGCCACACAAAACAGAACGCTTCTCCAGAAACTCAAAGGGGAACGCCACCGTGTGCCTCCCTGTCCGTCCGAATTTGGCCCCACCGAAAATGGAGGCATGAACTCTTGACGCTGCTGCTCTCAACAGTTTCTGGCTCTGATGAACTCAGGAAAACTTCACGCACCTTTTTGCCTCAGTTCGTTTCTGGTGGGAAAGCATCAGACACGTTGACAGGAATAATCATTTCAGTTCAGAACATAAGAAGGGGAGAGTTCATAGAATCATCGTAAGGTCGGAAGGGACCTTTGAGGTCTTCTAGTCCAACCCCCTGCCCAAGGCAGGAGACCTCCTACCATCCTGGACAGATGGCTGTCCAATCTTGTTGAAGAAGGCTAACGGGCACTCCCTGAGAAGCCCCAATGGGGGACATGAGAGGAATTAACCAACCCCTGTTCTTCCTGCCCCCCCCCCCCCCCGCAGCATCTGTTATGTGGAGGTATCGTGCTACTGAAGATCGAGGCTCCATTAGCTATAACAACTAACAGCCCTTGAGAGAGCTTCTCTTCCTCCTCTTTGTCATGCTTAGTCTTGCTTGCCGTTGTTTTGGCCTCCACACCCCTTTCTTCTTCCCTCCCACCTTGGTCTTCCTCTACCGTCTTGACACTTTTCTATCCTTCGCTTTCACGTCCCCTTTTCCCGTCTCCCCGGAAGTGCCGTCGGAGAAGGGAACGGCTTTCCCTGCTGCTAACTGTCCCAGCGATGTGGGTCTGCCATTCGAGGTTGGCTGGTTGGTTTTTACTCCCAGAATCCTCCAAGAACTCTTCCCCAGGCAGAATTCTGGGTTGTTCCCAAAACCTGTATCTGCAGAAACTTTCGTTTCACTCCCCTCTCTTTTTTAGACCTCGGGTGAGAGGAACAGGTGTGACGTTCCATCAGCCAGGGCTTTCAAATGTCACCCAGCTTCCCTTCCCTGCGGGTGGCCTTCTCCGTTTACCGTTAATTAGCCCTGGCTAAGCAGGTGCTAAGCAGGCTGGGTGGAGGACGGGGCTCAACGTGGATGCAGCCAAGGAACTTTTTCTGTGAACTGACGGATCATGTACCTTCTACGATGCAACTCTGGTTCCCAGGGGCTCTCCAGGATTTATAAACTGAGCCGATTTCTTGGTCCACTTCAGGAACTTCCTCGCGTCTTGACCATTGGTGGCTTCCGTTGCCCCATTTGTGCTTCGAGATGCCCGGAGTGAGGTCAGGAAGTGTAACCCTCACCCGTTAGTGGCTTCAGGATGAGGAAGGGTTGTCCAGAAGCTGGCTATGAGTGAAGTCATTCTTGCCTACCCTCTCCTTTTTTAAGACAGACGGGCACTGAGACCTGAGTCAGAAGCCCCCCTTTGGGCCTGTGAGACCAAGACATCAAGCATGCTGGCTAGAGGATTAAGGGGCTTCTTGCCCAAATATATAACTTTTCCAAACTCTGGGGATGGGGGAGGGGGTGCTATTCTGAAGATCTGAGGCATAGTGCACATCCCATCGCCAGAGGATTTCCCACATGCATATTGTGAACCTTCGCAGTCCTTCCCAGCCCAGTCCAAGTTAAACACATCCGTTGCAGACTTCTAATTTGCTAGTTTTTGTAAGGAATCATTTAGATCTGATCTTGGCACTGTTTCCTTGAACAAACACAGAGGCAGAAATCCGTCTCTGGATGTATCCAAACCAAACGAGTACCATTCGATGGTCTTTCTCATCATTTTTATATCAGGGCTGCACAATCAATTTGGACAAGTCATGAACTGAATTGGGGGGTGGGGTGGGGGACCTGGACCAGTTTGAATTGGATTTGATTGGTTTGAAAATCGGGGCAGAAGCAAATCTGGATTTGTCTGAATTCCTCTTTTAAAAAGTGGCAATTGAAATGGCAAAAGAAGATAGACAATGGGACTGTTATTATGTGCTGTCAAGTCAGAACCAACTTATAATAACCCTAATAGGGCTCTCATGGTAAGTGAGGTATTTAAGGAACAGCTTTACCGGTTCCCCTCCCCCCAGTGTTTTTCCATGGCTCAGCGGGGATTTGAACCCAGGCCTCACACTATCCAGTGCACCACACTGGGTATTTAGAGGCCTATCTGTATGAAATCCCCAGACATGGAGCTAGAAAACATCCAAATTTCAAGCACTTGTTTAAAATAATAATAATAATAAAGCAAAAACACAAAAAGATATTGTCCTTTTAAAGGAAGAGTAGTCAGCAGGAAAACACGTACACTGGTTTGTCTGCAATATTGCAGGAATAAAAGCCTCTGTTACTGGGCTAGCCAGCGTCCAAAGTTGAAGCAGGACTATGGAAAAAAAAATTATGGCAAAGATTTTCTGAATGCAAACCCCTGGGAGATGTGATGAGAAGGATTTCCATGTTTTGATTCAGATTCAAGTCTAACTTAGCCTGAACCAAATCAAGACCTACATCAGAACTGGCAAACTGGGTTGTGAAACAAATCAGGAGTTGTTTACACAGCCCAAACATTTACGTTCAAATCACAAACAAGAATCTGAGCTGAAGGACTGGAGTGATCCGAGAGAGGCACTAAAAATTGTTCAAAATTATGCACTTCAATGGAGAAAAAATTGCTTAGCGAAACGTAAATCATTGCAACAAGAAAGGTGTGGAAGCTGGCCACTTCCATTGGAACTGAAATTAAACAGACCAAAATGTTCCTGAAACTGAAATAACTCTTTTTGTTTACTTTTATGTTGTAATTCTCCAAAGTAATTGGAGAATTCACTTTCACCAATTGTGAAAGGCCTTATTGTTCCATCCTTAAACACATCCTGTGAGTAGAAATCAGTAGCCATATAAGACGGATTGTGGGAATCGTTGTGCAAAAAAGGAGAGAGAGAGAGCGATTCTGGGAATTATAGTGCACAAACACAACTTTCTCAAGCTCTGACAGACATATAAATGTAGGAACAAGTGATACATTTATTGAACTGTTAAGAAAATAAAACAGAAAACCAATAAATAAAGGAAGCTTTCAATGAGAATTCATCTTCCTCAGGCTGTGCACCAAGTTCTCCACTGGTCCCATAAAGGTATCTCCTGTGCCAGCATTTGTATTGTTTTGAGGACCATGGGGCCTTTTCCTGATTTTTCCCCCCTGACAAACGTATGTTTTGGTTCATGGAAAAGAAAACACGAGCCCTGCCTCAAAAGGGTCTCAAAACACGCAGAGGTCCAGGAAGGTTAAGAGGTCTGGAAAAGGATCAAGTTGGCAGCCTGGTGAGCCGTTGGCCCGGCCGCTGCTTCTCCTCGATTTGAAGCAATGTCTCAACCCCCCCCCCCCCGCAGTGCCTCCTGTCTGGCTGGATCTTTGCCCTCGCCTTGCCATCCCGTTAATTGCTTCGGGTTCTCTTTTCAAAGGATGACAAAACTGATGGATTGCAACCGCGAAGCTCAGTCAGGAAAGGCCGTCTTTAATTCTCAAAGTACAGATGGGGTTGATGCCCCCCCCCCCGCGCGCCTGTTGCACTCCTCTGCCTTTCTCTCTCTCTCCCACTTGGTTTTACTCCCCCTACAAATTTTTCCAGAGCGTGAGTCAAAAGAGTCTGGACTTTCACACGTGGCTTCTGGCGTGTCGAAACCCCACGGGGCTTCTCTCGCTGGCTCTCTGCTCTGCTCTTACTAGGAGCCACCACTTCCAGACAGGGAGGGAGGGAAACAGAGATCAGGGGGAGACCAGAGTGGCTACCACAGGACTTGGGGCAACCTCAGAGCAATGCTTTTGTCCGTGGAGAAAACCTGCATGTTGTCTGTGCAGAGACAGCCTGGTTTTTAAAAACAGTCTTTCCTATTAAATCTCTCTCTCTCTTGCAAAATGCAGCAATGGCCATTCCACAGAATCATAGAATCGTCGTAGGGTTGGAAGGGACCTTGGAGGTCTTCTAGTCTAACCCCCTGCCCAAGGCAGGAGACCTCGTACCATCCTGGACGGAGGGCTGTCCCATCTTTTCTTGGAAACCTCCAGCGACGGGGCACCCGCCCCATCGGGAGGCAAGCTGTTCCACTGCTTGATGGTTCTCACCATCGGGAAATTCCTCCTTATTTCCAGGTTGGATCTCCCTCTGATGAGTTTCCACCCCTTGGTTCTTGTCCTACCCTCAGGCGCAATGGAGAATAAATTGATGTCCTCTTCCCTGTGGCAATCCTTCGGATATGGGAAGACGGCTATCATGTCTCCCCCTCGGTCTTCTCTTTGTTAAGCTAAACATACCTAGTTCTTTTAGTCGTTCTTCAGAGGATATAGCCTCCAGTCCCCTTATCATCTTTGTTGCTCTTCTCTGCACCCCTTCCAGGGCCTCAGCGTCTTTTTTGTATTGTGGTGACCAGAACTGGACACAGCACTCCAAGTGTGGCCTCACCCGCGCGGTATAGAGTGGCACTATCACTTCCCATGATCTTGATGCTATCCCCCTGTTGATGCAGCCTAGGACTGTGTGGGCTTTCTTGGCAGCTGGAGCACACTGTTGACTTATCCTTAGGCAGTGGTCCACCAGGACACCTACATCCCTCTCACAGGTACTACTGTTGAGCCAGGCACCCCCTATCCTGTACCTGTGCCTCTGGTTTCTCCTGCCTAAGTGCAGGACCTTACTTTTCCCACCACTGAAATGCATCTTATTGGATAGGGCCCAATTTCTTAGCTATCTTTTAACTTCCATGTGCCAGGATCTGTTTAAAAACTTGCACTAACTGAGTTGCTGAGCATTCAGGGTTTTTTTACCCCACTTGAATGCCAATGTACTAAATATTAGCAAAAAGGTTAGCAGGAGGAGCAGAGGAAGGACTAACATGAGAGTCACAAACACATCCAGTGAACTCTGGTGGGGGATGACACAAGGCAGGGCCTTCTTTGGTGGTGGCTCCCAATCTGTGGAACTCCCTTTCTTTTCAAACTGCTTTTGGTTTAGGCAGAGCCAGAGTTGGCTCGAGACATTTTCTTGACCAAGATGGACCAAGGAAGGGTGAACATGAGCTCATTTAAGATGTATAGTACACAAACTGAGCTAGGTTGTTCCGGCGCATAAGAGTTTAAGGTTTACAACGTAGATAACAAGATAGATAGCTAAGGCTTTGTTCTCCTCTCAAAATGTCAAATATCTGCTATCTGAAATGTTCCTCTCTCTGTGTCTGACAGAAACCTAGTAATGGGGTGGGCTTAGTTATTCTTCTTGGCTGCAATACCTCTTAACTCTCTCTCTCTCTCTCTCTCTCTCTCTATATATATATATATATATATTGTGACTAGTTTAAATTCGCATGTCATTGTTTTCCACATCACAGGCTGCCCTTTGAATCCCTGCTCAGCCATGAAAAATCACTGAAGGAGTGGAACCAGTAAAGCCACTCCTTAAACAAATCCGTTACCTTGCAAGCCCTACTAGGGGTTGCTATAAGTCAGTTCCGACTTGATGGCACACAACCACAGGCATGGATCGGATTGTGCTGAGCATTAAGGTAGCCGTGCAAACCTCTTGCATGAGGAAGACTGTGACAGAAGCTCCCGGAATGACTGGAGTTGTGTGCCAGTGTGCAAACACATATGCACAAAAAAAGCACACGCGCAGAGTCTCCTGGCGGAAGAAGAATTCTAATTATTTAGTGCTCCCTGCTGGACAAATGAAAACATGGCAATTTCTCTGCTTATTGAAAATCATCTTTTTGTTGACCATGACATCCAACCTCCAGGAAGAAAAGAATGAGAGGACGTTGAGTTCGACTCCTTGTCAAATTCCCACAGCTGGAGCATCCTGGACAAGAGACCCTACAGCCTTCCAAGGTAGTCCATTTTACCCTCAAACAGGTAAAAGTCTTCCAAACGCTCGTCTGAAACGTCCTTTTTTTCTTTGTACTTTGAGTCCCTTCGTTGGGGTCCTACACTCTGCAGCCACAAACCACAGGTTTGTCCTCCAAACCCTTCCTTTAAGATTTTGCTCTCTCTCCTCTGAACATTTGCCAGCTTGCCAACAACTTCCTGGTACCACAGAGTCCAGAACCGGACACAGGCCGTCCTACGTGAGGTCCGGCGAAAGTAGAATCGAGTCGAACCATGACTTCCCTTTGATCTGGACAGGGCAACGCTCGGGTCCTTCAAGGGCTCAGTGTGTACAACGAAACAAAAACCAAACGAGAAGTTTTTACAAAATCTCACACTGACGTGAATCTGTTGACTTTAAAGATGCCATCCGATTTTGCCTCAGGGCGCCCAAAAGGGACAAATCCTTCAAAGGTTTCTCTTCAGCCACGCACATTGTTTAATACAATAAACACTTAGTAAAACTGATCTAGTATCTTTCTGGATGACACGTCTCGCGTAGAAAAGTCTGGGGACTGCAACAGGTCATTTCATGTCATTTTAAACTCCTTCGCTTCTGTTACTTCTACGGAAACCTCACACGGAGACCTCCGAGTAGACACATTTAGGATTCCTATCTACAACCCGTTTTACGAGAGGATCTGGTTGTTGTTGTTAAGTTGTGTCCGACTCTTCGTGACCCCATGGACCAGAGCACGCCAGGCCCTCCTGTCTTCCACGGCCTCCCGGAGTTGGGTCAAAGTCATGTTGGTCGCTTCGATGACACTGTCCAACCATCTCGTCCTCTGTCGTCCCCTTCTCCTCTTGCCTTCACACTTTCCCAACATCAGGGTCTTTTCCAGGGAGTCTTCTCTTCTCATGAGATGGCCAAAGTATTGGAGCCTCAGCTTCAGGATCTGTCCTTCCAGTGAGCACTCCGGGTTGATTTCCTTCAGAACAGATAGGTTTGTTCTCCTTGCAGTCCAGGGGACTCTCAAGAGTCTCCTCCAGCACCACAATTCAAAAGCATCAATTCTTCGGCGGTCAGCCCTCTTTATGGTCCAGCTCTCACTTCCATACATCGCTACTGGAAAAACCATAGCTTTGACTATGCAGACCTTTGTCGGCAAGGTGAGTCTCTGCTTTTAAAGATGCTGTCTAGGTTTGTCAACCTAGGATCTGGTAGGGAGCCTCAATTCATGTTTTAAATGACCTGAGACGACCTCACCCCATTTTGACTGGATGAACTGCATCACACTTTAATGTTTCTTCTTAGCTTGTTGACCTTATTGTTATTGTTGTGGGCGGTGGCGTTTTTCACAATATTTAATACCTTGATTTTAGTGAGCCTGGATGTATGTGTGAAAGTTATTCCGTGCTGGAAGCAGGGGTGAGTGCGAAAGATGGCAGGACTCCGAGTCAAGAACCTTAAGTGTTTTATGGAGAGGGATTATTTCCGGGGGTGGGCGAGTCTGCTGCAGTGGGAAAACTCCGAAGAGTTTTGTGGCAACTTCAACTTCTTGTATTTGGCACTATCCTTCATGGACCCCAGCCTGCCCAGGTCCACGAAGCCGGCTGCCTTCCACGAAAGCCCCACGCCAGAGGAAACCTGTAAATCGCAAAGATGCCATGACGCTCTATGCAGTGGCTGCTGTAGAAGAGGGAGGGGAAGGCTTGCATGCATGGCTCTCCAGCTGTGGTTTGATGGCAGCCCCCATCATCCTCAGCCAGCAAACCTAAGGATGATGAATGCTGGGAGCTGCAACCAAACATGTGACAGCGACCCGTTGTTTTTCTCTGCTGCAGAAGAGACAAGTTTTAACACGAATTTCTGACCTCTTTTTGCACCTCGGTCACCACAGTTGAGGGTGTGCGTGGAACCACGCTGGAACCAGGAAGCATTCTGTTTTGGACTACAATTCCCAGAAGCCCCCAAGCGGGTGGATTCTGGGAGTTGTAGTCCAAACACTTGGGCTTCATGCTCTGAATCAAGCTGCCGATGACAGAGAACAAAAGCCCCTTCGTTCAGCCTCTGGCCACTCCTCCTCCTCTTCTATTTCTTGTTTCCTCTCTCTTTCCTGTTGTTGAGCTGAAAAAACAGGCTTGCATCCATACGAATAACGTTTTTTTTATTTTAGCAGAGCTTCTCCCCTGAGCACAGAGCATCCTGCACGGTTTCACAGATGAGAAAAAGAGAGGCCTCTGCCCTTGAGGAGCTTACAGTCAGCATCGGGGGAGTGGAGATGAAGATTCGGAAGGGCAGCCATGAAGAAAATAGAAAAAAAATCCTCAAGTGGAAGGATGTGTCCCTGGAGACCCAAACCACGGGGTCTCCTCCACACTCTTGCAATTGCCGTCACCCTGTATGGGTGTGAAAACTGGACCCTTACGAGAGCCGACAGGGTTAAAAAAAATGATTCATTTGAAATGTGGTCCTGGAGGGGAGCTTTGCGGATAACCCGGGACTGCCAGGAAGACGAACAAGGGGGTCCTCGATCAAATCAAGCCTGAGCAATCTCTGGAGGCCAAAATGTTGAAACTGGGGCTGTTGTCCTTTGGGCACCTCGTGAGAAGACAGGGTTGTCTGGACAAGACAAGAATGCTGGGCATGGTGGAAGGCAGCAGGAAAAGAGGAAGAAGTATGAGATGGATTGACTCTCTAAAGGAAACCACAGACGTGGGTTTACAAGAGCTGAGCAGGACTGCCGAGGACAGGACGTTTGGGAGATTGCTCATTTCGCAAGGTCGCCATAAATCGGAGGTGACTTGACGGCCCGTCACAGCCACCACCGAGGGAAGACCTCCCCCTCGGTGAAGATGATGAAGATGATGCCCAGATCAGCACACACAGCCGGGAAAAAAAAACATACTCAGTGCTTCAGGTCAAGGATTAAATCCGTGTCCTTGCCTGCCCTCATCTGCAGAACGAGCCAGCCACGCACACACGTGCTCCCTTTGCACGCGGTGGGCTTGAGCCGAGAGGCTTTTTTTTTTTTTTTTGCCCTATGGCTGTGATCCCCCCCCCCCCCCATGGCTGGGCTGTTCCGCTGCTCTCCTGCCCCCGCACTCCATGAAAACCCGCATCCCGCTTCCCACGCCTCCGTCCCCTCCCCGTTCACACGAACGTCGGGTTCCGCGTGACTGCGGAGGCTTCGATCGGGAACCGGAGCTCTCGCGCGCCTGCCTGTCGAGCCGAACTCTTGGCGCCGCCGCGGCTTGCCAGGCCGACCCTCACCCAAGATGGCGGCGCGGCCTTCCGGCTCGCGGCGCCGACGCCACGTGGCCGCCGCGGGACGGCGAGGGGCGAGGGACCAACCCGGGGAAGGAGGGGCGCGCCCTCAACCAAGATGGCCGCCGCGCCTTCGGAGGTGGGGGATTCCGTTGCGCGGAGGGGCGGGGGCGAGCGCGAGGGAAAGTGAAAGTTCGGCGCCCCGAAGAGGAGGAGGAGGAGGAAGAGGGGGCTGGCCTGGTAGGGAGCCGGTGTGTCCCCCCCCCGCCACGCTTCCCATCTCCTGACCTCCCCCCCCCCCCAGTTCTTCAGGCCTGGGCCTTCTCCCCAGAGGGCAGACCCCCCCCAAGCATTTCAGACCCCCCCTCCATTTCTGAGGCTTTAATTCAATTAATTTCTCTTTCCCCCCCCCCCCCAGCCCCATTTCGTCTGCCTGAGGGGGCCCAAAGGGTCAGCCCCCCCACCTCCTTTTCTGAGCCTGGTGGCCTCTCTCTCTTTCTCTCCCCCCCCCCCCCAATACGTGGCTCCTTGGAGACCCCCCCACCCCACCCCCGTTTTCTTCTTACCCCCCCCCTCACTTTCTTTTTGGTGGGGGAGGACATATTAAGACTCTCCCCACACACACACACACACACACTTTCCTTCTGACAATTTCCTGGCCCCCCACCCCCACCCCCTAGATTTCAGTGGCTTTGCAAATTCACCCCCACCCCCGATTTTGAAATTCTGGGGGCCCCACCCTTTTCAAAACCCCACCCCCAGATCTTCTTTTTCTCTCTTTTAATGCTCCCCCCCCCCCAGGAGATTTGTCCCATTCCAGTTTCTGAAACTTTAATGCCCTCCCTCCCCCGCCTCTGACCCCCCTGCTCACTTAAAGCTTGGTGGGGTGTGTGTGTGTGTGGTCTTTTTGGGGTGGGGGGGGGGACGACCGGCCTGCCTGCCCACCCCATGTCCCCTGGCAGAGGGGGGGTCTTTCTGGGGGAGGGAGACCCCTTGCTGGGCTGTACCCCAGGTTTGGGGAGGGTGAGCTGAGGAGGGAGGGAAAGAGGAGGCCTGGGGTTTGGGGTCTCCCAGCCCCCTCCCCTCCAAGGGTCCAGCCATGCCCCCCACCCTGGAGAAGCTGGCCAACGTCGTCCTGCGGGTGCCCAGCATCGTCCTCCTGGACCTGCTCTACCGGTGGGACGTCCAGGCCTTTGCCGAGCTCCTGAACCCACGATCCCCGGACGCCCACCTGCGGAAGCATCTCCTGTGGAATGTCTATTACGCAGGTAAACGGCAGGCTGGGGGGGGGGGGCGCCACACCTGGGAGCACGAGAAGAGGGGATCTTTTGGGTCACAGCTCCCGGAATCAGTCCATGGCGGCTAAGGGGGGGGGGGGGGTTCTGGGACTAGAGTTCCCCAGAATCCTCTTGGCAAGAAGGGACAGATTCTGGAAGTTGTCCTTTAGAGAGAGAGAGAGAGAGAGAATGCTCTTTCCCAGGCTTTGGGAGGGTGGAGGAAAAGGCTTCAATCCGGCGGCTAGCGCAGAACTGCTGAGTTCAACACTTCTGCAAATCCCTTTGAGCCAATGGGTCTACCCTAGTTGGAAGCCAATCCAACTCTAGGGGAAATATCCCAGCTGTGAAGACAGTCTTGGTTGTAGCCACATATGACTGAGCATGCATAGATGCTATGTTGCCGGGGGGGGGGGGGGGGAATGGACTTCAGCTTTCTTTTAGAAATATTCTTTTATTATGTATTATAAAGGCTTTTTATTGCCACCTGGTCCCTTGAGCCCGATATGAAGAAGTAAATCAGTGGCCTTCTGCACCTCATGAGGCATCACTTTGTGTGTTAAGCCACATGCATTGAGGGATCGGTGACTGTTAGCTGACAATTTTGAGTGCAATATAAGGAGATTATGACTTTTTAAATGCCTTTTTTCTAAATGACGGGGAGTCCAAACAGGAATACATTGTATCAGATGAGGAAACTTCGCATGTGAATGGTTACATTTTTCTGATGTTCCAAAATGCAAGCCACTGAGATGGATAAGTAGCAAGTTCTTATCCAACTCATGTGGGTGTCTTTGAAAACCTACATTCTCAGAACGCAGAAAAAATGTGTTTTTAAAATGGTTTCTAATTGTTTCAATTCTACAGTAAATTTATCTGCATTTTAATATGATAACTTTTTGTATATAATTATCCATACCTGGCTTTAAGAACCTGTTTTAACCTATACTGTATCTTATTCTTCTTGTGCTCTGCCTTAGATCGCATTTCTGGGAGAATGGCAAAATGTAAAATAAATAAGTACATAAATGAACTGCATAGGTGGCTTCTTAAACTTTAGGTTATGACAGCAAGGGAAAACATAGTTTACAGAAGGCCCTGGAGAAATAATTTTAGTTCAATGTGTATCATAATAATGGACAACAGATTAATTATATTTTGGAAAGACTTAGGACAGGCTTAAGAATTTGAAACTACAGGCATGGAAAAACAGTATGAGGCTGTTGAGAATTCTCAACCGTAAATGAGATATTGGTGAAATTATTTGACATTTCTACTTTAGGCAGACTCTTAAACCTTTGATGGAGAGCTCCCAGGAATTTGATATGGCTTTCCCACAAAGAGAACACAGAAATGTGTTTTAAATATTGGGTCTCCCTCAACATCTAGGTCACATGGTGTGTATGGTCGTTTTGCTGCTCCCAGTCCGGTCCCTGGTGAAGCTGTACCTCTACATCCTGACAGTTTTGCTGCTTTATGTGAGCCACCAGACTGCCCGGTAAAAATTCTAAAACTTCCCTTTGAGAACTAGAAGCAACTGATCTTGGTTTTCTAGAAAGGGCGAGTTCAGAGGGTATGGAGTATTTAGGGGTGATGTGGGAAAGGTTGCACCCCGTAAGATAATTTCCTTGGAGTGTTGGAAGAAGCTGATCATAGAGTTGGCTTCCTAGAATGTTCAGGAAGTTCAGGGGGTGCGCAAGGCTCCTGGTAGAGAAGGTTCAATGTCAAAAGTATTCTTCACCTTTGCAAGGAATTAAAAGAGTCCTGGTTGTAGGAGTTAATTATTGCCCAAGGAGGCTGAAGGTGGTGGTGCAGAATCTTGCTGCCTAATTTGAAAGGGTCTCTTGCTCTGGCCCTTGCCCGCTTCTCACTCCCGCCAGTGAATAAAGGAAGTAGGCAGAGAATTTGCTGAGTGGAAACTGTGGGGTGGGCATGAAGGTCAGCCTTGGAGGCTGATGGAAGAGGGATGGTCCACGGGTAGATTTTTGAGAATGAGCTGGTTCCTGCATGATTGGCCGAGCTCTTGGGCTCACATCTTTCACGCTTGGGGGTTGCTCTTGCTTTTATGGGCCTTTGTGTGGTCTCCTTTTCCAGGGACTACATCCGCCATGAGATGGAGCGTGATTTCCATGGTGCCGTGTACAGCGATCCTGTGGCACTCAGCTGCTTTGCCACTGCACTCACAAGTAAGGAGTGAGGGTGTTCATCTAGATTACCTCGTGTGCCCGCCCCCAACTGCAGTTTCTTTGTTAGTTGGAAGCTGGTGCTGCAGTGAAACCGATTTGTTTGTAAAAGCAGGTCCATGGTGGAAAACAGACCGGCAGCCGGTCCTAGGCAGAGCTACAGAGGGTGGAGGGGCAGAGCAGGCCAAGAATCAATCACTGCTCGAGACTTTAGACAGGAAGATTCTGCTGGTAGGCATGGGTGGAACGTACCAAGGTTTTGACCCTAGTGGTAAAAAAAAAAAAGGCTTATATTACAAATATTTGTGGGTTTGTATGGATTCTCTGCCAAACACACATACGCATGCACGTTTGGTTTATTGTCCCTTGGAAGCCCACAAATCAGTTCTGGTCAAAACTTCGGGTAACCGCTAAATCTCTCCAAGCTTGGGGATCCAGCGATCTGGGGGAGCTTCACCTGTTGCTTTCCAGTCTGCATGTTGCTGTCCAAGATGGAGGAGCTGCAGCCCTTGGGGATGAAAAATGGAGACACGGGATATCTGGTTGCTGAGGGAGGCCTAGACCTAAGATGGGCCAGGCGAGGTCCTCCAGATGGTCTCAAGACTCGAATTCCCAACACATTGGTAGCCACCAGGCCTCTTGGCCAGGACTCGCAGGAATGACCCTGCGGCAAAATCTGGGCAGCCACCTATTTTTCAACCGGGTGTAGCTCATCCCTTTGCAACTCATCCCGATGCTCCTCCTTCTAGAAGGCCCTTCCCTTGTCCTTTCTCTCCCAGGTCAGGTCATCGTTGCTACCCTCTGTGCCCTTCTGCTGCAGACCAGGCAGGTGTGGGTCTTCTGCGCTCCCCTCCTTCCCTTGGCAGCCCGCCTGTGCGGCTTTCCGCTCCAAGCCCTGACGACGGTCAACACCTTTGCTGCCATCCTCACTGCCACGGAGGCGGTCTACGTCGCCGTGACGTGCTTGTCGGTGCCTTTCCATTTGGCGGCGGCGGCCTGCAGAGAGATCACACAGGTGAGGAGCAGAGAACACGGGGGCTCCAGTTGTGGTCGCTGTTGCCGTTCCTCCGTGTCGTTTTGTACTGAGGGATGCTGCGTTCTCCTCTCAGAGTCAGTTATGTACGTACGTCATTCACACGGTAACGCTGGGTTTGGTGTCACTTCCCATCATCAGATGGGAAGAGTGAGGTCATGTGCCTGGAACTAGCAAAATGGGCAGAACCGGGAGGAAGGACCGTGGGTACTCGCTTCCTGCTGGGGAGGGGGTGGAAGTCTTTCT
Source organism: Intellagama lesueurii (assembly GCA_037013535.1). NCBI lineage: Eukaryota > Metazoa > Chordata > Lepidosauria > Squamata > Agamidae > Intellagama > Intellagama lesueurii. The sequence continues at coordinate 196,653,276 of JBAJHW010000005.1, read as the reverse complement.
GCTGCCTTATTGGTGGACTGGTTTGGTTTGGTTTTGCATCCGAGGCAAGCTCTAAAACAGGCCCAGCCATATTCGGGGATCATGTGAGAGCCTTTTCTTTTGCAAAGCGCAGTTCAGCTCGGATGATGCAGAAGACATGCTTGTGAATAGAGACGGGATGTTTGTATTTGTAAATGAATATGCCTATTCCGGACCCAGATGGCCAGGATCTCCAGGCCTGTCTCCCAGAACCGACCCGTCCACTTACGGGTTGCTGCCCAGTACGCGGGGGCCGGCGTCCTGCTCATCACGCCCATCTCTGACGAAGCCCGGCGACTGCGCTTTCCTGCTCTTCTGACCGCTCCAGCCAGGGAGTGGGATGACAAGTCTCCCCGCTCAGCTGCTCAGGGGCCAGAAGAGCCAGAAGGCAGAGATACAGTCGCCGGGGTTCATTGGAGTTTTGGCTAACAAGCAGGACGCCGGCCCCCGCGTGCTGTGCTGCGACCCGTAAGTGGACGGGTCGGTTCTGGGAGACAGGCCTGGGGATCCCGGCTACCTGGGTTTGGGATATTCGTATTGGTTGACGAATAAAAATATCCCATCTCTACGTGTGACCTTCAGAAGAGCCCTGAGTAAGGGTCAGATCAAAATCCTTTCTAGACCCATGTTCTCTCCACATGGTGACTGACCAGTTGCCAACAGGGACCCCACCAACAGAACATGAGTGCCCCCCTGTACCTCCGGCAGGTGGTCTGCCTTTGGTTTTTTTTTTCCCCCTTTTTGTTTTTCAGTTAGCCTGTGCTCATTCCATGTGAGACTAGAAGCCTTGCAACTCTGGATACATTCTTGTTTCTTAAAGAATAGCAATACAGTCAACCCTCGACTTACGAACGGCCCTAGTTACGAACATTTCGACTTACGAACCGCTCTGATAGAAAAATATTGACTCGACTTGCGAACTTAGATTCGAGTTACGAACCGAAAAAAAAAACTTTTTTTTTTTAACCTAAGTCTTCTTAGGTTAAAAGGGAAAAAAATAAAAAAAAAATCTGCCCCTAGTGGTAGGAACGGATTAACCGGCTTTGCATTAGTTCCTATGGGAATTAATGCTTCAACTTACAAACCGCCCCTCGACCTAAGAACCAAAAACAGCCGGAACGGATTAATTGGTTTTCAATGCATTCCTATGGGAAATGCTGATTCGACTTACAAACTTTTCGACTTACAAAGTTCCTTCCGGAACAGATTAAGTTTGTAAGTCGAGGGTTGACTGTATAATAATACAGAACAGATTAATTTATAAACACAAGGCGAAAGGAGAGAGCTTTCTGTAGCATCAGGGTGGAAAGATGGATCCAGCATTAGTTCGCTAGTGTGTCCTTTTGTCGTGCAAATTCTGAAACCAGTAGAGGCCAGGTTCCCATTCGATTTAAGGGACACACAGTGCTTTTTCCTCTTAGCTTTCACTTCCTTTCACTTTGAATCCTTTCACCCTTCAGCCATCCATGTCCTGTTTAGCTCTCACAACTTAACATCCCCCCCCCCCCCGCAACCCCAAACTTGGCTGATTTGTTTTGCTTTTTAAACTGACATTTTTTAAGCAGAACCCAAGAGCCCAAATGTCAGATTTTGCATTTGGGCAATGAAGCGATGGGCGATTGGAATAGAGGGAGCTGCCTTTGTGGCAGAGAGAGAGATGCATCGTCTCTGTGTATCATCCACAGGTGCTGGGGATAACATCCAGAGATGAAACTTGCCATGAACAGCATGTGCCGTAATTGTTAGACAAGGAGGGGGCTGGCCACCTTGGCTCCTTAGACAGTGGCTGTGAAAAGGCCAAACCGTGTCGCAGGGGGGTGGGTGGGTGTGGATCTGCTGGCTTAGGTTTCCTTCTCATTTCCCAAATTCCGGTGGAGGCTGACCCATTAGGAGAGGTCATAGAGTTGGAAGAGACCACGGAGGCCATCCAGTCCAACCCCCCGCCATGCGGGAACATCCATCAAAGCACTCCCGACAGAGGGCCATCCAGCCTCTGCTTAAAAACCTCCAAAGAAGGAGACTCCACCACCCTTCGAGGCAGCCTGTTCCACTGCCAGACAGCTCTGGTGGGGCACTGCCTTGCCAAAAATTCTTGTGGGCTCTTCGCTTGGCATTCTCTGGATTTGGGAGTGTCGTGCAGTGTTTTAAAAAACAATTCTCAGTCTGTACCGACAATGTTTATTCAGTGGCTGTGTCTCTCTCTCTCTCCCCCTCCTTTTTTGTCTGCAGGTGCTGGAAGTGTATCGGCTGGTCACTCTGGGGATGTCCCTGTGGAGGCAGCTGGCCGTCCCCCTCTTGTTCCTGGTCTTCTGGCTCACCCTGTTCATCCTGCAGATCTTAGCCTTGGCCTCTTCCTCTTCTGGCAACCTTTTATCCCAGCAAGGGATCCTGTTCATCTTCCTCAGCAGGTAGGAAAAAGCGGTGGCTGCGGAGGGCAGGGAGCAGTGCTTTCGACAGGACGTCCTCCCCCCCCCCATGTCAGGCAGCACCCCCCTTTATCCCCCAGCTGGTGTTTCTGCACCTGCCCTCTTGTTCCGGTTCTCTTACCGGTTGTGCTGGGAAAGGCCGGGAGCAGAAGGGGCTGCTGTGAGCCCTGCGGCCACTGCAGGATGTGGGGCAGGGTGGGAGGGAGAGTCTCTGTTCCAAATGCACGTGTGCTTGCTAGCCTCAAACTGGAAATGGTGCCCTCCTCCCTCCCGTCAAGATCCCTTGCGCCCAAAGCCAGCCAGGTTCTTGCGGTGCCTCAGGCAGAAGATTTCATAAACACCTCTCTGTATTCCTGGCCATAAAAACATGGTCATGACAAAGGAAGTGGCAATCTCCGTGTTGCGCTTTTACAACGCCCTGAGTCTGCACTCTGGGGCAGCTGCTTCGTTCTTTCGGGTGGTAGAGGCAGCCCGGTTTGAGTCCTAGCACCAGATATCCCTCTTGCCAGGACTAAGGACATTACTGAAGTCTTTGAGAGGCAGAAGTTCAGGTCTTAACGCTGCCGTGTACAGTCGTGCAATCTGCCATCACGCGAGAGTTCAGGGTGAGCGGCGCAGGAGCCAAGCTTGCAGGTGGTGTCACCTTCTTCAGGGTGCCGGAAGCTGAGCCAGACTGCCTGGGACCTTGACGGGATTTCTCCCAGCTGAGTGAAGGAGCCCCCAAATGGCAAAGGGGGTCAAGAGAGAGATGAGTGCCATGAGCTGCCTTAGGGCCCTTCACCTGTTCAGTAGTCCAGGCCACGAGGGAAGGAAGTCCTCCATTGTTCAGTGCCTGATGTACCTCTGGGATGTGCTGCCACAAGCCGTAGCAATGCGCAGTGGCTTAGACTCATACAGGACAGATTGATGAGCATCTCTGAGATTTTGTGAGCCCACAAACATGTGCCGAGAGTCAAGTTGCAGGAGGTGGCTATTGTTCAATGCCCATGGGAACAAGACACAGGGCTATTACCGACTGCACTGACATTCTCTCTCTCTCTGTCCCCAGTGTGGCTGAATGCTGCAGCACGCCCTACTCCCTCATCGGGCTCACTTTCACCATCTCCTACCTAGCCTTGGGGCTACTCAGACTTTGCAAGTTCTACCTGGCGGGCTACGGCGCCTTCCAAAATGGGAATGTGATGCACAGGTGAGACGGGCGTGTGGCTTAGAAAGGTCCTGAACCTGGAAAATCCAAGGCTGAAAGTACCTCTGCCGCCCCCACCCCCATTTGCTAGGAGCCTCGTGGGGCAGTGATTAAACTCTGTTCACAACCTGGGTTCAAGTCCCACGTAGCTGGCTTGAGGTTCACTCAGCCTTCCGTCCTCCCAAGGTCAGTCTATTGAACGCTGTCTGAAAAACAGCTCTGAGAATTAGGTGGAAAATAAGTCTTCCTACTACCGTTAACATGCTTTCCTCGGTGGCTTCTCCTAACACTGATCAGGCCCAGCCCAGCTTAGCTTCTGAAGTCTGGCACCGTTGGTTGTGCTGAGCATGGTATTGTGCTAGGAAAGGAGAAAAAAAAATAAGAGGGCTGAAATTCAGCCACAGAGGCAGTCCTGAGAGCAGGTCTGACGTGACCCAGGAGATCTTACATGGGACTCCCAGCCAGTTGGGAAGTTGGACTAAGAAGCAGACAAGGCTGGGAGCCTCCCAAGCTTCTCGTGCTTTGGGGTATTTCTGCCTCGGACCAAGAGAAGCCTTATCAAAGCCCTGTATTTATACAGACTGATTTTATATGCCCTTTAGCCATACACAACCGTGTCGGCCCGCTGGCATTTTGTTTTCCTATCCCCGTTGTCAGGACTCCCAAAAGGGACCCCCGAACCGCCTTCCTCCTCCTCCTCCTCCCCTTTTTGTCTTGCAGGGGTGTCACGGAGGGCGTGACCTTGCTCTTGCTGGCCATCCAGACGGACCTGCTGGACCTGCAGCTCCTCCACAGAACCTTCCTCCTCAGCATCATCCTCTTCATCGTGGTGACCTCCACCCTGCAGTCCATGATTGAAATCACAGATCCTGTAGTCCTGGGTCTGGGAGCTTCAAGAAACAGGTGACCTCCCCGCCCCGTCTGTGGCCGCATGGACAGGATGAGCCCCGTGACCCAGGGCTGTCTTTGCTGCCTGGTTCTGGGGGATGGGAGAACAGTGCTGAGATTGGGGGTATCCCCCCCCCACGCAGGAGGGAGCGGAGGAACATGAAAGGGGAGGGGTCAGCGCTCTGGTGCAGCATGTTCATTGCGTGTAGACCAGGGGTGGGCAAAGTGCAACCCCTGGATGACAGCTTGGGGAGCGGGGAGAAATCTGTTAAGAAGGAAAATCTTGGAAATCTCCTGGAGCAGTGGTTTTGCAGTAAGTCGAGGCTCAAGGCCCCTTGAGTTTCTCCAGCCCCACAAAAAAAAATGATAGTGGAAGCAGACTTCCAGCAAATTTGGTTTAGATTGTTCCTATTTTATGCACACTCGTGGGGGTGGGGGTGAACTGATGTGGACTTCCCAGTGAGTCCTGGAACCAGAGAATTGGTCCCTAGATCCTCTCCTGGCGGGAGACGGCACCTCCCGTTGAGAACAAGAAACACACGGGTCGAGTTGGGCAGGACTTTTTATTTGGGACCACAGGACGGTTACAGAAGTAGCTCCTGGGACGAGCTGTCATGCTCACCAGAACTTCCATCCGGCATGACGGAACAAAAATTAGCAAACAGGGAGGACTCAGAAAGTTTTTAAAAAATCAGACGTTGGGGACGTTATGTCTCTCTGTAGCTGCAGGGCATTTGAATGAAGCCTCCTGGAGAGAAAAGTGTCCCGTCTGCAACGGATTGCTGGGATGCAGCGTTAATGCGCTCTTTCCCCTACGCACTGAACAGAGTGCTGGCTGAGATACAGGCGACTGCCCATTATATTTTTCTAAGCGCCAGACTTTTGGTTTGACGTGGAGCACAGAGGCACAGAGAAAGCAAAGCGGTCTCTGTGGATCAGCTGAGCTGGAAACAATTTACCAATATATCAATTGAGGTGGTATAGCTACTAGGCTAGGTTGTGTTTCTCCCCGTATGGCCAGAGATTGGAAACAGTCTTCTGTTGTGATGCAACTTCCCAAACACCCGAACCAGGATGGGTAACCTGTGGATTCTGGAAGTTGTAGTGTAAATGAGTAGCTCTTTCCGTCTTTGCTTGCCCAAGGCTTTGAATGACCTTGGTCAAATCAGAGAAGGCAGGATTTTGATGGATCGATGAACGATCTGTCTCAATCTAAGGGAGCTTCTCTGCTCGGAAGGCGAGGACAGCAGGGTGGTTTAGCAAATGCTTTGTTTAAAAAGTGAATCCTAGAAGGGGGGGGGAACCTGGTGAGGAGCCAAGATGGGGAGAGTCTTCTCCAGGCAGGAGAAAGACCCTGGCCTGGAGCTCCTAGGGATGGTCTAACCTGTCCCCACGCACCCCCGTGGGACTCTGTTTCTCCTGCTTTTCCATTGCGTCTCCACCGTTTAAGGGGCAGGGGAGGGATGGCCCCCTGGAAATAGAGAAGAATTGTGCGACTCTTCTGCATTCTCACTTCTTGGATCCCATCCAAGACCTGCACAGTCACCTCTGGACCGTGAGGCAGCAGCGGGTGACCGCCGGCCCTTCAGAAATCCACTCACCCACCGGTCTGTCCCCCTGGCCCCTCCTCTCTTCCCATAGGAGCATCTGGAAGCACTTCCGTGCGGTCAGCATGTGCCTCTTCCTCCTGATCTTTCCAGGCTTCATGGCTTATAAGATTGCCCACTTCTTCCACATGGACTTCTGGCTCCTGATCCTGGTCTCCAGTTGTATGCTGACGTCGCTGCAGGTACTCCCGGGCCCCCTTCCTCTCAGCCTCTCATTCACGCTGTCTTTGATGCTGTCTTTCTTAAGACCCTGCAATTCAAGAGCAGTATCAGCACTAAAAAAGGATTGGAAAGGAAGAGAGTAGACCTTTGGTCTAGATGGGCGGGGTAGAAATCCAATAAAATAAATAAAATAAAACAAAAAGAGAGAACCCCTCTTTCCCCCCTCCTTCCAGGTGATGGGGACCCTCTTCATCTACGTCCTCTTCATGATTGAGCTGTTCCAAGATTCCCCGATGGAGAAGATGGACGAGATCATCTACTACGTCAACGCCATCAGCCGGGTACTGGAGTTTCTGGTGGCCGTTTGCGTGGTGGCTTATGGCACCTGGGAATCCATTTTTGGGGAGTGGAGCTGGATGGGGGCCTCCGTCATCATCATCCACTGCTACTTCAACGTCTGGCTGAGGGCCCAGTCGGGCTGGAAGAGTTTCTTGCTCCGCCAAGAGGCGGCCAAGAAGATCAGCTCGTTGCCGGAGGCCACCAGAGCGCAACTGGAGAATCACAACGACGTCTGCGCCATTTGCTTCCAGGTGAGCAGAACATGCGCGCACACACACCGCCCTCCCCTTGTGGCCCTCTGGAGCACCCCTCCCCTTTTTGGTAGGGGTGTAGACTAGCCCTGGTTTGGTTAGGTGGAGCTAACCGTTCCTGGTGGCATTGGACTCCAGGGACTGGATCCTGTGGTCAGTCTCAAATAGAGTAGACCCACTCAATCACAGAATTGCAGGGTTGGAAGGAGAACAAGCACCCAGGAAGCCCAGTGTCTTATCTTCCCATTTCTTTTGAAGCAAAAACCCCCTCCTCATTTTGCCAGAGGGGGGGGAGGAGCAGAAGAGGAGAGATGCTTTTCTTAGGCCTCTTCTTAGAATGGTTAAATACTTGTCTTGAAATCCTCCCCTGGTGCACGCCAGCCATTCTCTGACTGGTGCCACTGGCTGCGAGTTCTAGTCCTACCCAACTTGGAAGATAGGTTCTTCTTCAAAGCTCCAGGCTGCATTAGCCTTCTTTCATCCCAGTGTAAGCTTCTGAATTCTCACGTCCTGTACTGGCGATGGTGGGGTGTTTTTTTTTTCTCCTGGCCTTTTCTCCAGTCTTGAGATGCAGACGCAACTGTGATGTGGAACAGGGAGAAAGGGAGAGGTAGAACGGTTTCCCCTGAGAAAGCCCATAGGAAAGGCCCTTGGAGCATGCAGTTCTCTTTGTTGTTGCAAAGAATCCGCTGTAGAAGGGCGGCCCTGGTCCTAAAGTTGCTTCCTTCTTGGGAAGTGGGTTGGGAATACCGCCTGCTTCCCATCTGCCTGCTCCGAATGCAAGACGCGGGTCCATTTAGCCGAGTCTGGACTGATGCTGCTCGCCAAAGCAAGGGCGCCTAAGCCCGAGACAACCCCAGAGTTGTGTTTTACGGCCTGCCCCGTTGTGTATGAGTGTAGCCTTGTACAACCCCAGCCCTTGGAGCCAAATTGAGGGCCACTACCCCTGCTCTAAGGCCTTCGGCTCACCGCAGTCTTCCTCATCGCCAGCTTTCTTCCCGCTGGACAGATGCCAGGCCAGTGCCTCGGACGCTCTGTTTACAAACACGACCAGCTGAATTCTGCCTCCACCCATTGCTTGCTTGCTTGTTTTGTTTATAGGCCAACTTTCTCCCAATAAGGCATTAAAAAGAATAGACCTTTATTTATTTATTTATTTATTTATTTATTTATTTATTTCATTTATACCCCGCCTATCTGGTCAATTGTGACCACTCTAGGCGGCTTAAAACATAAGTGAAACATTAAAAAACAAACTATGCCCTAGTCAAAATGCAATCGAATAATTAAAAGTAAGTCAACATTAGAAACTATTGCAACTCTAAAAAGGAGTTCAGGGACTCAATCATGGATTGCTAAAAGCCTGCCTGAAAAGGTGGGTTTTCAGCTGTTGGCGGAAGGACAAAAGGGGGGCGGGGAGCCAGCCTGACCTTCCGAGGGAGAGTGTTCCGCGGCCTGGGCGCTGCCACCGAGAAGGCCCCGTCTCTCGCGTCCCTATCAGCTGTGCTTGGGCTGGCCATGAGACCGAGAGGAGGGCCTCCTGTGACGATCGCAAGGACCAAGAAGGCTCATATGGGGAGATAGTTGCATTTTAGGTCCTGCCTTGTCCAATCACCTGCCAGCCCCCACCACTCTGCTGTTGCTGGATTTTGGAAGCGCAGCAGGATTGGAGGGTGTCAGTACTTGGCTGGGAGACCGCCAGAGATGACCCAGGATCTACAGGTAGGGCTAGGGAGGAGTCTTGCCTAGAACTCTGGAAAGCTGCTACCCGTCAGAGCTGGCAGTCCTGCGGTGAGATGGGCTGGGGGTCAGAGTCAGCCGAAGGCAGCTTCGCCGGTTTCCGCCTTTCCTAACCATCCTTGTTCTGGGCCCCTTGCAGGAGATGGCCGTGGCTGTCGTCATGCCGTGCGGCCACTTGTTCCACGGGAACTGCCTGCGCAAGTGGTTCTACGTGCAGGACACCTGCCCGCTCTGCCACCAGCCGGTCACGCCCGTGGCTGGCCAGGAGAACCGCCCACCTCAAGAGGGTGCGCAGGCCACGGAGCCTGTGCCAGGGAGAGAGGAGGCTCCCAGCCCTGGAAGTGGGGCAGGCCCCCCTGCCGACCACGGTGCAGAGGGCGGGGGCGGGGGCGGCAGGAGCGCCGAGGCCAGTGGCTCCAGCCGAGGGGATCCGCAACCAGCAGGACCATCTGGGAAGGAGCCGCACCCCTTCGGTGGATTAGGAGAGTCCCCGGAGAGTGGGCACGGGCAGAGCACGCCCCCCGCGAGAAGCAAGGGAGACGTCCTTCGCAGCTGCAGAAAGAGGCCGAGGGCCTGGCCGCCCTGCTCTCGAAAGTACCACGGAACGGCAGGCCGGAGGTCCCTGTGCCGGGTCAGGAGAGCCTCGGAGCCTCGGGCAGAACCCTCCCGGCAGCCGCTTTCTTCGAAGAGAGTCTGCAGGTCCCGGCACCCGAGCAGAGAGCTACCCTCCTCTCCCCACTGCACTGGGAGGTCTATCTGGGGACCGTCTCGAGGGGCGTGCGGCCAGCCCATCTCCTGTCGACCCTCCTGTGGTGGCGGAGGGGAAAGAGGAGGGCACAAGGGCGGCCCAGTGGCACCAGGGTGCCAGCCGCTGCCTTGAATCTTCCGTCAGGTCAGGTGAGAAACCCAAGGACCATCTGGATTCTTGCACTTCCTTCTCTTAGCCTTCATTTGCCCTCTTTATTCTCTCCACTCCCTCACCTCAAAAAACCAAAGCCAACCCCACCAATGACACGGTTTGCATCTGCCGACGCTCTTTCCTGCTTCTAAGGAAGTAGCCACGGTTGGGGCAACAGCCGTCCGCTTTCTATTCTAGCAAAGAGTATTTGGTCTCTCACCCTGGTTTGGGACTGCCAAGGGCTGAAGCCAACCTCGCGGGAGTACTGAGGGAGCTCTTCATGTGCACAGGGTTCTGTTTTAAGCCTCCTGTGCCCCTCTGGAGACGTTGGGTAGCTTCCATTCCATCAGAGCAGCAAGCTCTTCTTCTCAGAACACCGGTTCCCGTCTGCAAAGATTTGCGCTGGCCGCAATGTGTTCATGAAATCCTGGCCTTTTGACAGTGAGGTGTGAAAATCCATAAGGGCAGCCGCCCTGACTTAAGCCAGGGCACGGGAGTTGCTGCCAGGACTTAATTGTAATTCTTGCATCAGGCATCTCCAGACTCGAGCAGGTGGGTGCAACGCAGGTGTTGGTCTTCTGTACAAGAGAGAGACCCAGCACGTTTTTCCAACACTGGTGTGAACACCTGAGAAAACAAGGGCTTCCTACCGGCATTAGGGCCACCATTGACCCTTTGGGTCAACATCCAGTTAATTGACCTATTTTGTGTTGAGACGACAGCCTGAAAGGACATGTACCACCAGCGATGGGGCCATGCCAAGCCAGAGCCTTGTGCTTGCCAGCCGAATAAAGCAAAGCTGTGGTGTGAAATGACTGTGTGTGGCTTTAAAGAAGGAACCAGCCCAGTTCTTCACAAGCTGGTTTACGTTCAGATGAGTTGGAGCGCAACTCCTACCGTCTCCAGCTGTTGTGAATGCCCTGTGGATGATGGGAGTTGTCGTTCAACACAGCTGGAGGCCACCAGCTTGAAGAACGTTGCCGTAGACCCCGATGCCAAAGAATAACTTGCAGGCAGGAAGCAGGGTAAATTCCTTTGAGAGAAGTCAGCAAAAGCGGGGGAGGGGGGGTTGTGTGTCTGTGTTTGTGTGTGTGTGCTCTTCTCCTGCTTTCCTTTTGGAGTATTTTTTTAAAAAACCAGGCCACTGTTTTAGGGGGGAGATGCAGAACCTCCAAGGGGGTACATCTAAAATGCCAGCTAGTCCATTCTTCATTTTTCCAAAGAGCCAGTCCTGCATAACACAGTTGTAAGACGGGATGCTGGAAAGAAAGCATGTTTCAGGGGCTCGGGGGGGGGGGGAGAACACCCCCAACTCTTGTCCTTCAGTTTTGTCTGAAGAACCCTCAAGATTCCAAGGGTCCACAGCCTCTCAGACCCTTGTCTGAGACCCCTGGAAGAAGCAACATGGAGGAACTTGCCAGTGGCTCTTCTGTGGAAAGCGGTCCTTCAGCCTGGCTCAGTTCTGTGAGTTGGGAAGGGCCGTTTCATCCGTCAGCAGAAGTTGGGCATAATACGTTTTGAGCCTTGCCTGCCTAAACACACACATAGACAGTATTTTTCTGTAGAGCCCAAAGGTCTCCCTGGTTACGCAGACACAAGAGTACCGTCCAGCAGTTGTCACAGCGGTATTTTGCTGCCGGGTCGCCCAGATGGCTGTGTGGGGGAAGAATTCAGGTTCTTAAAAGGAGGCTCTAAGTCTTGGCAGCTTCCTTCCGCTAGATGGTGCAACAAGCATAGAGATTCTCTTCTTTGGAACACCGCTTTGTTACTCGGTTCTTCTGTCGTGCAGTGCCTGGTGGGGTGCCTGCATTTATTCCCTTGATAGGCATTTGCACATTCGCTCATAACAGCCCAGGACTGAACTTAAGAGTCTGTCTCCCATCCAGGCAGGTACTTGAGACCCCTTCGGCTTCAACAAGAGGGCTGCGTAATCCACTCTCGGGATGTGTGTGGTAGCAAAATGCACCTTTCAGAGGCTGAGGTGAAGAAGATGAAAAAATAAAGAGCTAGACAAATCACAACGGCATCATTGCCAGAATGTTTCACTCATCTGTTCGCATCCAGGCCAGATCTATCTACTCTAAAATCCAAAGAGTTTCTTTTCCTACTTAGCATTGTGTAGCCAAGGAAATGGGGAGGCGAAGCTGGTGGTTATTTATTTACTGCTATGATTGTGTAACAGCTTTTTGTCTCTTAAGAACAGTAGCCATAAGTGGGATGGCTCAACAAACGGAGGCCCCTGGCTTTCTTGAACAAATTTGCCTCCGTTGACCACTCCTGGATGAACTTTGTAGAAGGAGTTCTGGAAGAGCTACATTCCTATCATCCACTCAACGCTGATCCTTCCTGCTCTTCACTTGAGTTCCACTGTAAAAATACACGCTAATTCTGTGCATGTACAGAATGCATTTTCCTTACCGTCATCCACAGTCATCTCTCCATTTTGCTCCCAGATCTGAAACAGTCACTTTTAACAGGCATGAGAAGCAAGCATGTTACGCCTCTTACGGATTTGAGATTTTACCCGTTCTACCTCCCCCGGTGAGTTTCTGTGGCTGAGTGGGAAACGAACTCAGGTCTCTTGAGTCCCAAGTCCATCGCTCTATCCATTATACCACACTGGGTTTATCGTCTTTGTATGCATACACCCAACCCCTTTTTCTCAAGACTAGGCTCCTCATTTCTGGTGAACTCCCACTGTTAGGGAACGTTATCATTCTGTAGCAATCCAGGAGGTGGCCCCACTTCCCTATTCAAAGAAGGTTCAGAGACGGGTAGAATTTTACCCTATGTATTAGCAGAACAATATCGTAGAACTGTACAGAGGGAAGGAAGTCCATTTAGTCCAGCGGTTCCAACCTCGGGTAACTCAAGTGTTCTTCGACGGCAACTCTCAGAAACCTTCACCGCTCTCTGTGCTGGCAGAGGGTCCAAGAACACCCGGGTGACCCAAGGTTGGGAACCACTGATCTAGTCCAATGCCCTGTCGATGCAAGAAAAGGTATAGTTAAAGTTAAGAGATTGCTGTTTTTTAAAAAACGAAAACCCTCCTTCAAGGAAAGAGAACAGTTTAGGTACAATCCCTTTGCTTGTAATTTGAATCTTAGTTCAGGTCCTACCCTCTGGAGTGCCAGGAAGCCACCTGGCTGCCATCTTCCACGAGACAGCCTTTCAAATGCTTGAAGACGGCGATTGCGTTACCTCTTAGCCTTCTCTTGTCCAGGATGAGCATCCCCAGCATCTTTCCTCGTGGTGCTTGCTTTTATCCCCCTCTTCGCCGTTACCCATAATATCTAGCAGCGCCCTCGGTGCACAAGGAGTTGTTGGCAAGCTCAGTTGAAACCCAAAGGTTTGCAAAGTTACTGTACTTCAAAAAAAAAAAATCTTAGATGAATAAACCAGACCATGTTACTCAGCATCCTGTACTTCGGGGCCACAAGAGGCTGTCTTGTGTTTGGGGAGGTGGGTCAGAAAACCAGACCAGATCATGGACGCGTTAGATTCTCCTGCAACAGGAGAGGCCTGCTTGGCACAGCAGTAGGGCTCACCCATGGGTCACGAAGCCTTGCTCTCAGCTGCTATTCCTTTGATGAAGCGAGAGGAATATAGCTTTTCAACTTACGTTATTAACTTCTTCTTTTTTTTGGTATAAGTTGAATAGAAGATCTTCACCCAGTCCTAAAGATCCCCATAAGAGCAGTTAGGAGACACTTGAAGAACTGTCCTCAACGTTTCTCGCCTTGGCAAAAAAACAAACAAACCAGGAGCCAGCACATCAAAGCAGAGCAGGAGATGGGCTACGTCTGGCCATTCAGATGTTTCTGGACTCTGAACACCCATCAACTCTAGTTGGCATTGCTGTTGGTGAAGGATGATGGGAGTTGTAGCTTGAGAACATCCCAAGGACCACATGTTGCCCACCCCTGAGTTAGGGCAAGGCTGCACCTCCTAGTCAATGGCACCTTTCTCTGTTCACTGCACATCCCAGGTGGCCAAGAGGAAGAGGGCTCTCCTACAGGCTGGTCTGCAGCCCAGAGTCTGGAAAAATTAATTTTGGGGACTGCAACTCCCAGAATACCCAGTTGTCATTAAAAAAAAAAAAAGATTTCCAGGTTCTGTCCCAGTCCATAGCCCATCCCTACAAAAGACAGATGGCCCCAGCAGCTGGGTGGGCCTCCTTCTGCACCCTGTGCCAGGTTGCCCAAGGCCCATGCCAGTCTGTGGCAGTGACCCTGGCAAAGAGTCTCATGGCACCTTGGAAGGCTAAGAGGCATCGGTGTCGGGGCTCCGTTTCACTCCCCCAGGAAACAGATTATAGGAAGAGGGGCGCCCTTTGCCCTCGCAGGCCATCATCCCACGACATGCTCCCCTGGGAGCTTTAGTCTGGCAAATCCGGAGAGTTGAGGGAGGCTGCTTTGAATAGAAAGCAGTGTTGCCCAACCTTTGGTCCTGGACATTCTTGCACTGCAACTCCCGGAAGCCTTCACCACTCGCTGTGCTGACCACGTTTTTTGGGAATTGTGGTCCAAGAATGTCCCTGGAACCCAAGGTTGGGAATAAAGGTAAAGGTTCCCCTTGACCTTTAGTCCAGTCGTGTCCGACTCTAGGGTGCGGTGCTCATCCCTGTCTCCAAGCCGTGGAGCCAGCATTTGTCCGTAGACAATCTTCCGTGGTCACGTGGCTGGCACGACTAGACACGGAACGCCGTTACTTTCCCACCATGGTGGTACCTATTTATCTACTCGCATTTGCATGCTTTCGAACTGCTAGGTTGGCAGGAGCTGGGACAAGCGACGGGAGCTCACTCCGTTGTGTGGATTCGATCTTACGACAGATGGTCTTCTGACCCTGCAGCACAGAGGCTTCTGCGGTTTAACCCGCAGCGCCACCACGTCCCACTAAGGTTGGGAATACAGATTGCTTAAAAAAAGGAAAGAAGGCCAAGCAAAAATTCATTCATCCATGCTTGGCAATGTTTTCCTCCTTTCGGGAACTGTCATGCATCTGGTGAGTTGTGGCTGGGTAGAGTGCACCCCTCCAGATATCGTTGGACTACAATTCCCATCAGCCCTAGCAGCACAGCCAGTGGCACGGGGTTCTGGGTCAGGACAGTTCTTTGATCTCCCTGGCGAGAGTTGCTCTCCCACCACATCTGAAGGGAGACCCTCGGATCCTCTCCAGGCCCTAAGCAAGGGTCCCTGAACCTTTGTCCCCAAAGGTTTTTGGATTTCAAATCCCACAAGGCCAACCTAGCAGGACAGATGGGCAGGGATCCCTTGGCGCACCCATTTGGGAACTTCTGCTCAAGAGGAGAAGAGCATTACATCTTCCTCCACAGTGAGAATACAAGGCCAGGTGTGTCGAGTCCAGAATTAGCACCATTTAGATCAATGGGATTTCACGCCCAGGTGTGTCCGTACAGGGCTCAATACAAATACCACCCTAGCGCACGCAGCCCTGAATGTTTGCAGCAACAGGTACTGAGGTTATCAATACGTCACTGGGTCTTATCAATTAAAAAAAATGGAAGCAACGGCCCCAGATATGATACAGAGCAGAGAATGGATGTGAAGCGAGCCGTCTGGTGCTGGAGGGAGAGTTAGATTCGGGGTAGCGAAGGGAGCAAGCGAAGCCCGGGGGACACATGCCTTGCACCACCTGCTCTGATGGCTTCCTGTGCCATCATGGAAATGGCCTCCACTGCCAGGCAGGGTGCTGGTTGGCAAAGCCAATGAAGCATGTGCATTGAGACCTCTCTTGCACCTCCCAAGCACCACATTGGCCCCAAAGCTCACCCTTTCAAAGCTGCAACAGGAAACATGTGACTCTCCAGATGTGGGCCTGCAGCTCTCCTTCATGCGCTCTACTGGCTGCTACGACTGGTGGGAGCTGTAATGCAGCCACATCTGGAGGGGCACAGAGTCTCCACCCTGTGACCACAAGTCAACTCCCTTCTCAGCAGCGAGTTCTGGAGAAGAGACTGGATAGGTATTCGGGACAGCTGTTTGTTTATGTGGATACATGGGAAGCAGGGGAGCACCTGGGCGGCATCCAGGAAGAGGGCTGGTCTTTGAAAAGCCCCAGCAGGTCCCCAAGGCAAAACCCACGATGCACTCTTCAGCCACCCTCCAGCCGTTTCTTGAGGGCCAAACCCCACCAGGCCTCTTTGTCTTTCACTGAATTCTTTCCAAGGACCACCGTGGGTTCTAGATCAAATCAAACAGGAACTCTCAGTAGCAGCAAAAATGAGTAAACTAAGGTTCCCATACATTGAACCATATCACAAAGAGACAAGACTATCTGGAAAAAGACAATAATGCTAGGAAAAGTTGAAGGCGGTAGGAAAAGAGGAAGATTGAGCACAAGATGCATTGATTCGATAAAAGAAACCACAGCCTTGAGTTTGCTTGATGGCACAAAACCACCACCACCACCACCAGATGGGTTCCTCCAGCCTCACCCCTTCTCCCCCCCCCCCCCCCGCAGCTATCCACTTCATAGGAGCCACCAGCTCTCTGCACGGGATGAAGCGATCCTGGCCTCCATACAACTTTGTCCTGCTCTGAGGCTGAATACCAAATGGACCTCCCCTGCACGGCTGCCCATCGGGTGGCCCTAGACGTGGCATGAAGGTTTTGTTTGTGGGAGTCGGATCCCGGGTGTCTCCTTCACACGGACAAGTTGCCGTTTGAAACCCAAGTGTACCTGCCCGCTCAAAGGCACCCTTCCTCAGGGCCTGGGATTTCTTTCACTTTGGTACAGAGGTCATCCTCCACACACTAGCGCCCAAAGGCAGAGGGACTCTTTGGTTAGGAAACAGGTGTTGCTCTTCGGCAGGCCCGGAGCAGAGCAGAGCTCCTGAGATAACCTGCCGAGGTGACAGTGGTGTGTGTGAAAGAAGGGGACACGAGAGAAACTCCAAACTTTTTCCTACTTTAGGCAAAAAGACAGTGGAACCCATGACCTCGAGAGGTAGTGGTGAGCGCTCTAACCCTGGAGGCCTTCAAGAGAAACTTAAGAGAACCGCCTGGCGGATCTCCTCTGATTTGGATTCCTGCATCGAGCAGGGGGTTGGACTCGGTGGCCTTACAGGTCCCCTTCCAACATCATGATTCTATGGGGGAAAAAATGTTTGAAAGCAGTAGCCCCACCCCTGCCCCTGTGCAGAAGCCCACTGGACCAGCAGGTGGACCTTAACGTTCATCCGGATGAGGGAGCAGGGCTCTCTGTGCCACCTCGCACCTGGTGGGGCATCAGGACATGGGTTGCACCCACAGCTCTGCCCTCCAAGAGGACTTGGGTGGGTGGGGGTTTCAAGGCTGTTGATGTTGTTGTCCCCCAATTCTGGGGGGGGGGTGTTTGCCACCCCCAACGCCTGCTGGAGAACGCCAGGCCCTCCAGGTCTCGGAGGACTGCAAGCCCCCACCAGTCTTTGCCAGCCCAGGCTGAGGGCTGAGGTGGACGGCACACTCCAGCCAGTATCTTGAGGTCCAGCACCTTGTCCATTGATTGGGGGTGGGGTGGGGGAGAGACTATGGGATTCATTTCAAATGGGGAGGAGAATCCTTTGGAGTAGCCCTGGGGATCTTACCAGTTTGGGGGGGGTGTTTGGGGGAGGAAAGGAATGCTTGGGGAGGAGAGGGTCTCCCCAAAACATGGATGTGGGGTCTGAAGACCGCTTCTTTTTTCGGGGTGGGGGGGTCACCATGGGAAAGTTTATAGTGTGTGTGTGGGGGGGTGTCTGTCTCTGGGCCAGAGAGGGTGGTCTAGAGCCACTTTCTGGAGGTTTTCCTGGGGAGGGGGCAGGCGCTCAGGAGCTCTGGGGTTTGGAAGGATGCTCCGGGTGGGGTGGGAGTTGGAGGGGCACCGCGGGTGGGGTGGGGGGCTCTTCGGGGGTGAGGCGGGTGGGGAGGGGGTGGAGGCGCTCCCCCTCCTCCTCTTCCTCCTCCTCCTGCGCCGCCGCCGCCGCCGCCCCCCCCCCGCGTCCGTCCGTCCCCTGGAGTCCGCTCCTCCCCGGATGATGTCAGTCCGCCTGGCCCGGTGGCTCCAGCCCCCTCCCCCTCCCCCTCCCCTCCCTCCCTCCCTCCCTGGGGAGGCGGCATGGCCCGGCTCGGCCCGGCCGGAGCAGGCGGCGGTCCCGGCCCCGTCGCGGGGGCCCTGCCCGTCCCGCTCCGCCTGGAGCCGCCGCCGCCGCCGCCGCCGGGGCCGGGGCCGCCGGGGCCCGCGCAGCACTGGCTGGCCGTGCTCATGGTGCTGCTCCCGGACGAGGAGGAGGACGAGGACGAGGACGAAGAAGACGAGGCGGAGGACGAGGCGGCGGGCGGCGGCCAGGCCGGCCGTCGGAGGCGGCGGCAGGAGGAGCAGCAGCGGCGGCGGCGAAGGAGGACGAGGTGGCGGCGGCGGCGGCGGCAGCAGCTGCAGGAGGCGGCGGCGGCGAGGAGCCCCGGAGCCGCCCCAGCCCCCGCTCCCCGGGGACCCCCGCCGGAGGCTCCTCCTGCTGCTGCTGCCCGCGCCGGCGCTGGCGAATGGAGGCGGCGGCGGAGGCGGCGGGGAGGGCCCGCGCTCCCATCTCCCCGCGGCCACGGTAAAGCCCCCCCCCCAGGCCGGCGGCGCGGGGGAAGCCCCGGGGGGGAGGGGGGAGGAGGAGGAGGAGGGGGCGCCCCCCCCACCGACCCCCTCCAGCCCGGCCCGGCTGGCAGCTCCGGCCGCTGGCCCTGCGCCGGCCACCCGCGCGCCCTCCCCGGCGGCTGCGGGCAGCCTTCCTCGGGCCCCCTTCCCGCAGGCGGAGCCCCTCCGTCCGTCCTTCTTTCTCTCCGCCCGTCTGCCTGAACTGCTTCCTTTCTTTTTTTGCTCTTCCTTCCTTCCTTCCTTCCTTCCTTCTTCCTTTCCCCTTTCCTTCCTCTTTCCCCCCCTCCCTCCCTCCCTCCCTCCACTTTTTCCTCCCGCTTCTCCCCGCCGCCCGAAGTCCGCCGCCGGGCTGAGCGAGGCGCGCCTTCCCCGCGACCACAAGTGACAAGCCTCTCCTTCCCCCCCCCCCACCCCAAATCGGGACGGGACTCCCCCCCCCTTCCCTCGCGCCCCCCCCCCCAGCGCACACTCTCCTCACGACAACCCCGCGAGGCAGGCCAGGTCCCGCCGCTCGCCCTCGCCGCTTCCATGCCTCCCGGTCCCCTTCGCCCCGGGGGGGTGGGGGTGGGCTGGTCCCTCCTCTCCCTCGCCCCTCCGGGCCCGATCCCCCGGGGACCCCGGCCGGCCCCGCGCCCGCGCCTCACCTCTCCCGCCTTCCGCCGTCTCGGCTCTTCCCCGCCGGCGTCCCCTCCATCCCTGCCTGCCTCCATCCCTGCGGGCCGGGATGGCCCACGCCCTGGTCCCTCTGGGCGCCGCATCACCCCGAGCATCCCGGCTCTGACCTCCTGCTCCAGCCACTCCTCCCTCCCTCCCTCCCTCCCTCCCTCTCAGCCTGCCTGCCTGCCTGCCTTCCCCTCCCTCCGCCTCCCTCCTCCTCCTCCTCCTGCCCTTCTTGGGGGGGGGCTTCGTCTCCTCTCACCCCCCCCCCTCCCCGCCTGCTCTGATTTCCTCTCCTCCCTCCCTCCCTCCTTCCCAGTTCCCCGTCCAACCCGAGCCACCCCTCCCAGTCACTTGGAAACAAACAAACCAGCCCGAAGCCGCCTCTTCCGCACCTTCTCCTTCTTCTCCTTCTCCTTCTCGGGCTCCTGTCACCTCCCAGCGCCCGTGGGGCGGTCAGGGGAGCCCGGGGCAGCCGCAGGAGCCGCCCGGGGGCAGGTGGCCTTGGAAGCCCCTCCGGGCAAGCTGGGCCAGAGCAGGGAGGGGGGCCTGGACCAGATCAGGGGGATCCTGCTTTCTCTCCCCCCCCCTTTTTTTTTGTGGTTTATCTTTTAAGAAAACAACCGAGGGACCCCAAACTTTTTGCACGGGGGGAGCCCCGGATTGGGGGCTTTGAGCTCGCTTTGGGGAGGAGGTCCTCACCCCCATCGATCCTCGCCCTCTCACCCCCCTCCTCCTCTTCCGCCACCGCCGCCCTGCTCCTTAAAAGGCTTTTTTGATGTTCTCCATCCAGGAGGGTCTCCCCCGAGGTGGGCTGACCATGAAAGAGGAGCCCTTGTCGGGAGGGCTCTCGGCCGTGAGGTCTTGGATGCAAAGCACGGGTATTCTGGATGCCAACACTGCAGCGCAAAGGTAGGCAGGACCCGGGCGGGCTTTCAAAACTTCCCAGAATCGCCCCGGCTCCTGTTTGCAAATCTGAAATTATTTTTCTTTTTTATTCCGTCTTTCTCTCGTCCCCTTCCCGATTTCTGTCTCTTTCGAAACTGCCCGGCATCGACTGGGGTGCCGTTGCAACCCCCCATGTCTTGGAGGGGGAAATATATGAATTGCCTTTACTTCCCTATGTTTTTAACATTGACTCGGATAGCATGCAAAGATTGCAGATTTATTATTCAAGGAAAAGGGTGAAGTCATTAGCAGCTGATGAGGACCTCAACCCCAGACTTTTTGAAAAGGAAGGATTTTGCAATGGTTGTATTATTTGTTATTTCTTGCTTCGGGGCAATGCAAAACTGCCATCTTTTAGTCTAAGTCTATGCAGTCAAGCAGTAAGATAACAGACCCGTTATTAAATAGGACAGAAGTCTCTCTCACACACATTGTGTTTCTGCTTATAAAGTTGCCTACAATCCATTAGAACCGCTCATGACCGTAACTGTTTTCAGATGCATCTTTCAACATAGCGAAAAGCCGTTTAGGTTGGAACTGACAGGCGGTATCAGACAACATTTATGGGCATGCATACCCAGAAGCTGGTGTTGCATTTCTTGTTCTTGAGCTGTTATAAAGTGTGTGTTGTTGCTGGTTTGTTTGTTTTTTTAAATTAACTTTTCTGGAAGGAAAAGCACTAAGAGATGCTAGAAGGAGTTAGACTCATGCTTCTTCTTGGTTCCTGAGAAGAGAGATCCCCTCCTCTCATTTATTAACCCCAACTCCTGCAGTTTTTCAACTTTCAGGTTCTCTTGTAAAGTTATTTTGAAAAGAAGCATCCTCCTTGTTGTTTTTGTTTTGGAACTGTCAATCAGATGCCAGCCTTCCTCTTCATTTTTTTCTGAGCTGTTTCTCTTTGTTGCTGGATTTCTCCACAATACAACCCCCCTCCTTTCTCTCTCTCTCTCTCTCTCTCTCTCACTCCCTTCCTCCATCACCCCCCCCCCCCCCGCTTTTTCCTCTGTCTGTCTTTTACAATTATTTCCTTCAGTCGATAACCTGGAATATATGAATCATTCTTTCCAAGGCTCGAAGGGTTTGGGCGTTTGCTCCTTTGGATTTAAATGGATTTTCTATCGATCTCACATGTTCCCTGACCTTTGACATCTGATCTTGCTTGGCATTTATTTGAAGCAGGTTAAACAAAGGAAATAAGAATTAGGTGCCATCGCTAACCAGGTAGGCGGTTGGGTTAGATGGATCTTATACCTCTTCCTCCCCCCCCCCCCCCCGCCGCCCCCAGCAGCCTGCTATATTTTTCCAGGACTTCATTTACATGAAATACCAACTGCATTTATGTGAGCACCATGGACCAGACCCTGGGCCCCCTCCCCTCCCCTCCCCAGCCTTCTCTCTTGTAATATTTAAACCTGCTAGCGGGTCGCTGGGCTGAGCTGACGGGAATCCTTTTGCTGTGCTCTGTGATCGGAGGGCCGTGTCCGATCAGGGGCCTGAGAGCGTTACCTACAATTCGTGAGCGCACCTGGAAACACCGTTGCCCAAGCATGGGGTTGCTTGTCGAGGGGGCCCGACCCAGATACCTGTCCGTGCCGCGGTCTTGTCTGTGCCGTTTGTGGCATCTCTTGGGGGCCTCCAAGTAAACAGGGAGCAGTTTGAAATCAGGATTGGTTAATACTTTAATGGGACCACCCAAAGAGCATAGAAATGCAAAAACTCTTCCAGGATCTAAAAGTTCACATTTTTAATGATATTTTAGGGGTCTGATAAAGGTTGCTGGGATTTTGTTCATGGGCCACCCAGGTCTCTCTCTCTCTCTCTCTCTTTTCTGCTTGGTCAGTTCAGTTCATGCTGAAAGTCCCAAGTTCTCTCTCCAACATCTGTGGCTAAAAGATTTCAGGTATCAAGTGATGGGAACTATGCTGCTTGGGCACTGGAGATGCTCAGAACTAGCAATACAGGGCTAGACGTTTTGAGTTCATGCGCGACAACCTCCTATCTTTTTGGTGATCACTTCTGTGTTTTCATCAGCCTGGAGGATCGTTTGCTCCACGTTTCACGGGAATGTCTTATCGGATCCTTCCCAAAGCGCTTTAAAATTCCGATCACGTTTTATACTCCCGAGAGCAGTAAGCATCAGATAAACCCAGAGATGGTGAAATTATTTCCCCAACATCATTCCATTTGACTGGGGGGTTTCAGCCTTGGTTTCCCTTCTTGGAGTCTGACCCTCCAGTTGTACTTCCCATTTGGGTTTTGGAGGGTGGTCCCATGGCAGAGATGTAGGTGGCTTCAAAGTGACACGACCCCCCTCCGATGGATGGAGGTTGTCAGGGTGAAGTGGGTGAAGCACAGGTAAGAAAACCCGAGGTTTTAGCACTGCACATGACAGGCTGAAAGGTTTTTCCTAGTGACCCAAGAAGAACAGAACAAAATGCTGCAATAAGGAGACCTAAGAAGGGGGAGTGAAGCTGATAAACCCTTGTGAAGTTTGGGAGCATTTTCACCTGCTTTATCATGGGCCAGTAATCATCCTACTAGATTTTGCCATTGCCTCTCAGAATTGAAAAGTTCTCGTTAAATTGTTATAAGCGAAAGCAGAATGTTCAGTGAAGGATTGTTGAGAAGACTGTGCGGATTACAACGATTTGCTGATTTTTTTTAATCCTTGTTGGGACTGCTGAAGCTAAATTCATTCGGGGGTGGGATGCACAAGGTTTTAATTGTCTGGAAAAAAAATATTAATTTTACTCCTCTTGGGACAAGTGGAGGATCAGTGCTTTGTACTAGAAATTGTGTTGAATTACTTCTATCTCAAATCTTAGTTTTAATTTAACCTAAACTGTATTGTTAACTAATCAAATTTCACAGCTTACCCAACTGATTTTCTCCCTGTTCCTTTAATATTTAGTCTTTAGTAAAAACTATCTACTGTAGGTATTTGAATCTGCCCCCCCCCACCCCATAATATCCCATCCCCTTCTTTGTGATTAAAATCCTACTTACTTTAAATTTGGAAGACACTCTTTCACATTATCTTTTTCCTGGTGAATCTCTGTTTCTCTTAACCAGTGATCTGGTTTAGCTGAATCCACTTCTCTCTGTCCCACTCATTTTCCATGTCTGTTGATTCATCCTTCAGATTTGGCCTCCTGACCCTGTTCTCAGTTTTATTCTGTCACAGTGGTACCAAACTCAACAAGCATTCATTGGCATTTACAGGATGTTGGCAAATGACTTTTGACTCCATTGCCTTTTCTTGGGCCCAGAAGCCAGGATCCAAGGTGCAAAGGTTTAACTCTGTCTATTTCATCTCAAAGCCCCTAAGGCTGAAATGGGACTCTTTTTCCAGAAAGCTTGAATGCTTCAGACCTCTGATTTGTTGAGTTACCTTACTGTGATGTCAAGGGCTGGGTGTTCTCATAATTTTGGTGGCTGGCTCTGGTCATTTTTAACATCCTGATTCCCATTTCCATTTAAAGCAAAACTTGGTGAATCTGGCAATTTTGGAAAATGATGGAAGTTTGTTGTTGTGCGTGTGTGTTTTAAACAGGTCATTCCTCCTGTCTTTGTTAGATAACTTTGCCATGAATGACTTCTGCTCTGCTTGTAATATTGCTGTGCACATGTGCTGTTAATAACAGTAGCCAGTCATGTAATCTAATAATAATAAATTATGTCTCTTGTCCCCTAGACCTAAATATGTTTCCATGAGCAAGTCCCATGGCTTTGAATAAAATTTCTGAGAAATACAAGTCTTTTCGGAAGGAAGGAAGGAAGGAAGGAAGGAAGGAAGGAAGGAAGGAAGGAAGGAAGGAAGGAAGGAAGGAAGGAAGGAAGGAAGGAAGGAAGGAAGGAAGGAAGGAAGGCGAGAGGTAGGGGGAAGTAAGAAAAGCAGGAAAAGAGAAAGAGGGAGGAAGGAAGGAAGGAATGGAATGGAATGAAAAGAACAGAAGGAAGGAAGGAAGGAAGGAAAAGACAGAAAGATAGAAGGAAGGAAGAGTAAGGGTCACAAGAAGCCATCTGTGTGAACTATATGCACATTGTTGTTGTTTTAAGCTGGGAGGGGACGTGCGGCCTGTGGCCTCATCCATTCCTCGTCCCTGCCCCAACAATACTGCCAAAATTTGGGGGCAAATAGGCCAGACACTCCATGCTTCTTTTAATGACTTTTCACAGTCAGTTTGCTGCTGAAATTCAGTCAAACAATTTGCTGCCTAATTTTGACAACGCAGTGGGATGAAGCTTGCAGCTCACGTGTTCCCTGAGAGGGACGTTGACCCTGCTGAGGTGGCCTGTCCCTGTTTCAAGTCCTGCTTGTGCAAGTGTTGTGTTGTGCCTTGTGATCCCAGATCACGTCACCTGCTTTGGGAGAGCTTGTGGTGATGTACAAATGACTTCTGTCTCTTGGCGTGATTTGGGTATACAAATGATCACAACCAGAAAGGGCATTTGTGTGACTCAGTCCCAAACTGGCCAGTTGAGTCTCAGAATTCTAGCTCATTCATGTTCCCGACTGAGGTTTCCTTTTAACTGGTTATGCTTTCAATACTTGTGCAAACATTTCTGAAATGATGGGTGAAAAAAGCGTCATCAATGAGATCCACTGTGGTGTAGTAGATAAGAGTGTCGCGCTGTGACTCAGGAGACGTGGGTTCAAATCTCTGCTCAGCCACGGAAGCTCACTGGGGGTGGCGGCAGCAAAGGGGAAGCCTCTTCCTTGAACTTCTCACATAGCTTGAAAACCCTTTTAGGGTCATTTGGGTGCCACAGAACAACAGGAACAAGTTTCACCAGTGTAGAAGAAGAGAACAAGCTTTATTAAAATTCAAAGACGAAAGGAAGGGGCTGTTACTGAGGATCAAGGGAAAGGCAGGGCCAGCTTCCCATTTCCCTTGGGCACTTGGTTAGAAGTCAACAGAAGTGGAGAGTTGGTTGTGTAGGTGCCTCTCTGGTCCGTTTCCATCCTGCTTCTTAGCCTGGAGATCCTCATCTTGGTAGATCAAAATTCCCTAACCTTTTCGAACAACGAGCATCTTCCTTGATCATCTCTTGTGAGAAATTCTGAGCCCTGGAAAAAAAAAAGTAGGGCAGGTTTTTCACATGCTTCTGGGGTTCGGTAGTTCTTTTGGACTTCCTCCTACCCTTTTTTTTTTTTAAATAGCAAAATTAAACACCTGAGACTAAGAATGGCATTCGCAGAGGGTTGAAAGTGGCAGAGCGGTTGTGGGGACTCTAATCTCTTTTCTGTTCTTCCTTGCTGGTTTCATTTGAAGTTGGAGAGTAAACTGCAGGAAGCTCTTTCTGCTCTGAATGTCGGTTGACTCTCCTACTGTTTTTCCGAACACCTTGGTGCACTGGTTTCCTCGATCTCTTCACTCTTACGGAACCGCAGTCATTTCCCTCCCTGACAAAGCCAAGGTAGAGCTGGCATTGAGGTTCAGGCTGAAGTCCTTCGTCACCGTCAGGTCAAGAGGAACTTCCTCGGTTTTAGTTCTGGGTAGCTGGACAGCTGGACAAGCCATGCCCCTTTATCTTGCTTTTCCAGGAAGAGCTTGGAGGGCGCTGGCTCCTGGGTTGGAAAGTCTGTTTGCACTTTTCAGTTGCGATCTTCGCCTTCAATGTTGAGGCTGCTGGTACAGCTCCTTTCCAGGTCAGAAACTTTGACCTGTTGAGAGTGGGGCAGTGCATACAGATGCGTGCTTACAAAAAAAAAAAAAAGAGCATGTTCCCTCCAGCTAGAATTGTCTACACTGGGGACCAGGTGGACTCCAGTCCCGATCCAAAAGTCCAGTCCATAGCAGGTTGAGATGCTGTGTACCTGAAAATGGCTTCTCTCCTCTATCTTACGTCTCGAACACTAGCATTCCCTGATAAGATAGCACTATATTTTCTTGTCCTTTATGGCAAGAAAGTTTAGAGTACCGTCCTTTCAAACAGAAAGATTACTGTTGTCCCAGAGTGTTCTGGGAACTGCAGTCCACCCCAAAAGTAGCACCTTCAATATTTTGCCCTTTGCTCTTCCAGTTACAACACTCGTCCTTCGGAACGCCCTGACGGCAGTAAATCCCGCGATTCCCTCCGCTCTGCCTCTTTTGAACGTGCTTCGGTCTCTCTTTGTAGGATTTTGTGGCTTATTATAATAAATACAGGCTTCACTGTTTTTTGCACGCTTCAGGCAAAAACAGATCAGAGAGTGATATAAGTCAACGTGTCTGAATGACTGGTGTGGAAATCAAATAGAAATACATAGTCAGAAGCAAAAGGCAAGAATGCAAAACAAAGTCAGGCACAGAGTGTAGTACCAACTATAAACTGTTAATATAAAAAAACCAGAGTAAAGCTGAAGAAGAATACTAAAACAATCGCAGTTCTAAAAGACAAATGTAAATTCACTTCCTGATGAATTTAAAGGCCATGTAAACAATGGATTTGCATCACTAAACTCCGTGATCATGAAGAACTGAGATGAGCAAGTTCTGGACACTGCACTTTAAGAAGGATGCCAACAAACTGGAGCAAGTTCAAAAGAGGGCCACAAGGATGATTAGGGGACTGGAAACCAAGACCTAGGAGGAAAGGTGGAAAGAACTGGGCATGTTTAGCCTGGAGAAAAGAAGACTTGAGGGGTGATACAATAGCATTTTTTTCAAATAATTGAAAGGTAAACATACAGAGGAGGGACAGGATCTGTGCTCAGTTATCCCAGAGTTCAGGACACATAATAATGGACTCAAGCTACAAGAAGCCAGATTTAGGCTGACTATAAAGAAAAAATTAACTGTTAGAGCAGTACAACAATGGAACCCATGACCTCGGGAGGTGGTGAGCACTCTGGAGGCCTTCAAGAGAAAATTGGGCAACCCTCCGTCAGATCTGCTTTGATTTGGATTCGTGCCTCTAGCAGGAGGTTGGACTCAGTGGCCTTATAAGCACCTTCATGATTCTATGATTCTAACTATGGGCTGGAATCAGAAATATAATTGAGAATGCAAGAACTCTATTCCTGTGAGGAAAACAAAGGACTTGATGATTAACTGAGGCAGATCTGAAAACAGTGAACAGCAGACAAGAGGCAAAGGCAACAGATAGCAGGCAGGAATCTCAAATAGAGTAACTGCAGTTTCTCAATGATTTTCATGTAGGGATAAGGGGAACTATTGCAATAATCATTACAAAAATAACCAGGCCAGCTTTTCTTCACTGACCGGCTACATGGCTGGCTACCTGAGTGACTTTTAGATGGATTGTTATGCATTGCTGTTCTGACTGGGTTCTTTAGTACTACTTATATTTACCATATCTCAGAGTGGTATCTGTTTGCTCCTTTTTTTAATACTTGCGTATTTATTGGTTTTAGCTTTAATACTGTCTTTTAATGATGCAAGCTGCCTCTTTATACTCATGGTCCTTAGATTTAAATATTGTCTTTCAATTATGCAAACCACTGTAGTATACTCATTGTTTTAGCTTTAAATATTCTCTTTCAATGATGTAAGCCACCTCGGGTCCTTTTTAAGGAGAAAGGCGGGGTAAAAATATTTTAAGTAAAGAAAGAAAGAAAGAAACAGAGCACTCAAAAAGGGGGAGGAGAGAGATCTCTTCTATAAAATCCCAAGAAACTGAAAGAAAATTTAGTTCTAGGTCAGGGATGCTGAAAGATCAACAGGGGGGTAGATTAGACCCACAGTAGAGATTCAGACACTCAGCCCCTTAGCTCCTCAGCCAGGTGCTCCCACTCACTGAGCTATACTAACTCTCTCTATGTGTGTGTGTGTGTTTGTGTGTGTGTATATGGGTATTTATTTTCCTTTCCGTCTGTCTCCTGTCTTGAGAAAGAAAGAGATGCAAGGCCATTAGCTAATTTGAACCAGCCAGGGAATATTCTTCCTGACCTCTAATGGTGCAGCCACTTAAAATCCTTACAGAAAGCAGATCCATGTGCTGAATGGAGGCGCAGTTGCTTACAACAGTCGAAGACTGTTGATGGCCTCATCTGATGCCAGAAGAGAGCATCGCCTTACACATGGTGTTTGTAGTGGGTCAGAGATTGGGCTGCAAATTAAGATGCCCTAATCAGAGATCATCTTAACTTGAGAGTCCCCTGGACTGCAAGGAGAACAAACCTCTCCATTCTGAAGGAATTCAACCCCAAGCGCTCACTGGAAGGACAGATCCTGAAGCTGAGGCTCCAATACTTTGGCCATCTCATGAGAAGAGAAGACTCCCTGGAAAAGACCCTGATGTTGGGAAAGTGTGAAGGCAAGAGGAGAAGGGGACGACAGAGGACGAGATGGTTGGACGGTGTCATCGAAGCGACCAACATGACTTTGACCCAACTCCGGGAGGCCGTGGAAGACAGGAGGGCCTGGCGTGCTCTGGTCCATGGGGTCACGAAGAGTCGGACACGACTTAACGACTAAACCACAACAACAATCAGAGATGGGAAAAAAAATCACTTTTTTTTTTTACAACTCCCAGAATCCCAAAACTTAAAAAGCTCTCTGCCTGAGATCCAGGGACTTATAGCTCTGTCGTGTCTGTTTGTGTGTCAGTGTGTGAGAGAGATGTGCCAGCTTACCCTGTGAATTCATGATTTTCAAAAGGTCCTGTCGCGGCCAACCCTCCTCGGGTTGGGCCAGGGAGAATTTGCAGTGGCTTAGTCTCTTAGCCGCTGCAAATGTAAAGAGTTTCTTGTCTCTGGTTCCGGGACTGCATCTTTCCTCTACCACTGATACGCTGGATGACCTTGGTCAACTTTCTCTGTCTCTTGGTCTCCGTCTTTTCCCACTTGCTCTCTGGAGAGGCTGAAGCTTGTTGGCTTCTTTTAGATATTTCAGTAGAATAATGCACGTGGAATACTTGGCAAAACTATAGAAATCTCTGTTGGTTTTGTAGTGATGAGGAAGAGGTGGACGATGGAACACCTGCTTCAAGATCCCAACTAAGCCCCCACAGGCAGCCTGTGCATCTAAGTGTTGAAGCTTCTGTGTGGGATGGCTGACTTGGTTGTACTTCGCTTGGAGGACACAGTCTGCTAGCTGGAGACCAGAGCTCCAGAGAAATGTCCCCACCTCGGACTCCCTCCAGATGTGCGGGACTACACCTCTCATCCACTGCAGCCAGCATGGTTTTGCAATCCCAGATATTTGGCAAACTCTGCTTCAGGGCTACTGTACTGTACAAGTCTTTTTGTGACTGTTATAAAGATGTGTCCCACTGTCTTGAGGCAGGTAGTTCCTCTGACACAGCTGCCAACGGAGAGTTTATGTCTCGGAGGTTCTCACCTCCAAAGCCCTTCCTCCCCTCCCCTCCAAATCTCCAGCCGAGATTTGTTGGCAATAAACCAGGAGTCATTGATTCAGGACCATCTTGAGCCCCACGTTTAACTGCCTTTCAAAAACGCACCAAAAGGAGCATCTTACTGGCAACCGTCTTCTGTCTCATTTTGAGAAGGAAAATAGGGCATGCATTCAAGAAACAGATGTTTCTTCAATTTGGCACCCTCCAGCTGGGTCTTCCACTACCCTGGGTGTGTGTGTGTGTGTGTGTGTGTGTGTAGGGCAATGATAGGTGTTGTAATCAAAAAACAAAACAAAATAAATAAATCAGGAGAGGGCTAGATTGGAGGAGGTTGTTATAGAAGGAATGGGGGCTGCCCCATCAGTCAGACATACCAAATAGAGAGGTGGGATAAAACCACGGGAAAACTGGCCCTGTGGTCACATGGCCTGCCAGATACCCCGGTGAGGCACTTCACAGCCAGCTGGGCAGCTTAGTGGGTTGGAGCGCCTGGTTGGGAGTTCGATTCCCCCACGGCGCCTCCTGGGAGAAGAGCCAGCCTGCGTGGCCTTGGGTGAGCTGCACATTGGTCCCAGATGGTGCCCCTAGAAGAAGGGAAGGGGGAATCACTTTTGGATACTGTACACCCTGGAAGCCATACATTGGAATTGACCTGAGGGCACATCATCGTCATCATCATGTGATAGGCAGCTAAAGAAGCTCCTGTCTTCTTTTCCTCATTCTGCACTGGTGCTGGCGATGATGAGGATGAGGATGAGGCCAGTTTACATTGGCTAAGAGAGGACTCATGGTCAGAGAGGTTCATCGGGGTGGGCAGAACCAAGGAAGAAAAAGGTGGGGATAAAAAAACGGCCCTCCTAGTTTGGCCTTAAAGCTCCGATGGTCGGACGCTTCCGTCTTAGAAGCGGCACGTCAGCATTTTGGACCCAGCTTAGGAAACCACGGAACGACGAGCGCCTGCGGTAGGAAGCCGGCCAGCGTGGAGAGGCCCAGCCGTGTGTCTGATGGGGATATTGGGAGGGCAGGATTCGGCCCCAGGGTAGGAAGTCTTTTATTCCCGAGCAAAGGCTTGGGCTCTGGCTAAGCCAAGGGGAATCTGTTTGTCTCGGAGCTGGTGGAGGGAACCTCACTCTCTCTGACCCTGGTGCAACCGGCCTGGATCCATGCCCCCCCCCCCGCGCACCCCTTGGGCCACCCTTGAAGGCTTCCTGGCGGCCCAGCACACGAACGAGGTGGCTTTCCTGTAACAGCCGTCCGCTGGAGTCCTCTGCTAGGAAATGCTCCTGTTTTCTTTAATAATTCATAGGAGCTGAGCCCGGCCTCTCCAGCATCCGGGTGGGGTGGGGGGGATGATGGGGAGCGCTGCCTTTACCAGCATTGGAGCAGCTGCCAAGCCCTATGGCCCCTCTCCTTCCACCACCGGCCCCTTGGTGTCTTCCCTCCACCGTCTCTCCCTCTCCTCTCGCCCCCTCGCCTTGAACGCCCAAGGATGGAATCCAGTGCAGGTGGGGTCTGCTCGGCTCCCGTCGGCCAAGAAGAATGATTGGCTTTGGAGCCGGGACGTTTCTGGGCTCCGTCCGTCTTGGTGCCACCTGCCCCCCCTCCTTGATTTTGCAGCCACGATTTCTGGACTGATCACAGGAGGAGAATCCGTCAGAGAATATTTCCGACCGCGGCAGCCGGAGTTGGTGCAGTCAGCCTCTCCCGGCGCACTGCCCGTGGCATCTGCAGGAGTATGGGCACTGTAGTCCAGTCCCACCCAGATGCTTAATAAGAAGCTGACGGCATAGACCAAGATCCAGGTCTATAGAGCCTGTGTCCTGAGCACACTCCTATAATGCAGTGAGTCCTGGACCCTTTGTGCACAGCAGGAGAGGAAGCTGAACATGTTCCTTATGCGTTGTCTCCGACGCATTTTTGGGATCACCTGGCAGGACAAAATTTCAAAGAGAGTAGTCCTAGAACGAGTTGGAATCTTTAGCATATACACATTACTGAAACAGCGACATCTACGTTGGCTTGGGCATGTCATGAGAATGGCTGATGGTCGGATTCCAAAAGATCTCCTGGATGGAGAATTAGTGCAGGGAAAGCGCCCCAGAGGTAGACCACAGCTGCGATACAAGGAGATCTGCAAGCAGGATCTGAAGGCCTTAGGAATGGACCTCAACAGATGGGAAACTTTGATATCTGAGCGTTCAGCCTGGAGGCAGGCGGTGCATCATGGCCTCTCCCATTTTGAAGAGACCCTTGTCCAGCAGGCCGAGGCCAAGAGGCCGTCCCGAAAGCAGCAAAACCAGGGAGCTGGACAGGGGACAGATTGTGTTTGTCTTCAGTGTGGAAGGGATTGTCACTCTCGAATTGGCCTTCTCAGCCACACTAGACGCTGTTCCAAGACCTTCATTCAGAGCACGTGACCATAGTCTCTCGAGACTGAAGGATGCCTACACACAGTCCAGTCCCAGAAACAAGAGCTACTGAATTCTGCTTCAGAGGCCGTGGGCCACTGACGTGTTGATGCAGAGGCAAAGCTAGAAAGAAAGAAGATCGGAGGGTGAAGAAAAGGAAGAAAGAAGATCGGAGGGTGAGGAAAAGGAAGAAAGAAGATCGGAGGGTGAGGAAAAGCAACATGTATGCCCTTCTCTCTGGGTTTCCCCAGACACTCGGCTGTCCCCATTAGAAAGAGGATGCAGCCTGGCGTGGACCTCTGGTCTTAGCCAGCCAAGAGATTCATAGCTTGTTCTTGATTGTTTACCACAATCCTGCTCAGCAGCGCCGGCCACAGGCTGCGCATGGATACCTACCTGGATATTTGGTCATCTTCTTTTGGAGTTCCTGCCTCTACATTCCTTTTTGAACACTGGGACGTCTTTGAAGATGTAACGGCTATTATGGTTCTTCTATTCCGGCCCTCTCCCCCTTTTAAAAATCTGGATAACTTATTTCTCACTCTTCCTTTGGCGAGGGGGGCTCTTCTCTTCTCAGCTTGTACACATAAGCTTTTTCTTGTTCTTTTGTGATGTAAGCACACAAAAATTTACATATTTTTTTAAAAAAAGCAGTCACAGGCTTCAAACCATCACTGATTTCAGGGTTGGGGAGCCTGCAAGTCTCTACCCTGGAGGTGGCCCTTGGAGACTCCGTCCACGGCTCACCCGCTTTCTGGCCTTTCCCCATGGTCTCCCCCTCTTTCCCAATATTTCGGGAAAAGAGCTAAACAGCACGAGAAAGGGCGAGACTGGACTCCCACCTCTCCTTTGTTCCAAAGCTGGTTTCTAACCCTTAGTGAAGTGGTGCATGTATGTTAGGGAAGCATGTGAACCCTGTCCTACTTACCCTGCGATCCACCCCTCCAACACACACTCCTCGGTAGATGGAGGGTGAATGCGTGAATAGAAAGTGAGTAGTTGCCTATGGATGTATGTGAAAACCATGTCCCTTCTTCTTATTGCCTCCAGGCCAGCCAACGGCAGAAATGTAGTTCCTCTAGGCCAGAGCAAAACCTCCTGTGCCCCCATGTACAACAGTCATAGTATAACAGCGGTACGAGAATGGAACCCATGACCTCTGGAGGTGGTCAATGCTCCAACGCTAGAGGCATTCAAGAGAAAATTGGACCACCATCTGTCTGATCTGCTTTGACTTGACATGACTTGACTTGACATGACATGAGTTGACTTGAGTTGACATGACTTGAGTTGACATGACATGAGTTGACTTAAGTTGACTTGAGTTGACATGACATGAGTTGACTTGAGTTGACTTGAGTTGACATGACATGACATGAATTGAGCAGGGGGTTGGACTCGATGGCCTTAGAGGCCCCTTCCAACTCCATTATGCTATGACTCTAAGATCAGCAGCCTTGCATTGTGTACTTGAGAGCTGGTGTGGAGAGAGAAGTAAGTGGCTTCATGACCATGTGCAAATAATTCTGGGACCATTTGGGGCTGAGAAGCAGGACCGAAATGCTATAAGCTGGCTGGATCGCTCGGTGGTTTCGGTCTCTGGCTGCGGAGCCAGAGGTTGGGGGTTCGATTCCCCCACTGTGCCTCCCGGGAGAAGAGCCAGCCCTCTGTAGCCTTGGGCTTGTGCATAGTCCCAGGATTTATCCCCCAGAAGAAGGGAAGGGGAAACTACTTCTGAGTGTTCTCTACCTGGGAAACCCTGAAAAGGGTCGCCTTGTCAAAATTGACTTGACAGCACATGATTATCATTTAAATAAATAAATATTGGATTCAGCCACCTATGGCTCAGGTGTGTTCCAGGGATCACAGCTCATCTGCTTTGCCTCTCCGCTTATCACTGGCTTCCTTTGTCTCTTGGCTCATTTGAAAACCCCTTGAAGACAAATCGTAGCTCAAGATTGTAAAGGACTCCCAGAGAGCTAGTGGTCCAGAAAATATTTCACTGGCCTCCTCCCCCACCCCCACCCCAGAGACCCAGATGAGTCCCTTGGGGGCTAAAAGAAGGGAAGGAAATGAAGGAAGATCTTTGATCAACTCTTGCTCTTCTGCAATGCTTTACATTTTCTGCCGCTGTGCAGCTCTTTGTTTAAAGGGGCGCATCTCATGTTTCCATACCAGCAGCCTCCACAAAGTGGTCTACAGCAGAACCAAACTAATACAAATCCATTTCGAAACCAACATCGTCGACAGCCCTCATAATAATAATGATCATCATGTGCTGTCTAGTTGACTCTGATGTATGCCAACCTTTTTTCAGGGTTTTCCAGCTAGAGAATCCTGGGACGGTGCAGCTTGCCCAAGGGCCACACAGGTTGGCTCTACTCACAGGGAGGCCCCGTGGGGGGATCAAACGCCCAACCTCTGGGTCCACCGCCAGAGACCTAACTCACTGAACTATCCAGCCAGCTAAAGCCCTCATAATAGTAATTCAAAATAGATGAAACATGAAAATAGCCACCCTCAAGACATCACCCTTCTTCCTTTCACAGACGCGACTGGTAAATATGACTTTCCTACCAACGGTGGTTGGAGCAGGCCAACGTCCTGCGGGTGGGTGTCCTGCTAGGGACCCCTGTGTGTACCGAATGATGGGGTACGGAGGCCTGCGGCCTGTTTCAAGCAGGACTTCTTTATGTTCACAAGCTCTTTTTAAGTCTTTAAAATCCTTTTAAAGGGCCGGTGAAGAGGGAGCCAAACTCACAACCTGTAGGAACCAGGGAGGAGTTCCAAAAGTGATTCCATGGGGCCACCACTGGAAAGACCTGTGACGTCTGTTTGCCCTAGGGTGCAGAGCTCTTTTAAGTTCAACCGGCGGTCAGGGGTCCAAAGGCCTTCCTTTTCTGTGTCGAAGTGTGTCTAAGATTGGGTAGGTTCTTTCTAGCAGTGGTCGCCCAACCTTTTGGACACTGCAGACCGGTTGCGGGGGGGGGCGTGCACGGGGGGGCACCCCAGCTCACGCGTGCCCACTCACGCGCATGCGTGAAGAGGCGGGGGTGCTTGCACAGCGTACGCACTCACGTGCATGTGCGAAGGGGCTGTGCGGGGGGGGAGTGCGTGGGGGGGGGTGGAAGATCTGTGTCCACGGCCCGGTCCAGCCAAGGCCACGGACCGGCACAGGGCTGCAGACCGGGGGTTGGGGACCCCTACTTTATAGCACCACCCAACAAAAAGAACAACAATAATAATAACAGCTAAATGTAAGATTGTGGTTGTTAGGGCTCTCTTGTTTGCTGTAATGCTCCCCTTCAGGAGCATTTTGGGACTTACAAGACCAGTCCCTATTTAGCACTCAGCCTTGTGCTGGCGGTGGGGACAATGCATGTGGCCTTTTCAGTGTACACACAGATATGTTCCACGCCGGCCTTCACACCAGTTCCATGTGATGGTGGGTCAGCGTCTTTCCCATTTCAAAAGAGAAAGAATACTGAATCCTAGAGCTAGCTGAAAACTTACACAGGGTTAAGCGGCTCAAAATCTTCTGATTTCAATGGACTTGCAGTGGACCCATTGTAAGCAAAATGTTAACATTCGCCGTTGAGCTCAGAATTCGAATTCAGAGCCCCAGCTTTCGCTTTTGACAAAGGCAGAGTGCTTTCCCTGTTTTTTCCTCCTGTCCAACGCCCAATGTTGTGAGATAGCTCTCACACAGAAGGGCCAAAGAAGGTTGGTTTTAGAGTAAATATAACTTCTGTCATGTGTGTTTTGAGTTGTTGCCTTAAAAGAGGCAGAAGAACCACATTTTGAGACATCAGGGTTATTCTGAAATGACCCCCCCCCCCGCCCCCATCTCTCTTTCTGAGCTTTCTGCTGCCTGTAATTTTTAAAAGACGAAATCTGAGCTTGCCATAAATCTAGTTGCTTGAAAACACTTAAAATGGTGAGGCTCCCGATAACATGGGAATTGGATTTCTTGCCACTTGCCGCCCCTTGTGAGTCCGGTGTGGGTTTCCCCGCTTGCCGTTTTTTGGTTCAGGGCCATTCCACAGCCCCAGCAGGCCAGCTAGCTGGAAGGCTTCGAGGCTCCAAGTTCGGTTCTGCTTTCTTTCCTTACCTAGAAATACCAGATGCAACAAAGTCTGAAATTCATTACTTCATTTTGGAATGAAATTGTGAAGTGGCTTAATGGATTTCTGCACTGGCACCATCAGCATCCTCTTCTCCTCTTCCTCCTTCCTCTTCACCATTTACTCTACTCTTTGGTTCTAAAGCTTCCCAGAACAGCTTACAAAGAAAGAGCAGCATTATGAACATCCCTGACCACTTCTCAACAGAAAAGCCTCATGCTCACAAACAGAACAAGGAAATTAAGTCTCATCCTCGCTATCCCTCCTTCTATCTGGCAGTTGACCTCTTCAATGACCCAATCTGGTTGCAATGTTCTATTATGTCAGTATCACATCTCAGTCATTCTTGTATACCCATATACACACAATGTATTGCAAACTAAAGCCTGTGGTTTCCGTTAGGGAGTCAGTCCATCTCACATTTGGTTTTCCTCTTTTCCTGCTGCCTTCCACCTTTCCCAGCATTATTCCCCCCCAGAGAATCTTACCTTCTCATGATATGCCCAAAGTAGGACGGCCTCAGTTTCATCACTTTGGCCTCCAGAGATAGTGCAGGCTTGATTTGATCTAGGACCCACTTGTTCATCTTTCTGGCAGTCCAGAGCATCCACAAAGCTCTCCTCCAGCCCCACATTTCAAACGAATCAATTTCCCCCCCCCACCAACTTTCTTTACTATCCAGTTTTCACACCCATACGTGGTGATGGGAACGACAAGAGTGTGAATGATCCTGGTCTTGGCTTCCGGGGACACATCCTTACACTTGATGATCTTTTCTAATCCCTTCATTCCTGCCCTTCCAAGTCTCGGTCTTCTTCTGATGTCTTGGCTGCAGCCCCCATTTGGACTGAGGGTTGAACCAAGGTAGACAAAATCTCTAACAAGTTTAGTTTCTTCATTGTCAATATTAGAGTTGTATAGTTCCCCAAAAGTCACGATTTGGGGCTTTGTTCAACTGCATGCAATTATGCTTTGGCCTTTTCATCAGGAGTTGTTTCAAGTCATTGCTGCTTTCTGCCGGTAAGATGGTGCCATTTGCATATCTTCAATGGCTGATCTGTCTTCCACCCATTTTCACTCCTCCTCCTTCTGAATCTCATCCAGTTTTCCACGTGATACGTCGTCCTGCGTATAGATTGAACAAATAGGGAGATAAAATGCACCCATGTCTGGCACCCTTGCTTATAGGAAACCGTAGCTTCTTATCCACAATACAGGTGGCATTTTACGACCATAAAGTGCTGAGGCACACCAGTTTCTTTCAGAACAACTCATAGCTTCTCTATACAGTCAAAGGCTTTGCTGTAGTCTGTACAGCGTGGACTGACTTTCTGAAATTCTTCGGTATGCACCAATGGCCAGTGGGAATTTGCAATATGATCTCAAGTGTCTCTTCCTTTTCCAAATCCATTCACATCTCACTCCATATAAATGTAAAGCCTTGGTTGCAGTACTTTGAGCATCACTATGT
This sequence comes from Intellagama lesueurii, assembly GCA_037013535.1. NCBI lineage: Eukaryota > Metazoa > Chordata > Lepidosauria > Squamata > Agamidae > Intellagama > Intellagama lesueurii. The sequence continues at coordinate 196,616,222 of JBAJHW010000005.1, read as the reverse complement.
TTGCATGGGAAATGAAAGCAAGGGTCCTATAGTTGCTGTATTCCTTCAAAGGAATCTGCCATCCTTTTTTCTTTTCTGTAAAGGCCTCCAGTAGACTGTTTCCACTTTCTCTTTATTTTCTCCTGATCAGATAGTGTGCTTCCGTTGGTCTTCCAGCAATCCTAATCTAATCTGAAATTTCTCTTTGATTTACTGGACCTTCCGGAAGAGATCTTCTGTTCCTCCTCTTTTATTGTGCCCTTCTAGTTCTTTACACTGGCCATGGTAATAACTTTTTTCTCTCTCTAACTCACTGAAAAGCTGAGTTGAGGATTCTAACCCTACTTCTATGACATTTTCCTCTTGCTTCTTGCTTATCCTTAGCAATTTTGTTTCTTTCATCACTCATCTTATCTTTTTACTACAGGAATTGGGTGTTTTTTTTGGGGGGGGGGAGTTGTTTGTTTTTTGTTTTGTTTTTTATTTTTGCATTCTTCCTAATAATATCTCTGGTTTCACAGTTCTTTTGGTTCATGGCCAAATGAGTTTAATAATGCAAATCTGTTCTTTTATGTACACTTTAAATTCATCAGATATATTGTTCAAATTATATTTTGGCACTAGGATTCTTTTAGTGCTCTTCTTTAGCTTTACTCAAATGTTGCATATTAACGTCTCATGATCAGTACTACAATCTGCTCCTGGTTTTGTTTTGGTGGAGGAAATGCAGCTTCTCCATCTCCTGCATCCAAGTACATAGTGTATTTGATTTTCATTTTTGACCATCTGGTGATGTCCATGTGTACAGTCATTTGTTTGGTTGCTTGAAGCATGTTTTTGCAATAAACAGATTATTGGCTTCACAGAACTCCACAATTGTTCTATTCTGACCCCTAGACCAAATTTTTCAACAACATTTTGGTTCTGCTTTGTTTCCTACTTTTGCATCTCAGTCACTTATGGTTATCAGCATGTCTTATAATGGTATGATCAATTTCCTCTTCGATGCTTGCATAAAAGCTTTCACTTTCATCTTCTTCAGCATCGGGAGTTAGAGCATAGACTTGAATGAGGAGCAAGTTGATGGGTTTCCCCAGAAGTCTAATTGATATTATTCAGTCACAGCTTGTATTATAGCCCCTAATTGCCTGTACTACATCTTGCCTCCATATTAGAGCCACTCCAGTTCTTCAGAGTTTGTCATTTACAGAGTAAAACACTTCGTAGTTAGCTGACTGAAAATGCCCCATTCCGGTCCACTTTAGTTCACTGAAATTAAGCATTGCAATGTCTAAATGTTCCATTTTTGCTTTATGATTTACAGTTTACCTTGATTCATACTTCTCACGTTCCATATTCCAGTTGTGTATTGTGCAGCACTGAACTTTCCTTTCACCTCTGTGCATGTCTCCAAATCCCATAAAGTACTAGTTTCCCTCTATTCAGCACTGGTTAGGCCTCATCTTGAGTCCTGTGTAGAGATGGGCACGAACCAGTTTGTCTCAGTTCATCCCAGTTCGTAAAGGCGGCCCCACAGGGGCTGCTGCTCCCCTTCCCCGCCTCCTAGCGGATCAAGCCACTCCCCAGGCCCGGCTCCCTTGCTTTTCCCACCTCCTCGGCTCATCTCCCAGTCAGGAGCAAGAGCACAGCCTTCTGTGCCCCGCCCTTTTTTCTGAGTGGCAGATCAGCCAAGAGGGCGGGGCCAGAGAAGCCTGAGCTCTTGCCGGGACCGGCAGATCCGTTGAGGAGGGGCAGAAAGCTGGCACGCCGAGCCTGGCGAGTGGCTGATTGAGCCAGAGGAGGCGAAGGAGGGGATCAGCAGCACCTGTGCTGCCACTTTTACGAATCAGGACGAACCAGTTCGTGCCCATCTCTTGTCTTGTATCCAGTTCTGGATGCTACACTTTAAGAAAGATGCCAACAAACTGGAGTAAGTTCAGAGGAGGGTGAAAAGGATGATCAGGGGGCTGAAAACCAAGCTCTAGGAGGAAAGACTGAAAGAACTGGGCAGGTTCAGCCTTGAGAAAAGAAGGCGGAGGGGAGATATGATAGTCCTCTTCAAATACCTGAAAGATTGTCATACAGAAGAGGGGCAAGATCTGTCCTCGGTCATCCCAGTGTGTAGGACACTTAATAATCGGTTGAAGCTACAGGAAGCCAGGTTTTGGTTGAATATCAGGAAAAACTTCTTAACTGTTAGAGCAGTACGACAACGGAACCCGTGACCTCATGGGGAGGTGCTGAGCGCTCCAACTCTGGAGGTATTCAAGAGAAAACTGGACAACCACATGTCCAGTATACTTGGATTCCTGCACTGAGCAGGCGGTTGGACTTGATGGCCTTTTAGGCCCCTTCCAGTTCTATCATTGTATGATTCTATGAAAATAACATGTCTACAGCATTTTAGTCAGGACTCTTTCTGACTAGATACTGGGGTTAAACCTGGGAACCTTCTGGAAGCTCGTTTAGTATTGAGCTACAGTTTCTAGGTCTTATAGCCACCTGTATATTCCCAACTGTAAAAAAAAGAGATAATTTTTTTTTAAAGAGCAATCAAATCAAACCAAGATTCGGTTTTCGTTTTCTCTGACATTTCTGTGTATACAATGCAACTGGTTATCCCAGACCTTGCTCAGGCATCGTTATCATCAGCCGAGTTGGGCTAGAAAGACGTCCAAACGTCTATTTCTCGATTAAGAACTATGGGTATTTAAAAATAATTGAGGTAAACAGACAAAAGAACTTTCAAAAAAGTATTTACTTAAACGTCTACGTTTGAAACAGATCATACCAAAGTGTAAGACCTTCAGAAAACCTTTGCATCATTTTTCGATAAGATATTACTCTTCTAACCTCTTAAAGTAAATTCAACCCTCCCATGGTATGATTTGTGAGAGAACTGTCAAAGAACACAATCCTGTGATGTAAACTCTACCTAGGCCACAGACATACCCAAATGCTACAGTTTTTCTCTGACTGAAATGCTTGTTTGACGGGTCACATTCATGGCCACTACGATAACTCCGGTTCTGAACCATCCCTCTTTCAAATGCAGCTGTTGTACTTCCCCTTGTTGGGGAAGAATCATCCTTGTAATTGCTAATTAACTTGGTTCTGGATCTTGACATTTGTGAGACTTAGGCTGTACAAAATTAAGCAAGCATTTCAGTGGATTTAATGAGGATTGCAGGAAGGTAAATACACCATTGTAATGAAACCAGCCTCTACTGGCATCCAATCAATGTGTTTTCACTACATCTTGGCATCTCTTATTTATTTATTTAAAGCAGTTATAAAAGCAAAGTTTATTTAAAGCAGTTATTATAGCCTGCCTTTCTGGAAAGTTCCAGGTAGCTAACAAAGGAAAAGAAAAACAGGTGCTAGATTAGTCTGGCATTAGTCCCACGGAAACCAGTGACTGTGATCACATGACTCCATGAGCCAGTGTCAAGAACTGGTGCGTAGGATGGGGCAAAACTGTCTGAGCATCCCAGTTTGCTGAGAGAGCAGCTGTCCAAAATCATGTGTGTAAATATAAAAAAAAAGCAATATAAGCACAATCAAGATGCAACAAAACGCCATTGCTTGCTTGCTTGCTTCATTCATTCATTCATTCATTCATTGCTCTCATCTCGTGGCATGCCACTACTCTGGACTTCTTGCATAGCTAAAACATAAACATTAAAACAGACAAAAAAACCCCAAAAAAACAAAAAACAAAAACCCCACCCCATCCATCAGACCTCTCGTCAAAGAGTAAAAAAAAGCCAACAGCAGACAACAACAAATTAAATGCAGCAACATGAAATATTGTGCAGGGAGGAGGTCTTGAAAAGCATCTCTGAAAAGCAGCGTTTTGACAGATTTTGCCAAGTGATAGGAGGGAAGGGGCCCGGAGCCCTTCTGCTGGCCGGGCATTCCATAACGGTGGAGCCACCACCAAGAAGTTCCTGGTTGCTGATTTCCGGGCCTCCCTCAGGATGGCATCTGGCGGCATCATAACTACCTGGAGCAGGTGGGATGGGCAGACGATCTCAGGGAGACAGAGTAGTGGGAAGCAGGAAGGTAACAACCGTAACAAGAGTTATGAATACCCTTCAAATTATAGTATTAGGCATCCTTCACTCTCGAAAGACTATGGTAACGTGCTCTGTATGGAGGACTTGGAACAGCGTCTAGTGTGGCTGAGAAGGCCAATTCGAGAGTGACAATCCCTTCCACACTGAAGACAAATACAATCTGTCCCCTGTCCAGCTCCCTGGTTTTGCTGCTTCCGGGACTGCCTCTTTGCCTCGGTCTGCTGGACAAGGGTCTCTTCAAATTGGGAGAGGCCGTGATGCAACGCCTGCCTCCAGGCTGAACGCTCCGATGTCAGGGTTTCCCATCGGTTGAGGTCCATTCCTAAGGCCTTCAGATCCCGCTTGCAGATGTCCTTGTATCGCAGCTGGGGTCTCCCTCTGGGGCGATTTCCCTCCACTAATTCTCCATACAGGAGATCTTTTGGAATCCGACCATCAGCCATTCTCACGACATGCCCAAGCCAACGTAGACGTCGCTGTTTCAGTAATGTATACATGCTAAAAATTCCAGCTCGTTCTAGGACTACTCTGTTTGGAACTTTGTCCTGCCAGGTGATACCAAAAATGCGTCGGAGGCAACGCATGTGGAAGGTGTTCAGCTTCCTCTCCTGCCGTGCACAAAGGTCCAGGACTCACTGCAGTACAGGAGTGTGCTCAGGACACAGGCTCTATAGACCTGGATCTTGGTATATGTCGTCAGCACCCTTCAAATTAAGACCGCAAAAAGTGCACTCATAGACATGTCTAAGGAGCCTGTAGCATTGTGTTTGATCGTGCTAAATCCCACAGAAATCGGTGCGAGGCTGCAACCTAAAATCACTTGCAAGGAAAGGCCTTCCGAAAAAGGAAGATCTTGAATGCTTCAGGGGAAAGCGACCGAGGAAAGGGCAAGTCAGCTGTCTGTGCCCAAGGGCAACCACTAAAAAGGCCCTCTTGTAAGCTCGTCATTTTACAACAATTGCCTCTTCTATTCAGACTTGCAGTAAAGCAGAGCCCGTTTTTAAATAGGAAGAGCCCAGCCTGCATGCAACTCTTCCATTGCAAAATTTCCTTCATGTATGCTTTTGTCGTTCGACAACAAATGGTTGATTTAAAAAAATACACACACAAAGCCCTGTTTCAGAATTTAGATCAGCAGTGTGGCCAACCCTGGTTGTCCAGAGGGTTCTGCAACTCCGTCTTCCAGCTACCCTGGTCCGCGTAGTGTGTGTGTTGAGGAACTCACGGGAGCTCTGCCTGGAGGGCTACGGTTACCCAATCTGGTTCACCACCAGCTTTTTAGGAACTGTAGTATCGCTAAGAATACTGCCCTTTTTTCCTTCCCTCTGCAAAAAACAGGAAAAGTCTTCAGAAATATGCTTAGGAGGGTTCCTCTGTCACAGGGGTGGGAAAACGTCAGTTTTGTCAGATGTGTAGCAATAATTACAGGCCATCAAGTCGATTCTGACTTATGGCAACCCTTTCCAGGACTCTCTAGATAGAGGACACGCAGAAGGGGTTCTTCTGAAAGTGCTCAGGAATGAGAAGCTCGCCCAAGGCTACGCAGGCTGGCTCTTCTCCCAGGAGGCCCACTGGGGAATCTTAACTTCTGACCGTGTCCCAAACTCACTGAGCTCCATGGAGCCTGCTGTTACTCAGCTCAATCCAGAATGACGGTGATCCTTTGCAGAGTTTCCTAGATAGAGAGTACTCCGTAGGGGTTTACTATTCCCTTCCTCTAGGGGGAGCCCTGGGACTGTGCGCAGCTTGCCCAAGGCCACCCAGGCTGGCTCTTCTCCCGGGAGGCACAATGCGAAATCAGACGTTATGAACTTTATGTCAGAATGACAGCTATGAAATTGCCTTTTAAAAGAAACACATGTGAACAGGAGTCTTGCGGCACAGTGGTTAAACTGCAGTATTGCAGTCAAGACTCTGCTCACAACCTGAGTTCGATTCCAACAGGCTCTGGTAGCTGGCTCAGGGTCAATCCAGCTTTCCATTCTTATGAGGTCAGTAAACTGAGTACCCAGTTTACGGAGGGGGGGATGTATAAATTAAATTATAAACTGCCCTCTCTCTCTCTCTCTCTCTCTCTCTCTCTCTCTCTGTGTGTGTGTGTGTGTGTGTGTGTGTGTGTGTGTGTTTTACAAGGTGTAGGATTCTGAAGGTTGTTGCTCTGGAGTAGGCAGGCTAACCCTGGATTAGAAACACAGCTCATTCTGAATGGGGTTGCACTTCCATGGAGGAAGGACCAGTGCCGTGAAGGCTTGAAGGTTCTCTGGGACTCCGTGTTGTTCCTGGGTGGTCCAGGGGCTTTTCAGAGGCTCGATTGGCGAGCCACTTCCGCCCTTTCTTGAAGCAGATGGATCTGGCCATAGCCATGCCTTAGTTGCTTCCTGTCCCATCATGACTATGCCCTCTACGTGGGGCTGCTATTGAAGAGGGCTCAGAAGCCGCAACCCAGTGGGAAATGCTGCACCGTGGTGTCGCCACGTCCCTGTATGACTGCCTGACACTTCTCCTGCATCCCTGCCTCTGGACGCCTGGCCAGATTGGAAAAACCGGAGTGCTTTGGAGCCAGGCTATCGGACATACCACACGTTTGCCTACGCACCCGCCCATCGCCTGTTTTCATACCACCACCGAGAGAAAGGTGGCTTGGTTGAAATCAGGTCTTCTCTAGAGCACCGTTTCATGCCCAAGGCAGTTCGACGGGCGCTCTCCTGGCTCCGTTTGAGGCCGGCGCAGAGAGCATTCTTGATTGTGGTGGGATTTTAATGGTTTTCCATTTAAAGCTGCTTCCACTCTCCAGGAGGTTTTATAGAACGGTTGCGAGTCTTGCTGTTTCTGTAAATTTGTTTTAATGTGCTGTTATGCGCACTGCCGGGAGGCCTTGTGGAGGGCAGAAAGGTGTTTTATAAATATTTTAATAAAACAAATTTGTTAGTAAATCATTGCATATAAAGAAAATAAAGGGTGGGAAAGAGGAGGATGTCCTGGCGCCCATAATATAGTTGTTTCTTTTCGTTGAAAACAACAGCCATTGTCCTTATCCTAAATTACATGCATGTTTGGTGTGGGACACTTCTTAGGAATGAAACAGATGAAATCAAAAAGACTCAGAACCAGCTTGCCGTGGTGGTATAATCGGTATCTCAACTCCTATTTTCTTGTAGGAACTTAGAGGTTAGGAACATGGAAGGAGCAGCTTACATAGAAATAGCCCTTCGTAATGTTGGAGTTTTATTTACAACCTCACATGCTGTCTGTAGTTTAAGTGACTGGGGGGGGGGGGGAGGACTTTCCTGGGCTGGGGGGATTGTCTGTCTCTCTAGCACTAACCAATCATTACTTCCAACTTGAGCCCCACCTCTATGCTGAGTGCTCTGTCTCTCTCTCTCGTTGGTTGGTAGCAGTTGTTCATTGGTGTTGATCTGTTCAGTTGGTTGCTAGTATGTGTGCAGTAAAGAAAGCAGAATACACAAGTCTGTAATTTCAAGCAATTGTAAGTAAAGAAATGTTTTTTATTCTTTCTCCTACAAATATCTTAGAGTCAGTTATTGAGACTTTAACTGCCAGTTAATGAAAAAGGAGTGGACTCTGGAGAACATGTAGCTCTTCTCCTCTACCAATCTCTGTACTTCTACTGTGTAGCAAAAGGAGAATTTTACCAGAAATTCAAAACTCTGCAAGACATAACACAGCATGGAAACTCACTCAGCACCTGTCTTATTTACTACAACAGGTGACGCTTGAACCAGGTTCCAGATTTCGGATGGTGGGCACCCTCCTCTATCAAAAGCAGTGGAATTTACCTGGTGCAGCCATTGCAGTAAATTAATACAGCAGTTCAAACTAGCTGCTTGTTTCTATTTCAAACATCAGGCTGAGATTTCTTTTTTAAAAACTTGGCCCAGGGCAGGTATCAGCGATGAACCATGGAGTTGTTGGGACCTTGTGGCTCAGTGGTTGAGGTCTCTGGCTTCGGAGCCAGAGGTTGGGAGTTCGATTCCCTGCTGGGCCTCCTTGACAAGGGGTGGACCCAGTGATCCATCAGGTCCCTTCCGGCTCTGCCGTTCTAAGATTCTTAAGTTCTAAAGCATTTGTGAGGGTGGCCTCTTGACCATCACCAAGAAAAGGGGATAACCAACGTGTGTAAAACTGTGTGTCCTGATGTATCAGCATAGACCCACAACTGGAAATGATTTTTAAAATTTAAGCTGGACCTGAGGATCGCTGGCCCAGGTGGTGAAAAGAGTAACCCAGCAACCTGCCCGCCTGTCGCTGCGGCCGCTCTCCGGGTGTTGCTTCTTGGGGCTGGCGGGCGGCTTTGTGGTTCCCCGTTTCCTTCCTTAAGGCTCCGCCTGCTCAGGCTCGGACCAGATGCCCCTTGGATAGGAGGCCACCTTCAAAAAACAGGACTCTCTCTTCTGGAGAAGACGGCGCACCGCGTTCCTGCTCGTTGGACCAACCACCCGCGGGAGGAAACGGTGGCGGTCCTTTCCCGTTCCCAAGACAAAATATTGGCGACCCAAGAAATAACCAAGAAAATTATTTTCCCTCAAGCTTGTTTAGGTAGCAGCTTAGAAATCTCTCCTCGCTCATCAACAAGCATCTCAGCTAAAGACACACACACACACATGCGCAAAGAGGGAACATTGGAAGAGGCGGTGGGTGGAAAAGTAATTTACCAGGGAGATTATACTGAGGGGGAAGAGATTGTCTTCCTTTTGTCTGTGGGCTGAAAGTTGGGGAAGAAATCTGCTCAGTTTGCTTTCAAGGGGCACTCCGTTCCCTTCTGCATCCCCTCCTCATTCTCGCCTTCTTCGTTTTTAATGCTGCAGCCAGACTTACGTTTTGTTTTAGTTTCTTTTCACGACCTTGTGGCATCTTTCCCCTCTCTTTTCAGTCACCCCAGAGAGCGATGGATGTGGTTGCTGGGAGGGAAGGAACTTGTCATGGACAGAACTGATATTTCAATCCTCCGGGACTCTGCACGGGCAGTTTTGGGGCGGGTAGTTTTAGAGCCACACTCTCAGTCGAAGGAGCACAACAACCCAAATGGAAATTCGGAGGGTTCCGTGTAGAGATGGGCACGAACCACAAAAGCAGTGGTTCGTGGCTACCCACGAACCACGGACCAGCCAAACTTTTTTTTAAAATGGACCATGAACTGGTTCGTTTTTTAAAATGTTTGCACCTTGGGGGAAGGGGAAATTGACCCCCACAGCTTGCCCCACTGACCCCATCGCCTCCCTACCTGGTCCTCCTCCTCCTCCTCCTCCTCTGCCACCATCTTGAAAGACACCGGCCCAGCTTCTCTTCCGGAAGCAGGGCTTGCTATCTCTCAAGATGACAACATCAACAGAGAACAAAGTGGAGAAGGCACCAAGACCAGGTAGGGAGCTGATGGGGGGCAGTGGGAGGGGAAGGGGGCAAACGAACCGGGAATTTCGTGAAACTGTAAACTAAAAAAAGTTCGTGGTTCGGGTTCGTCAGTTTTGACTCAAACCAACAAACCAGCTCTTTCCCACGAACTTCCTGGTTCATTTTTTTGGTTCGTGCGCATCTCTACTTCCATGGTTTTTTCGAGGCTCGGGTGATTCTTGGGATTCGGGCACAGGATGCCGACATAAGGGGAGACGGCCGTGTGTTCCTATCAGCACTCATCATCCCGTAAAGAACAATGCATAAAATTAGGGCCAGTGAAAGCATTCACAGTTGATTAGTCATGTTCTTTTTAAGTGACTGATTAAATTTGAATATCTTTTCATATTCCCGACTTCTCAAGGTATCTGTGCTGTTGACAGAAACATAAGATCACTAATGGGGGTGGGGGAGGGAGGCAGTGCAATCTCAGGTATGTTTACTTCGGAGTAAGAGGCACTGAGTTACTGAGCTCCATATGACATCCTTATCCATAGTTTTAGGGGTACAGCTGCAAGGTGAGGTTCATTGCTGGAAGAAAACCTCACCTTTATTATTCTTATTCCCAAAAAGAGCTTCAGAAAATAAACTCTAATCTCCACCCTGTATCCCCCCACTCCCTTTGATCTTTGATTTCCTCGTCTTTTCTTGTGACCCTCCAGATCTCATTTGGTGATGATGATTCCTGTCATCCCTGGATTTGGCCTTTGCTGATTTGGGATGATGGGCATTGTAGTCATTACTCTGTCTTAGCTACTAAACCTGGCTCCGAGATAAATTGAATCAGGACTAAGTTGTCGAGGCTGGAGGGGAGTTTTGACCTCTCTTTTGGCACATTTACTACCTCTGTTGTGGCAGGCAGGCGTAGCTAATTCTCATTTTCGCAACCTACTAATTTGTTTTAACTAATTAAGGATCTACCAAAGGTCACCGTTGGAAAGGAGGGGGCTGAGAAGCACTCCAGCCATTTCCTCTCTTTGTATTATCGAACAGATAACCCTGGGTGGTGCAGTGGATTCAGGGGACCTGGGTTCGAATCCCAACTTGGTCCTGAAAACTCACTGGGGAAGTGGAATTGGTAAAACCACACCTTAAATATCTCAGCTTGGAAGCCCTGTTAAGGTTGCTATCAGTCAGTTTCGACTTGGCAGCACCTAACATACTCAGTAAGTGCACGGACCTCACCACTGCAAGATCTGCTGAAGCCTAAGCGCCTGGCCTGGCCTCAGGGCCGGCTCTACCATTGATTGACGTGAGGCAGCCATCTCAGGCAGGGTATGTTTGAAACCACCATGGCAAGGAATGGCTGTAGAAGAGAGCAGCCTCTTCTGTTCTCCCTGAGCTGGACTGGGGTGCAGGGGAGGGAATCTCCCTCATGTGTCCTCACCCCCTCCAAAAAAGGGTACCCCTTAGGATGGCAGAAGGTTTTAGCTAAACGCATGTCCTGCAGAATTTGCTTTTTTCCTCCAGCAAATTTTGACAAGAGGGTTGGTTGGGGTTGAGTTTTTTTCCTAGTGACCATGTGTGATCCCTGGTGGTACTGTTGTGTGTTTGTACGTGGGTGTGAGTGTGTTCATCGATGGTGGTCAGAGAGCAACTGAGAGCGCTAAACCTATAAACATATAACTAGATCTGCTGGATAGCTCAGTGGTTAGGTTGGGAGTTCGAATCCCCCCACTTGACGGGGGCTGGACTAGATGATCCACAGGGTCCCTTCCAGCTCTGCAGTTCTAAGGTCATTGTGGGTTTTTTGTTCGTTTGTTTTCTGTTGGGACTTCACAACAGCCCAGGTTGGCTGAGAAGGCCTTGTTTGCTGCTGGGTTCGTTTGACAAATTCAAGCAAAGGGACGTAGGGACATTTGAGGGGACCCCCTTTCTCTAGCATTCCCCCCCCAAGAGGACAACTGCATTCTCATCACCAAAAAGGAAGACCAGTCTCCCATGCAAGAGGACAAAAGTGGGCACAAATTTGCATCAGATTGCACCTGCCAATTAATAGGATGCAAAATCAGAAGTGATTTTTAAGATTTAAGCAGGATTGCAGTTCTCCTGATGGGGAAAGGCCTTGATGAGGCAGCCGGTGGCCCTGGCTGCCGAGACCTTGCTTCCCGGGGACGATGGGTAACTTCAGGGTCCCTGATCTCTCTGCTATTCCCAGTCTGGTTCTTTCTCTTCCAGTCAGCCCTGGACCAGACCACTCTCCAAACAGCTGGAGGCCCTCAAAAAGAGGAATCACAACTCCTCTTGTCCCTCAAAATGGAAGCTTGAACACGCTCCAGCGAGACTTACCTTCTTAGAAATGAGGTTTAAGGGTCAGGATTAGAGCTTGGAAAAGTTACTTTTCTGGTCACTGCTTATGTTGCCTGGTGTATTCTGGGTGCTGTATGCTTGGTCAGGTTTTTATTTTATTTTATTTTTGATCTAGAACTCATCAGGATTAATCAAGTTGCGTGAAACTTTGGATTCGGTTCAATGTTTTGCTCTTAATAATGGGTTTCCTTTTTAAGTTTTCTTGAACCTTCGGGAAGACAATGAGAAGCCGATGTGCCCAACTTTGGGGACGACAATCCTTAATTTGTCTTCTGTTTGAGGATCTCCCGTATTTGAAATGCAGTTCTGCCCCATCTGAGATGGGAGATCGCTAGAGATCACCACTAGAAACCTACACAGCGGACCAGAACTTAGAAAAGTTATTTTGTTATTTTATATTGCTATTGTTTTTATGAATTTGTTGTAACTTGTTGTTAGCCACCCAGAGTAGACTTTTGTCTAGATGGGCGGGATATAAATAAAATAAAATAAACAAAAGTTTTGCCCGTGGCTGTGCTGGCTAACGCATTCTGGGAATTATAGCTCAGAAAGCAACTTTTCTAAGCTCCACAGCTAACAATGGTGAAATTCATTGGATTACTCAAATGACAGCATTACTTCTAAATTTTCATCTTTACATGTAAATCTGCACAGAAACATTTAGCCTGTCTAAAGGGGCAGTATAGAAACTGTGAACTGGATAATTATTTAGAAGAACAATAAGCAGCCTTGCCAATCTTGCCTTTTTATTTTGGCAGAGCTTTGAATAGTGGTTAAATTTCTTGAGCTGTGCAGCAGAAGCGCAGGGATTCACAGAGCAGAATTAGCTTCACGTTCCCCAGAGGAATCATCCGTTGGCCCTTACAGTCTCGGTGACTCACTCTGAGACACTTGTAAGAGAAAAAGAAACAAGATCTCATTTGCTTACAATGAACAAGTAACAACAAGCTAAAAACATGACTGCTTTGAACAACAGGCCTCCACAGACTAACCGCTTCCAGGAGGCAGAGCAGAGAGGCGGGGCTCTCTTTGAATCAGAGGCAGGGAAGGAACTATTGGTTAGTGCTGTTAGTGACTGACAGTCACCCCAACCCAGAAAGATCCCTCCCAGCCACACCTACTAGAGGCTGCATGCAAAGTTGCAGTAACTCCAACATTTGCACAGTGGCAAATCCAGGCCAGCAAGTTAAACCCCCTTCAGTAGCAAACCAGCTTATATGCCACAAGCCTGCATGAACAGGAGAGTCTTTGCCTGCCAAGGGAAGGGGAAACAGAGAGAGGGCACCATCTTGAACCCTCTCAGTGGGGGGTTCCGGAGCCTGGGATCAGCCGCCAAGAGCATCTTCTCTCATACCTCCAGTGGCATCAGGACAGAGAAGGGCCTCCCCCAAAGATCTTAAAACTCAGGCAGGCTTTAGTCTCGGTTTGCACCTATACAAACCAATCAATGTCTACAAATTTCATGCCGCTTGAGGCCCTCTGCTTTCCTCTTTCCTGGGGATGCATTTCCCCCTTTTTTGGACGAAGTGTGGTTATGGTCCCTGTAGAAAGCGCTGCTGCACAGCGGCGGTGGACTTAATCAAGAAGGATGGCAGCGAAGCCTTCCGTTCTGCCTTCTCACGAGCTGGCAGAACCTCGCCAGCTGAGCACAGAGTTAATTCGGAGTGCAGATTTGCTGGCCAGGCCCGGAGGGTTTTGAGAAGCACCGCAGGGGGGGTTGTCGGCGCTCAGCAAGGTCTTTTTTGATTCTGTCAGCTCAGTCTGTGTGATAAGAGCGAAAAAGCCCAGGCGACTCTCTTACACGGCAGGCCAGATTTTATTACAAGCTGGTTCGAGCTTTGAGCAGACAGTCTCCCTGGAGAGAACCTGAGGGGATGATGTTTCTCTCCGAAATCCACACACACCCCAAAACACACACACACACACACACACACACACACACACACACACCGCCACTGGAGCTGTGAAACAAAACCCAGTGTTCAAAACAGAAGACGCGTTGCAAGGTGGCCCCTTCAAAATGCAGAATTTTGAGTAAAATTAAAGAACTGGGAGAGGCCCCTTTCCCCAAAAAAATCCCAAGAATCTAGGTTTAGTGTTAGAGTCAAAGTGATATGCAAGGTTTTAGAGACACAGAATCAGAGAATTGGTCATTTCTCCCAGGAAGAATGCAAAATGCATCCATTTGGACAAAATGACCGACACCCGCCTTCTCCAACCTGGGCTTTCTCTGGCATGGATTAGACGACAACGTCCACCATCATCATCCGTGCCAGGGGGAGTGGGGCTTGTCTCGAACAGATCTGGGGAGCACCAGGTTAGAGTAGGAAGCTGTGCAGGACAGAATCCCACCACCTTAAATCCCTCCCCTTGCCCCCCCCCCCCACAAAGAAAATCTGTAATTCGTGGACAGGAGATTTTTTGGGAGGAAATTTCCAGAGCGCCAGGGCTGTTCTAGCAATGGCCAGGCTGGCTGAGATAGGAGAATGTTCTGGGAATTATACTCTGGGAAAGTAACTTTTCCCAGCTTTGGCCGTGAGGTTTAGCATCAAGACCTAGGAAGGGATGTGGCTAAAAATGAAACAGAATTCACTCTTCTTGCTGTGTCACTCAATACTACAATGGAGAAAGACAGCTCCTCCTGGGTTTTAACATGGCTGTGGGCTTTGGGGCATTGTGCATCCGGAAAAGTAACTTTTTCCCATCTCTGACTGATCTGCTTCAGAGCCAGGACTGTCTGTGTGGACTCCGTTCTGAAGGTTTGAATATCCATGTTCATGGAGATGGCTCTATCATAGCAGATCCCATGTCTGACGGCTAAAGTGCTAAAGTAAATGACGCATAACAGCTTTTGCTATAAATGAAGTTAATAGTTTCAGAAACTCATGATTCAAAAATTATCCCGGCATGAGATCATGCCACCTGGATCTCGCGGGCTGTGGTGGTGGTTCCCTGCATCCGTCTGCATCGGAAGAAGCCCTGTTAAACTGAACGGAATACACTTCTGGGAAGATGGTGGTAGGCAGCTCGGGGTCCTGGACTACAACTCCCATCATGTCTCACCACTGGCTATGCCTGATGGGAATTAAAGTCCAAGACAATCTCTACATATCCAACACAGCTGCATTGACGGCTGGTTCTCTTCTGAGCCAATTCAGACGCCCCCTTCGGACATTTCATTGTCTATATTTTAAATCTCCAGGAGAGAACGGTCTCTCCCATGAGTGCCCCCACCCACCCCCCCCAGACCAGGTTTTATGAAAAACCAACAGTCCTTGAGACACCATTCTTTTTAGAGGTTAGAATAATCCCCAGAAAGAGCAGGGTCTTTTCTGTGATGGCTCTAAATGTGTCGAATCTGTTTCCTTGTCAAAAAGCTTGAATAGCTTTCTTTTCTTTATTTGTTTGTTTTATTTATAGGCTGTCTTTCTCCCAATTAGGGGACCCGTTATCTCTCATTTCCTTCCCTATATGTACATATACATTCTGCCAAGTTATGAGGAGCTGACTATTTTGGTATTTCAGTTAGATTTCTACTCCTGCTCCTGGTTATTAGTTGTTTGGTTTATGGTTTAAAATTTACAGCTGTGCGTATATCAGATTGTTACCTAAAAATGTATCAAGGCAAACAATATTCTTGACACTCACTTCGAGCATAAGTTCAAGCAGCATTGAAATTAACATGAGCTGCTGGAATACAGTGGAAAAAAATCCAGGTAGAAAGTGATCTGAACCAGTGGAGACAGGGGAGGGGTGGAATAAGAAGATAGATCTGATGTGTTACTCCCCTCCCCCAGTGTCTTTTCTGTGGCAGAGTTCTGAATTTTTGGTAAGATTTATTTTTCCTATGTAGTAGAAGCACAGAAATCCACAGAGGAGAATAGCTACAAGTTCCCCAGAGTTCACCCCTTTCTCATTAATTGGTACTTAAAGTCTCACTAACTCACTCTGAGACATTTGTAGGAGAAAGAATGAAAAACATTTCTTTCCTTACAGTTGCTTGAAATTATGGACGTGTGTATTGCTTTCTTTACTGTACACATAATAGCAACCAACCAAACAGATCAACAGCAACCAAAAACGACCAGCAACTGATGAAAGAGGGGGATAGACTACTCAGCGGAGAGACAGAACTTTCTTTGATTTCAAAAGCTGTAAGGAATGATGAGCTGGTGCTGGAGAGACAGTCATTTCCAACCCAGAAAAATCCCTCCCAGTCACTCAAACCACAGATGGCATGCGAGGTGGCAAATAAAACTCTAGCATTTTCTAGATCTGTGTTTAGAGTGTTACTCTCGTTCCTTCTCGGAAATAACTTCCTTTTATTCCTTAGTGGGAGCACAGCAGACTGGCAATCCTTGGAAGCCAGCTCTGGGGTTTCTGTAACTAAGTTTAGGACTCTTTTCTTCCTGCACAACCCCTGAATTGGATTGCCTAAGTTCAGAGACCGTACGCCTTCCTGGGCTCCCGCCCCTGCCCAGTTTTGAGAGTGATGATTTCTCTTTAATAGCCATAGGCTCAGTGCTCGGGTTCTGCAGTGCGGCTGGTCAGTACCAAGTCAACGTAACTCCGCAAGGTAACTGCAGACCAGGTTTCCCAGGTGTGGCTGGTGGCTCTTCATCCCAGCGCCCTAAACCTTTCACTTTCTCCATCCTTTGAACCTTTCAGAACAAGGTGCGGACTGACTTTAGGACTTTCCGGGGCTGCAGTCTCTTGGTTTTCTTCTGCCTGCCGTTTTCTGCCTGGCTTATATGTGGGTGCAAGAGTGACCTTAGTCCTGCATTTTTTGTGTGTGTGTGTGTGAGTCGGGCATCGATCCCAAAGCCTAAGGAATCCTCCTCCTGTAGTAGGCAAAAGGACCAACAGGTGGCATTGTTTTATCAAGCGTTCCTGGAAAGAACGCCCGTGCCAGGAGACCGTATTCGGCTCAAGCTTTATAAACGTGAGCGAAAAGATCACGAGATCCGAAAAGTTCGCATGCGGGGAAGAGTAAGACCGTGACTTTTGCTTACCCAACCACTGGGCTTTGAGCGCATGGCCCCTAAAAACTACATTCCAGATCCCCTGTATGGAGTAAGTTTATTTTGATTCTTATAAGAACTTACCAAAATAGAGATTTAAAAAAAAAAAATAAGAAGAAGCTTGATGGGATCAACAAGACATTTTGAAAAATGGAATGCAAGAGAAAGCTGAAGTGACAGATGCATTCACCCCGTACATGTCCGTGCTAGGAGTAGAATAGGTTAATGGGCGTTTGTGTTAATTAACACCCTCCTTGTGTTAATTTGTCCTCCTTTCCCCTTGCCCAGGCAAGCGTGAGTCCCGGCTCATACAGCAGAGAGCCAACCACCCGCTCAGCTTTTTCTGTGCCATTAATAAAGTAGAAAGCGAAGAAGTTCAGCTTCAGATGTTAGGGCTGATGTTCTCCTAGGTTCTGTTTGTAAGCAAAGACATCATCATCATAGGCATCCTTCAGTCTCGAGAGACTATGGTAACGTGCTCTGTATGGAGGACTTTGACGCTGTATGCGAAGCTGGAGTGTCCTCTCCAGAGCACGAAGCCTGGGTAAAATAATATGGAAGATAGGCTGTTACCCAAGCAGCAAATCCCCCCTCTCCACATCGCTGAAATAGTCCAATGGAAAGGCAAGGGCCAATACAACTGGTTCCAGCGACGTCGCAGGAGTTGCCAGAACGACACGAACTGCCTCCGGGACTCCGGCTCTGGATTTTGCCTCGAGGTTAACTCCTGAAGCCTTTTCCATCAGTGGATATAGCCACAAGGCAGTGGAGGTTTGAGATCGGAGTTTTCCTTCTCTTAGATGGGCTGCCTTCCCAGGCTGACGAGTCCCACCTACCCGGCAAGCAAAGACAAACCCCTCACAATCTTGTGGCTGAATCTTCAGCCCATAGAGGGGAAGAAGACCTATTGTCTTCACTGCCGGAGACCTTCCAAATCATTTTGGTGCAAAAAGTACAACGAAATAAAGGGTTAAAAAATCAACAATCCCCACCATGGGTTTCAGACTGACTGTGTGAGATTCATTCTTTGCTGATTGATTAGCTACGTCATCCTGTCTTTCCTCCGGGCAGCCTACACAGGTCTGTTCCTTCCCACTTTTATCACCCGAGGAGATCTGTGGAGTCAGTCGCAGAGAGAGAGACGGAGGCCCCAGGTCCCTCCGGGACGTTCATGACTCAGTGGGGACTACTAGATGCCACATCTCACGTGTCATACTCCAGCACGCCAAATGCTGCAGCACTCCAGAAAGCACAACTCTGCATGTCTGTTTCTTGCTTATTTTATCTCCTTTTCCTCTTTCCTGATCCTTCTAGAGTTGCAAAATTTTAGACAAAAGAACCGGCTAGGCTTCAACAGTTTTGAAGCCATGTTGTTGTTTACTCGTTAAGTCGTGTCCGACTCTTGGTGACCCCATGGACCAGAGCACGCCAGGCCCTCCTGTCTTCCACTGCCTCCCGGAGTTGGGTCAAATTCATGTTGGTAGCTTCGGTGACACTGTCCAGCCATCTCGTCCTCTGTCGTCCCCTTCTCCTCTTGCCTTCACACTTTCCCAACATCAGGGTCTTTTCCAGGGAGTCTTCTCTTCTCATGAGATGGCCAAAGTATTGGAGCAGCTTCAGGATCTGTCCTTCCAGTGAGCATTCAGGGTTGATTTCCTTCAAAATGGATAGGTTTGTTCTCCTTGCAGTCCAGGGGACTCTCAAGAGTCTCCTCCAGCACCACAATTCAAAAGCATCAATTCTTCGGCGGTCAGCCTTCTTTATGGTCCAGCTCTCACTTCCATACATCACTACTGGAAAAACCATAGCTTTGACTATGCGGACCTTTGTCGGCAAGGTGATGTCTCTGCTTTTTAAGATGCTGTCTAGGTTTGTCATCGCTTTCCTCCCAAGAAGCAGGTGTCTTTTAATTTCGTGGCTGCTGACACCATCTGCAGTGATCATGGAGCCCAAGAAAGTAAAATCTGTCACTGCCTCCATATCTTCCCCTTCTATTTGCCAGGAGGTGATGGGACCAGTGGCCATGATCTTAATTTGATGCCATGGGAGAGATCAACTCAGCCACATCGCTGGCCGGGGTTGCTTCAAAGACCCTCTCACTCCCGCCACTTCCATCTTTTTGAGCAAGCGAGACTTTATATTTTTTTTCTCCAGCGGATGAGGAGGAGCAGAGCTCTAGAAGTTACTTTTCCAGTCTAGAGTGCCCAGATTCTGGAGAGAGTGGCAGGAGTGGGAGTCATAGTCCTGAAAATTGACTTATCTAATGTCTGACTTTCCCGGGACTTCTCTGTTTTAGACAAGCAGGGTAGAAAGAGAGGTTTTCTAGTACTGCTATGATGGTGAATGCTCTTAGCATCTTAGAATCAGAGGATAATGGAGTTGGAAGGGGCCTCTAAGGCCATCAAGTCCAACCCCCTGCTCGATGCAGGAATCCAAATCAAAGCAGATCTGACGGATGGTTGTCCAATTTTCTCTTGAAGGCCTCCAGAGTGCTCACTACCTCCCGAGGTCATGGGTTCCATTGTCGTACTGCTCTAACAGTTAAATTTTTTTTTTGATATTCAGCCTAAATCTGACTTCCTGTAGCTTGATCCCATTATTATGTGTCTGCACTCTGGGATGATTGAGAACGGATCCTGCCCCTCCTCTTGATGACTGCCTTTCAAGTATTTGAAAAGTGCTATCAGATCTCCCCTCAGTCTTCTTTTCTCGAGACTAAACATGCCCAGTTCTTTCGGTCTTCCCTGATAGGGCTTGGTTTCCAGACCCTGGATCCTCCTTGTTGCCCTCCTCTGAAATTGTTCCAAATTGTTAGCATCCTTCTTGAAATGTGATGTCCAGAACTGGACACAGTACTCTAGATGAGGCCTAACCAATGCTGAACAGAGGGAGACTAGTAAGCACCTCACGGGATTTGGAGATGATGTTTCCGTTAATGCAGAAGTATCACATCTGCCTTGTTTTGCAACCACATCACACGGTTGGCTCATATTCATCTTGTGATCTACAACAACTCCAAGATCCTTCTCACTGGCAGCATGACCGAGCCAGGTATCCCCCATCTTGTAACTGTGCATTTGGTTTTCCCTCCTCAGTGTAGAACTTTGCACTTATGCCTGTTGAATTTCATTCTGTTCTTTTCAGCCCAGTGCTCAAACCTATCCAGATCTTTTTGAATTTTGTTTCTGTCTTCCAGGATACTAATGCTATTCCACCCAATTTTGTGACATCTACAAATTTGACAAGCATTCCCTGCACCCTCTCATCCAAGTCATTAATAAAAATGTTGGAGAACACCGGGGCCAGGGTTGAGCCTCGGGGTACCCCACTTGTGACCTCCTCCCAGTTGGAGAAGGAGTCATTGATAGGCACTCTCCGAGTACAATTCTGTAACCAACTGCGTATCTACCTAACACTTGTTCTGTCCACACCCCTCCCCTCACGAGCCTGATAATCAGGATATCATGGGGCCCTTTGTCAAAAGCTCTGCTGAAGTCAAGATATACTACGTCTACACAGCAGCAGTCCCCAACCTTTTTGGAACCGCGGACCGGCTGAGGATGGCGGGGCACACACACACCCCGCGCTCGCAGGCGCATGTGCGAAGGGGTGGGGTAGCACTCATGCTGGCGCTGGCACGCGCATGCATGCGCAAAGCAGCTGTGGGGAGGGGAGCGCATGCGGGGGGGAGGTCTGTCTCCGCGGCCCGGTCCAGCTCAGGCCACGGACCGGCACCAGGCCGCGGACCGGGGGTTGACGACCTCTGGTCTACAGTATTCCCACTGTCTCCTGGCTGTGCCCATACCTTTTCACATCAAACACCCCCCGACCTCCCCAAATGGGATAAAATCAGAGCTGAGCGCCTAGAACCGAATTGTTGCACTCCATTCGTTTTGGCTTTTGAATCTAACCCGGGTGTCATCATACTTTAGGGCCAAATGTCACGGAATGCCTTTGATATTCTGGCCACAGGTTGTAACCAGGACGACACCGATCTCTGAAGGTCTTGTGTGGGTCGTGTCCTGTTGATTCGTTTTGCAGGTGGCCACGGCGGCCCAGGTCTTAGAGTCTGGAGAGGGATCCTTACCCCCACAAGCTCGCTGATGGAGGCATGACGAACCGATCGGCTCCCCCATATCCTAACACCCTTCTTTTTATCCTCTTTCCCTCCCAGCGGCGTTGGGCTGGCTCGGGCCCACTTTGAGAAGCAGCCACCTTCCAACCTCAGGAAGTCCAACTTCTTCCACTTCGTCCTGGCCATGTACGACCGGCACGGGCAGCCCGTGGAGATTGAGAGGACCTCCTTCATTGATTTTGTGGAGAAGGACAAAGTAAGTGGCCGGCAGAATCCTGTGGTTGTGATTTCACAGCATCACTCCGTGGCAGCAGCGGCTCCGTGCTTCCAGGCCACATTCTTGGGAGTAAGTCGGTGCGATGAGAGTGACGTCTGAGTAGAGAGAGGGAGTAACTGAGCCAAGGTTACCCAGGGAGATTTTTTAAGGCTGAGCTGGGATTTTTGGATTGGGGTCTCCCCGGACCGTAGAGAGATGGGGTCAGGAGACAGGTCTTTACCGGCTTCTCATCTTCTTTCAGGAGCAGAATGGAGAGAAAACCAACAACGGCATTCACTACCGGTTACAACTGCTGTACAGCAACGGTGAGCATAAGTCCCTTTGGTGCTAAATTAAATTCCTTCATTGGCCCAAAGGGGAAGATCTGCCAGGGTGCTGACGAGGACACGGGTGGGTCTCAGAGGCTGTGCGTTGTCTCTGGTGTCAGGGGCTGTGTGGTGGAAGAAGGGGGCTCAGGACCCTTGCAGTGGGATGCCTGGACGGTCATCTTTCACATTCTATATCGCAATGATGGAGGGAACCGGAGGGTGAGAGATGTTCGGGTTTATCTCTCCTCTTCTAATTCTTCTTATAATCACTTCGCTGGCCTTATCAAAGAAACTCTATAGGTTTCATGTAAATTAAAACCAGACTGTCCTTCATTTGGCTCCAAAGTTGAGCTCCACCACCACCAAAGGCTAATGATCCCAGTTAAGCTTCTCAAACAAATTTGCCTTCTTTCATTTCCTGTGAACCTGGAGAGGGTTGGGGAAAGCAGAAGGGACTGTTCCCAGGAACCCTTACCGTCTTGGGAACTGTACACAGGGTGGAGCTGCAGGAATCTCATGTCATGCTGAGCACCAGCCTTCTCTGACCCCTAATCTTATAGAGGTGGCAGACTCTAGGTCCCATCATCCCCATCCAGGAGGATGAATGATGGGAGGTGTTGTCGAGCATATCTGGAGAGTGCCATCTGGGGAGGACAATCCACAGTGAAGTGTAGTTTCTGGTCTTCTTGGTAGGTGGGTAGAGGAGGGAAGCCAGGGCAGTGAACATGGGATAAAATGAGCTTACCCTTCACAGTGCCAAAGTAATCAGGGGATAATCAGAAGGGGAACGACCAACAGATTCCCCCTCTTAGCATCCCCACTGTTACTGATAGACTTCTTCGCCTTTCCCGTCGCACTAGCGACTCAACTCTGACTTGCCTCGGGTTTTTCCCCCCGACTCAGCTCAAAACTCGGAACCCACCCACCTCCTCCCTTTTTTTTTCCTGGGGGGGGGGACTTGTTTTTAATAGGGACTCGGACTTGGGACTCGGGCCCAAAGACTTGCCAACATCCCTGGGATCTATACAGATCCCGGAGGCCAGATGGGTTCATATGATGGGCCACGTCTGGCAGAATTTCCCAGCTGGCTGACCTATTCTAGGAGCCGTGATCCAAGAAAAAAGAGACCCTTTCCCCATCACTGATGTCTCCTCTCCCTCTGCTTCCCCGCAGGGCTTCGGACGGAGCAGGACCTCTACGTCCGGCTGATTGACTCCATGTCCAAGCAGGTAACGGCGTCCAATGCTGGATGTGGGATGGGCTGGGGGAAATGTCTCTACCTGTATGGCCCCAGCAGAGACAACATCACCAAGGGGGATCTAGAGCTCTGGGGTTTAGGTCTCTGGCTGCAGAGCCAGAGGTTGGGAGTTCGATTCCCCGCTGTGCCTCCTGTGAGTCCCAGTGGTATACCTCCCGCCACCTGCCACAGAAGAAGGGAATGGGAAACCGCTTCTGAGTCTTCTCTACCTGGAAAACCCTGAAAAATAGTTGCCATAATTCAGAAGTGACTTGACGGCACATGACTATAAAGCTGGCTGGATAGCGCAGTGGTTCAGGACTCTGTCTGCAAAGCCAGAGGTTGGGAGTTCAATTCCTAACTGTGTCTCCTGGGAGAAAAGCCAGCCTGGGTGGCCTTGGGCCAGCTGCACCGTCCCAGGGCATGCCCAGAAGGTTAAACCACTTCTGAGTCTTCTCTACCTGGGAAACCCTGAAGAGGGTGTTCATAAACCAGAACTGACTTGATAACACACAGTTATGATTGGACAGAACAGAACACCTATGGAGGTGGAGAACCATGTGCATGTCGGTCGGAGCTTGGAGAAGAGCTTGCTGAGAGGGACTACAGCTCCCAGAATCCCCCAGCTGGCACAACCACTCCTGCTGTCTCCCTACATTGAAGGGAAAGGCTTAGAATTCTCTGGGTGGCCATCCGGGCAGCCGTGGGGGAGGTCCAGTGGCCTTAATAAAGATGGGGCCAGATTTGTGTCTGAGTAAACCAGAACAGGAGAGTGCAAGAGGCTTCATAGACTTTATGTTCTTGGAATCTAAAAAGAGGTAAAGAATCACAGCAACCTGTTGCAGGGGGAGAAGTGGGCTGACCCAGTGAAATTTGAGCGATGTCCAGATGGAGGAAAGGACACAAGCAAAACCTTCTCTCTCCTCCTCTTAGCATGAGAAACCGAGAGGGCGATGGGGTGGATGGGTCATTGGCCGAAACGAGCAGCAGGGGATTCAGGAATCAGAAAAGGAAGCATGCTTTCCCAGCACGTATTTAAACTGTGGAACTCCCTTCCACAGGAAGTGGCAATGGCCCCCAAACTGGACAGATTTCAAGAGGAACTGGATAGATTTGGAGAAGAGGAGTCTTTGCTGGTTACGGGCAAAAAGGGCTAGATCCAGTACCAGCCTATTCGTTACTGGAGGGCACCCGTAGAAGGGTGCCGTTGTGTGTCCGTTCCACTTGTGGGCTTCCCAGAAGCAGCTACTTGGGCTGTGTGTGGACTAAATGCAGGACTAGCTAAAACTTTGCTATGATGCAGGACTCAATACACTCCGGTTCCATCTATTGAGAGGGAGTACGTTGCTCCTCTTGTTATAAACTCGCTCTGATATGTTGTGCAGCTGCAGCCTCTGGGACCAACCTGGATGGCAGCCCCACATAAAGCTTGCTGCAGTAGTCTAGCCTAGAAGACGCCAGGGCACAGTCCGCAGCCCTCAAGCTATCCCAGACCAGGCATCGCTAACAATCAATGCTTTTTACCCCCATAAGCCGAGCCAGACAGGATCCGTGCAAGAGTGGCCAAGTTTGTTGTGTTTCTAACCTTTTCCCCTTGAGGCAGAAACCAGAGGGAAACAACCCCTCTCTTAGAAATAACAAGAAAACACTTCATTATGCTTCACCATAATTAATCAACACCATTAATGATTCTAACGGGCACATGGGACGCTTCTGCTGTTTAATACCAACTTAGCACCAAGGAAGGGCCAGGCCCTGTGCAGAAAAGCAAGAATATCGCAGGTTGAGAGGCTGGGGCTCACACCGGGCAGATGACTCTGTGCCAGGTCTTAAAACGACCACCTCTATCATCATTTTTCTCTTCTTCATCGCCATCCATTATGATAGACAATGAACATAAGAGTGAGAAGGAGGCTAGCTTAATATTCTCTCTGAGATGCTAGTTTTCTGGGCCCCGGGAAATGTTTTGAATGGAAAAATGTTCTATCTTGTGGAATAGCCCAGACATGGAATGGCCAAAGTGCCAGCTGGCAGAGAAACAAGGTGTGGGGGGGTGTCAACATCCTGGGATGGAGGCAAAGGCTTCGTTATTTGGGGTACACTGTTGTATGAAACCCAGGCTCTTAAATGAGAGTTGTTCCAGGGGAGAGCAGTGAAGAGAGATGGTGGATCTCTGTGTGTGTTCCTTTAACAACCTCATCAACAACATGCAAGGGCCACCATGTTTATTCAACTAATTGGTTTGATAAATCTGTTTGAAAAAGTCTTAATGAAACATCTTGATAGGCTCAAACGCTGGACCAAAACAACAGAATGAAATTTAGCAAGGATAAGTGCAAAGTTCTACACTTGGGGGGGGGGGGGGGGAATCAAACAGCTTCAAGATGGGGGGGGGGATACTTGCCTCAGTAAAACTACATGCAAGAAGGATCTTGGAATCGTCACAGATCACAAGCTGAACATGAGCCAACAGTGTGATGCGGCTGCAAAAAAGGCAAATGCTATTTTAGGCTGCATTAACAGAAGTAGAGTCTCCAAATTTCATGAACTATGAATCAGTCCCCCTCTATTCAGCACTAGTTAGTCCTGTGTCTAAGTCTGGACACCACACTTTAAGAAGGATGCCAACATACTGGAGCCAGTTCTGCAGAGGGGTGATCACAAGGGTGATCTGGGGGCTGGAAACCAAGCCCTGTGAGGAAAGACTGGAAGAAGTGGCCATATTTTGCTTTGAGAAAAGAAGATGGAGGGGAGATATGGCAGCACTTTTTGAATACTTGAAAGGCTGTCATACAGAGGAGGGGCAAGATATGTTCTTGATCATCCCAGAGTACAAGTTAAAGGAATCTAGATTTCAGTTGACTATCAGGAAAAACTTCTTAACTGTTAGAGTAGTACAACAATGGAACCCATGGCCTCGAGAGGTGATGAGTGCTCCAATATTGGAAGCATTCAAGAGAGATTTAGACATCCATCTGTCCGAGCTGCGTTGATTTGGATTCCTGCCTTGAGCGGGGGTTTGGATCCGATGGCCTTAGAGGGCCCTTCCAACTCCAGGATTCTAGGATTCTGTGAAACTAAAAATCCATACAATATATTAATACTGTAAGAATGTTTGAGCCCAGGTTCAAACCATTGGCCTGCAGAGCATCTGTAGTGCAGGAGTGATTTCTGCTTTCTTAGGGAGGAGTTCACTTTGCACTTTGACAAGTTTTACTTTTGAACAGGGATAAGAGACACATCACACACAGACCACAAACGTGCCTCTCACCTGTTTTGATCATCCCGGATGCTGAGATTTTTCTTAAAAACAAGCTGCACGCAGGATGTGCACCTTGTTTTCAATGTAATTAATATGAACAGCTAGAAAACAAGGCATCCATTCCCCATGTGCCCTGTTCTAAAGGGAGTCTAACATTTAAGTGGGATTGTGTTTTATCACTTAAGTGAGATTATATTTGAAACAACCCTGCTCGTAGGATGAGTTAGTGCTTGTGAATGTTTATAAGCTGCAGAAACTGTTGATAACCTACTTGATCAGCCAGAACTCAAAACATTGCATTTTAAAGGGGCACACTGCATTATTGCTCATTACTTTTAGTTACTCATTGGCAGCCATTGTCACATCTCTGATTACTCAAGCTTGTTGTGTTCCATTTTATTATAGGTTATAAGTAAAAACAAAATAAAAATTAAAAAGAATAAAAATAAAAGAACAAATATGAAAGACAAGACCGTGGTGACACCTTAAAGACTAACTGTTATGTTTTAATGTGAGCTTTTTTTTTTTTTTTTTTTTTTTTTTGCATTGCAATTTCCAACAGGCCAGAAAAATATATGGAAATATTCTTTGTTGCCCTCTAGTGGCCATTTCTGATATTGCACCTTGGAAATATAAAAATACAAAAGGAAAAATAGAAGAATTACACATCTTGTCAGTTAAGAATGTCATAAAACTGGAAAACCACTTGTCAAGATGCCTCTAGAAGTTCTTTAAAATGCCCTTTTAATGGAAAATTGAAATTTTTTTTACTGTTACTCCTCATTCCTGAGTTACATGGGTGTTACCTAAACACCAAGAGTAACTTTGTAACTAATTGTCCCAGTACTCTAAAGTAACTAGCAGCTGTCATGACCAGCCAAGAGTGCAGTTGCCTTCATACCTGGGGCAGAGCGCTTCCTGTAAGGCTCAAAGCGCCCTTTCAAGAAAGGAAGAGAAAGTGCGGGTGGCTCATTTTGGAAGTGCAAAACATTGGCAGCAAGCAAGTAATTCAGGCCTGATAAACCCTTAGATATTTGATGGTTGTTGTAGGTTTTTTGGGCTGTCTGGCCGTGTTCTTGAGGTTTTTCTTCCTAACGTTTCCCCAGTCTCTGTGGCCGGCATCTTCAGAGGACAGGAGTCAGAACTCTGTCTGTGTTCTGGTGTAGTGTGTGGGATAGTTGAGTATTTGTATCTGTGGGATCAGCTTTTTGTCCTTTTCACCAGAACACAGACAGAGTTCTGACTCCTGTCCTCCGAAGCTGCCGGCCACAGAGACTGGCGAAATGTTAGGAAGAAAAACCTCCAGAACACGGCCAAACAGCCCGAAAAACCTACAACAACCATTGGATCCTGGCCGTGAAATCCTTCGCGAATACCTTAGATATTTATCTGCAAGTTATTATCCTTAGGATTGTTTGTTTGGAAGCTGGTGGAAACTTAGAAACTAGAGGAGCAACTGGGTAAAATTTCCACCAATTAGAGGTGGGGCTTAAATTTATTTATTTTTTAATTCTTTTTGTTTGTTTGTTTGTTTAATCACCAAATGTTTGCTTGGCCTGTGAAAAATGTGGGATGTGCTGAGCTGCCTAATACCATGGCTCACCATAAAATCATACTCTTTTTTTTTTCCCCACTCCGCTTCCAGGCAATAATTTATGAAGGTCAAGACAAGAACCCAGAGATGTGCCGTGTGTTGTTGACACATGAAATCATGTGCAGGTGAGTTCCACTGCCAAGCCCATCCACCCACGTACTCAGTAATAGCGAGATCTGAATTATTTCTAATCTAGCATATACCCTTCCGTGACATTTCATGAAAGAATCTGGAGCTAAGGATTGTTTGCTAACATTTAAGGAGAGGATTTGAAGCTAATCGCTGTGTTTGGGTTGCTTTGGCATGAGAAGGATTATCAGAGAAGGTGGCAAAAATGGCGGTCAGAGTTTAAAGGTGGAGCCGCACCCCTGTGAGGGAGAAATGCTGAAGCTTGTGAGGGGACAGGTGTGTTATCAAAGAGGGGTGAGGAATATTTGGGGGGGGGGGTGAAGCTAGACCTTCTAGCATCAGCACCAGCAAGCGCACAGTCAGCTCAGGGATGCCCTGCTGATATCTCCAGTCAGTGATCAGAGATAACAGTGGGGGTTCCTCTCCCCACTGGCCACCAGGGAGAGAGGCTTGGACATGGGGTGGGCTTTGAAAGAAGCAACCCAGGTCCCATAGCAACCCTCCCCTGGGCCAAAATGAAGCACATTTGGGGAGGAAGGCTTTCTCTCCTTTGGTCTTAATACTTGCCCAGGGTCACCCAACGGAAATTGATACAAAAATGCTTTAGATTTCTCTGGATTTCAAATAAATAAATTGGTATGTATATATATATATATTCTCAAAGTGTGCAGCATTAGGAGGCAGCTTTTTGCACCGTGCTTGGACGGTTTAATGGATTTTGCTGCTACAGGGCGAGAAGGATGGCCCCTGGTTTGGGTGCATGTGTATTTATATATTTATTGTTATTTATATCTCACCTTTGTCCCAGGGAAGGGGTTCAAGGTGAAGTATCTGTTAAAGAGGCTTAGGGTGTGATCAGACGGTGAGAAAGGATTGGTGAGAAAGATGGTGAGAAAGGATCACATCTCATTGTGCTGGACAGGATAGCTCCTCTCCCTTTAAAGCGACTCTTCTGTGCATACAGGAGTTAGGTAAAGGTTCCCCTTGACATTTAGTCCAGTCGTGTCCGACTCTAGGGCGCAGTGCTCATCCCCGTCCGTAGACAGTTTCCGTGGTCACGTGGCCAGCACGACTAGACACTGAACGCCGTGACCTTCCCACCGTGGTGGTACCTATTTATCGACTCGCATTTTTACATGCTTTCGAACGGCTAGGTTGGCAGGAGCTGGGACAAGCGACAGGAGCTCACTCCACCGCGTAGATTCGATCTTACGACTGCTGGTCTTCTGAGCCTGCAGCACAGAGGCTTCTGCGGTTTAACCCGCAGCGCCACCACGTCCCTATACAGGAGTTACCTTGCTCCAAAAAACAGGGTAACCTTACTGCTGGACCGAAAAGGTCCAGATTGGGTATGGAGCAGAGTCTGGCGGATTCGCGATTTCCCATACATCCTTTGATGGCCAAAAAAATAGCTCATACCAGGCCATTCCATGAGCTTTCCAAAACACGAGCTGCCTCTCCATAGGATTGCACCCTTAGGCACATTTATGGGTGAAGGTGAGGTCTTGGCCTTTACATATCCAGAAACACCGTTCCTTTGAGTCATAGATGAGGAATGTTGTTTCTGGACCGCAACCCTCAAGGTTGATTCAGCTGTGCAGGTATTTGTTTGTTTGTTTGTATCATTAGGTTTATATACCTCCCTATTAGTGCATTGCACTATTCTGGGCGGTTCAGAACAAGCAAAATGATGGATAGATAACAAGAACTTGTGGAACTATAAAAAAAGCATAAGACCTTCAGAACAGCAGTCAAACAAAGGCACTTGGCTCTATGTGAGTGAAAGCAGAGACATCAGGCCGGGTTGTTATGAAAGGGACATCGCTTCCTCACCAGACTCGAGCTGGTGACCCCCCCACCCCACCCCACCCCATTGCTAGGGTGGGTTCATTGGGCCAGTAGGACCTCTGTTAAGGGACGGCTCACCCTTCGGCAACGGGTTCCGTTGGTCAACTCGTGTTGTAACTAGCAACGGGGACATTAACGGAGTCCAAGACCACCCAGTTCAGCCCCTTTTCACCCCTTTTCCTCGTTTGTGCCTGGGGACCCCATGACGTGCCCGTAGCTTTCTTTTAGGATCCACCTTCCCCGTCTTGGCCGTTGCTCAACGACTCGGTGCTGCCTGGTTCGCCACCGTAGCCGCCACGTCTCCTGCAGGGCCTCCCGCCCTCCGCCGAGCTCCAGGTCCCGGGCCAGCTGGACGGGCCACGCGTGGGGAGCCGTTCCTTCGCTCCTCATCCTGAGGTCTCCCTGGTGCCCCATTAACGCCTGCCTTGTTTACGACACTCCAGCTCAGTGTTTGTGCAAATTAGCACGGCTGCCTTGGAGTCAACTTTCAGAGCTAATTGATCTCCAGGAACCACGCTAACGATCCTGGGGGCTCAGGGAATAGATGGTGGAGGGGAGCAAAGGTGGGGGGGGGGAGACAAAGCCGCTCAGACGCCCTCGGGTCTTGTTGACGGAACCGTGGGTGGAATAGCAACTCTCTCGTTGTCAACAGGGTGGATTTAAAGCTCTCGGTCGTTCACCCCATTGCTTATTAATGACACTGAACACCAGCAATGGCACCTGGTAGAATTGTTAAAAAGTTGAAAATGAGTAGGGACTTTATCATTTTTTAGTAGGAAGCATCCTAAAAGTGAGGCATGTTCTTCTGCCCTGCCTCACCGTAACCTAAGGATCCATTTTGAAATGTTCCCATTATTTGCTAATAACGGCCACACTCCCAAGCAGAGCTTGGACATTTTAATTTTTTTGAATGGCAACTCCCAGAATCCCCCCACTGCCCGGCTGTGCTGACTGCAGGATTCTGGGAAGTTGTCGCCGGAAAGCAAAACCCACTTTCCAAAGCGCTGCTCGTGTGGACGTCGGAAGAGGCCTGCCTGGCCCGCTTCTTTAAAATGCCACCATCTTTTGACAGCGGCTGCCGGGGGGGCTGCCAGGGGAGGCTCGCAAGCCAGACACGGCTACTAGACCGACCGTCCCTTTTAAAATCCTTCCCCGTCTTCTTGTGTGAGAAGAGGTTGCGCCATGGCCACAGAGGCCAATCTGTGGCTCCCCTGGCAAGCTGGACCGGAACAGTTCAGCTTTCCTGTGACTTGATTCGCAGCCTGTTTTACACATCGGTTTGGCTTAGATAATCACACTGTCGACTGTCGACTGTTCCACTGCCCATGTCCACCCTGGTCCTTCAATCTGATGCGCTTTGATCCATGTCACAGCCCACAGCCCCGCTTCTCTTGATCCCACCCTCTGCCGATCCCTGGTTCTCCCCATAGGGTTCATGGCGAAGCCGGTGGGCTCATTAAAATGTCGCAGGGCACTAGGGAAACGGAACTGTTTTCCAGCGTTCTCCATGACAAACACATACTGCAGAAACACATTAGATCCCTGTCATTTGTCAAGAGTCATTCCTCTTTCATACTGATGTGTCACTCTCTCCTCTTGGTCCGTGCAGAGGCATGCTAGTGCTAAACCCGTACATCCATGTAGCCATAAGGTGATCTAGTGCTAAATTCAGTTGTTTATTTTTTTAAAAAATAAAATATATATATACTTTGGGGTGACAGGAGTGGGTGACGCCGCTATCCAAAACCTCCCACCCAGTTTAGTCCAAAATACCACTCGCTCTCCTTTTGGAGAATAAAACGACGGATCACACAGGGAAAAGGCCGTTTCAGCGTTTTTCCGGCTTGAAGGAGAAGCCCCCAGGAGCACAGGAAAAACGCTCCCCCTATGACAAAAGTCAACCCCAGTCATTTGAGGTGAGCTAGGATGTTGAGCAGCCATTGGTAAGGCCACTGTTTTAAAAATAAAAAAAATCTAACAAAGAGTGCTACCAAAAAGAAAATTGAGAGAAAGCTGGGGAAGCTAACCATGGACGGTTTATTCAGCGAGACCTTTGGCACTTCAGCCGTGGACGGTTAGGTCAGGTGCTGCTCGTCCGTTCTGTGATGATCAAGCAGCTTCCTACACAAGGTGACCCTACCAATGGGTGACCTCCAGAAGATCTTGTCATTAAGGTCTTCTCTTGCAAAATCCTACACCGAATATGGAGTCGCATGCTTTTCTGTGTTTTTCATCTGGTTTTTTAGAGCGCTGTTTCCGTTAGCTGCTCTGAGCGGAATGTTTGGCAGAGAAGTGACACGTGAACATAATACGAAACAAAAGTATGCATAAAGCGTGGGAAAGCAAACCCATAACATTCTGCCAAAGACAGGAGTCTTACATTTATTATAAGTTACTTTTTCTCCCGCAGAGACCAGGATATCCTGGTGACAGGGCTGCATAGCTGCAGGGGGGGGGGGAATCAAACACACAGAGAGAGAGAGTCACAGCACTCCATTTGGGTTGCTACGTCTGGGTGGGACACCTGTTCCCACATGCAGGGCAGGAACTACAGGTTTCAGATGCATGTTTGATCCTTTTTGTATCCTTATTGTTGTTAGCTTTAAACACTGCCTTTTAATGATGTAAGCCGCCTTGGGTCCTTTTTAAGGAGAAAGACAGGGTAACAATATTTTAAATCCATCAATAACTGCTGGATAGCTCAGAGGCTTCGGCATCTGCTTGCAGAGCCAGTGGTTGGGAGTTCGATTTCCGCTGCCCCCGTGACTCTTTGAGAGCGGCTGGACTCCATGATCGATAGGGTCCCTTCCAGCTGTGCAGTTCAAAAGTGGTTTATTATTATTATTATTATTATTATTATTATTATTATTATTATTATTATTATTATTATTATTATTATTATTATTATTATTATTATAATTATTATTATAATTATTATTATTATTATTATTATTATTATTATTATTATTATTATTATTATTATTATTATTATTATTATTATAAATAACCTGCAGGACGTTTTTCACTGCAGTTATCTGAAGACAGGAGAGAAGCTGCCTGTTTCGCATGCCCTGCTTTGATACAGATCCTTCTTTGCATTAAAGCCAGATGTGGAGCGGTCCCCAGCCCGCAGGCTGGCCCGTGTTGGGAAGCTTCTTACCTCTACTGATAGTGCCAGGGTCAGAGCAACCTTGCCCATTTGCCATGTGGGGAACAAGGAGCCACTGGATCGGGCGCCTTCCCCCCGCCCAACAAAAACCAGGGCCTCAGCCAGCCAGCGCTGAGCAGGCCAGGGTCCTGCCGGGCACCGGCTGGGCGACGACGCTGTTCTTGCCCAAACGGGCAGGCTCAGCAGCTCCATCTTTGCTCCCTGTCGAGGCCTGTCCTGGCGCTGTCTGTACCTGGGAAGCTGCCCAGCACTGGCCAGCCCGGATGCAAGTCCGGGCGTGGTTTAGAAAGGGCACTCCAGGCGGCACTTTTCAAAACTGCGCAAGGCTTTGCATTGTGTGAAATGACCGAAGTGGCTGGGAAGTGACTCTGGTCCTTTCTGAAAGCGTGGTGGTTGTAAACTGCCCATCGTGACCCTTCGTCAGGTGGGAGGCATAGAAATCGAAGATAGGCATACAGGCATAAATAGCAGCTGTCCGAATGGTCCCTTGAGGCCACTGCCAAAAAGAGAGGAGCAGGAGGACACTTGGGGTGTGTTACAGGCTGGTGGTCGGGGGGGGGGGGGCTTGTCGCTGGAGGAATCGTGCTGGGGGGAGAGACGGAAGAAGAACGTGGTGTGTCTTTGTCTGCATCTGTGTGGACTGAATGTCGCCCAGGAGGGTGGGAAAAGCCAGTCGAATCCCAAAAGTGCAACAGAACAGGGGCGGGGGGATCTGAACCGCTTCCAAACTGAGCCAGAAGCGGCTGCATCCAAGCACCTCATTCCTCGACTCTCTGAGCTGCTTCTCTGGAATTTAGGCGTGGCGTGCTTTCCCTCCATTCATGACCAATCTTTCCGAAACAGGGATTGAATATCGGGGGACGGTCTTTTCAGTTTTGCTTTGTTCGGCAATTTATTCCAGCACAGACTGGAAAGGGGTTTGGATTTCCTTTCTTCTTCTTTTGCTGTATCGCTGAGGGATTGCCCACACCGTGGGAATATCTCCTGCGGCTTCTTTTGACTCCATAAAGTTGGGTTTAAAGGAGGGGCAGAAGTAAGGATGGGCGTCTTGCCTGGTTTGAGGACAAAAATTAAAATGAAGCTAGAAGTTGAGTTTATTTTTAATAAACCCTGAAAGCCTTCGAGAATACATTATTTTAAATTCTTAATAGATATATTTTTTTCATGCTTCAGGTAACAAAGATGATTATAAATGATTATAAATTATAAATTAAGATAGTCGGAGGTGTTTGGCTGTCCTTGGCCTGCTCGGCTTGAGTCTGCCAGCTCCTGGGAATTGCACTTTAGCGAAGGAGTGAGCCTGGTCTCTTAGGGTGCTCTAGTGCCCTCCTCTGAAATATAGCGGGAATTCTCAGTAATCCCTCTTGAAATGAAAAATCCTGCAGAGTCATGGTAGAGTCATGGTCGTCAGTGATACCAGACAGAGATGAGTGCAGGGCTGGTACACCCTTTATCTTGGCGGGTCTTTCTCCGATCCAGAGCGTCCATGGCACTGTGCAATGGGTCCGGTGTTGGGAATCAGGATTTCTGGACACCCACCAGACCACCCGAGCCGGATGGAGGCTGCTGGCCACCTCTTCCTGCACCATCTATTCCTTTCTGTTGCTTCATTTGCACACCTTTCGAGTGTGCTACCTGGAGTGACAGTAAGACGCAGCAGCACCATCCCGTGTGCAGTGCTCTCTGCCTCTGGGCACGACTCAGGATCAGGCCCAGAGAAAGTCAGAGCAAGCAAAGGGTGACCGTGGCAAGGGGGAAAGTTACTGTTTTGGACTACAGCTGTCTGAATCTCAGTGTACAAAAAAGTAACTTTCCCTGCCTTCTGTACAAAGAGGAGAGGAGCCACTCAGGGAAGGGGGAATACTGCAATTATCTTTGCCAAACCGCCGCCCCCCCCCCCCAAAAAAAAATCTAGAGTCACCAGTGTGGCACAGCATAAGAGGATTAAATAAAGAAGAACTAGCTTCCGCCGCAAGGAGCTTACAAAACAACAACAATCTATTACAGTGGCATATCTCTTGTGTATAAAACATGGATTTCACAGTCGCACAGAGAGGGAGTCGGTTAGGATTGATCTGAAACCTCAAAAGCAAGGGGTGGCGGTAGAACATAAAATGGGACGTCCACACCCTTTTTACATACCCCTTCTTAAGGGACTTCTGCCTGGGAATATCTGGGTCTAGGATTAGACTGCCCATATACAAAATTCAGAGCTTGGAAGACTCTGGAAATCCCAGTCCAAAAAGTAACTTTTCCAACCACTGACTGAATCCTCTCCTATGAAGGTACCTGAATCTACCCACCCCAATCCTTCTCTTTGCTCCTTTTTAAAGACGAACAAGGAAACAAAAAGATTTGGTAAATTTATACGGGTCCTTTTGGATTCTTTTGTGACTTTTTCTTTCATTCAAAAGGAAGTGTCTTGTGCTGATGTTGAGCAGAAGGGAGACTGAAGGCTCCCAGAAACCCATGGCCTCCGTGGCCCTTCCTGATGGCCTCTTTTGTTGCAGTTTTGAATTTTGATTAAATTCCTGTAGCTGCAGAGATTCACAGCAGATTAGTTCCAAATTCCCCAGATTAGTCCACCCCTCTTTCTCACTAGCGGGCACTTGCCGTCTCAATAACTCATTCTGAGACATTAGTAGGAGAAAGAATGAAAGGTTGCCTTTGCTGGCAGACCAACAGAACAAACAGCAAACTGACAAAACATAATTGCTTTCAGCAACAGACTTCAACAGACTCAAAAGAAGGAAAAAGCACTGAGCAAAGAGGTGGGGGGGGGGGTCCCTTTGAAAGGGGCAGGAAGGAAATGATTGGTTACTGCAGAATAGATTGACAGTCACCTCAGCCCAGAAAGGTCCCTCCCAGCCAAACCTACCCAAAGCAGCATGCGAGGTTGCAAAAAAATAAATCCCCAATCAAACTCCAACTCTCTCTCTCTCATTCTTTTAGCCGTTGCTGTGACAAAAAAAGCTGCGGGAACCGTAATGAAACACCCTCTGATCCCGTCATCATTGACAGGTAAGGTGCACGGGTAGTGCCTCAGATTCTCACGAGGAAGCGCTGGTCTTTCTTGTAGGCCTGCTGGGATCCTTGGGGCTCCAGGCTGATTCGGGGAAGCCGTCCAGTGGGACAGGAGTAAAAGCCAGCCCTTAAGTCGTATTCTGGATATATCCCGGAAGGACTTGGATTTGGGAGGAAAATTGCCCTTTGGGAGGTGGCCCCGTGACCGAGATCGCTGGAGAGAAGGGGAATCTGAGACCCGTAGTCCAAAAAAGTAACTTTTCTTGCCACGGCTTCCTTGGAGGAAGAGGTATCCGGGACGATAAGTCCACCTCCAGGATGGCTGGAGCAGCAGCAGCGTATACCTGGAGAGGAAACCATAGAGTTCAGAAACTTGATTGTTTCTGGAGTACAAGTCCTTTTGGATGGCTGGGGGATTCTGGGAACTGTAGTCGGAAAAAAAAAGTAACAAACCTTTCCAGGCACTGGGAAAATCATGGCAAACAAATCTGTGTGGTTGCTCAGACGTCTAGATCTAACGCAGAGACCCTGATCTTTTGCTCTGGGGTTGCACCGGCGATGCTCTCCTCGATGGGCCTGATCTGAACCCACCATAGACCAGCTTCCAGAGGAGATCCCTGGAAACCCCGGCTGTACTCCAGGATCCGTCGTGGTGTGGTGGGCAGAGTGCTGGAGCAAGGCTTAGAAAACCTGAGTTCAAATCTTTATCCAGCTACGAAACTCCCTGGGTCTCTCTGACATGATTTGCCTGTGAGGATAAAGCTGAGAGGCCCGGACATTCCCTCAATCACGGGTGGTCTGAGAAGGTTTTTTAAATGAAGGGTTGCACTCGGTTGCTTTAAAGGTGTTTTAGTATTGATTTCATGACTGTTTTTCATGTAATACTTATTTAATTCTTTTTTTAAGAGTTGCCTAC
Organism: Intellagama lesueurii; assembly: GCA_037013535.1. Classification (NCBI taxonomy): domain Eukaryota; kingdom Metazoa; phylum Chordata; class Lepidosauria; order Squamata; family Agamidae; genus Intellagama; species Intellagama lesueurii. The sequence continues at coordinate 196,579,585 of JBAJHW010000005.1, read as the reverse complement.
CTACTGTTTTTAGCTTCTGCCTATTGTCTTTTTTAGTGATGTAAACCGGCTTGGGTTCTTTTTTAAGGAGAAAGGTGGGATAAAAATATTTTAAAGGAATCAATAAATAGGGAGCCTTGAGCTCATTTGGAGGGAAAGCAGGATAGAAATCTAATAATGAATTAATTAATTTCTCCATCACAACGGGAGGAGGTATCTCCCCACCTCTGAACGCCACCCCAGCAACCCTCTACCTTCATGCCTAGGTCTTCACCCTTTATCAGCTTTCTATGGCTCTCTCTCTCTCTTGGTGTGCGTGTGTGTGTGTTTGTGTGTTCGTGTGTGTGTGTACACATACTATACCCACCTTCGTGTGCAAGTTCCTTTCTCCATCAGTCGGACAATGGCCCCCTAAGAGGAAAGTGGCCCTCCCGCTTCGGCACATCCCTGCGGCCGTCCGGGCGCCTTGATAACACACTGACATTTCCCCGGCTTTTGTGCACCAGCGATAGCATCGGCGCGGTTGCGACAGGGCCCCGGTGCCTGGGGAAGGCTTGCCTGTCACTCAGGCCGTCCGAGAGACAGCCGGCAGCCGATGGGAAAGAATGGGGATTGACAAGCCGGCCTGGAGATTAGAAAGAGAAGAATCAAACCTATTACAGGCTGTCTGGCCAGCGACCATTGTATGGGCACCGATCTTTCAGCCTCTCCTTCAACCAGGTCTTTCTCGACGCGCAGTCAAATGGGCGCCCATGAACCTTCTGTCACCTGGAAGGGAACAAACATGAAATGAAATAAAGGCAACCATTGCTTTCAACTCCAGGAAGTTAAGTTTCGGCTGAATCTTCCTCTGGAGCTGTGCAAAACAGGCCGCTGGAACAAAATTCCTTGTTTCAAGGCATGGCAGAGATTGGGTGTGTGTGTGTGTGTGTGTGTCTTTTATGGACTATGGCTCCCAAAATATTGCTGGCCATGGGATTCTGGGAGTGATGGTTCACAAAAGGAACTTACTCCATCTCTTCTGAGACCCTTGGCATGGGTGCATCTCTCAGCCTGCACAACTCAGTCCAAACTAAAGTATACCCTCCCTCAAAAGAGGCCAAGCAACACCCCCAAAAAGGTGGATAAAAGAAAAGTGTGCTGCTTATATACTTCCCTATAGTGCTTAAAGCACTCTCTGGGTGGTTTACAATGTAATCATGGAGGCTACACAGTGCCCCCCCCCCCCGCAAGAAAGCTGGGGTACTTAATTACCAATCTCAGAAGGATTGAAGGCTGAGTGAACCTCAAGCAGGCTACCTGGGATTCAACCAGGGACATGAGCAGAGTTTGGGCTGCAGTACTGCAGTTTAACCACTGAGCATGAGGCTTCTTGTTAAAAGGGAAGCGATCCCAGATAATTTACTGGGAGTGGGGGGTGCAAATAAGATCCAAAAGGAGCGTTTTGTGGTTGGATTCTCTGATCTTGTTTTTCTCAATGACATCTATGGGGTGGCCTGGTTTAGATCAGGACCATGGGGTGGCGGGAGGGGAGGCGATCAAACCCGGATTCAGATCCTCCCACTTACACACACACACCCAAATACTGTTGTTATTCACCAGGGGATTAAAATCCTCCCACTGTAGAAGTTGTCTGTTTTCCTCTCTCTGTGATTATCTGCTGCTTTGGAGGAAAGGATTTGGGGTTCAAGAAGGAATTGGCCCGGGAGCAAAAAGCTAACCCAGGGGGGTGATGGGAGTTGTTGTTGGACTGTGACTCCCATCAGTCTCCCAGGGACCCTGGTGACTGGTTATGCCACTGCCTCATAGTTCCTCCCTAGCGGATAAGGAGTGGAGTTCCTGGTGAAATGGTGACTTTTCCGAGGATTTCTACTCATTTGGGACACGGATTAAACACCTTGTGGGAATAGCCGGATGCTTAGATTTGGGCGGACAATATCCCCAAGGATGTGAGACTTCCGAGAAGCCCCCGCAGGAGCTAGAAGACATCATGGGAACAGTCCTGTGCATATTTCTCCTTCCTGGATGGATTGGGGCCCCTGAGTTTACAAAAGTGTCTATGAGACATGGAAGGAACAGGGGGACGGTGTGTGTGTGTGTGTGTCCCAGAACAACAACAACAAACTCATAATAAGCCACAGTCATTTAAAAAAATGAAAATTAAGACACCCCCCCCCAACAGATAATCCAAAATCAGATGATAGTGGTATAAGGCAGCGGTCCCCAACCTTTTTCGGACCGCGGACCGGTTGGGGGGTGCTGGCTCCGTGCGCGGGGGGGTGGGGGCAGAGATCTGTGTCCGCGGCCCGGTTCAAGGAAGCCCACAGACCGGCACTGGGCCGCGGACCTGGGGTTGCGGACCCCTGGTATAAGGTGAATCCAAATCCCACAGCTATCTCGGGGGAAGGACATCTTCCTTAAAGAGTTTGGTCTTCAGCATCTTCTTAAAGGTGGGAAGGGAAGAGGCGTGACGAATCTCAAGTGGGAACCTGTTCCACAAAGCTGGGACCACAACCAAAAAGGTTCAACTCCCTAACCCTTCTTCACCTCTCTCAGCGTGGCCTTGGCCTTTCTTGGCCAGTTGTGTCAAC